>OY978221.1:28936142-29452622 GCA_963854785.1 Vaccinium vitis-idaea | reverse complement strand
CGGCCTGTTGGTCTAGTTGATTTTGTTAGTTATTGTCTAAGTATTAGGGTTAGCTCACCGCCTTATGCAGCCGACTACTGGAGTACAGGTACAACTCATGGCTTATGAAATTGTGCAGGTTTCTTTTAGAACGTTTTAATTGGAGTGTCAAATTTGAGTCTTAAATATTTGCGGATAATTATGAAAGGCACTCTATAGCAAATCAGGGAAGCCCTTGGACGTCTGTAGTTGTGGTGCACCTCAGGTTATTCGATACTTAAGTGTTGGTGCCTTGGTGGGTTATTTTTTTTTTATAACTCAACTGTCAGGGTCAATTTATGCGTGCCTCGATTAATTTTGGGAACCCAATTCAACCACACACTTATAGGGAACCCAACTAAAGTTAGATCAAAATTCAAAGCTCCCTATGGACTAGCCCAAAAGAGTTAATAGAACCTAAGAGATTTCAAATTGCATTTTTTTTTTTTTGTCATTCGTCATTCTTAATCTATTACATGGGGAGGGTTATGGGACTCAATCCCAGGATGCAGTGTGGGGCATCCAAGAGCTCTACCGCATGAGTTAGCTACCACTTGCGAATTGCATCTTATGAGGGAGAAAACTCTTAAATCCTAGGCCTTGACCATTGGCCACACGTTAGGCTTAGGCTGAGTTTTCCAAATGATTTTATCAAAGATAAAATCAAGGGGTGATTTTATCAAATTTTGATAAAATCTTTTGGAAAACTAGGCCTTAGTGTGGGTGTGTTACTATGATACAGTCCCCTTCCGGTAAAGGTCACCTACCATTTTTCGATCAAATTTTGATGATCCTAAATGAAAAACTAATTAAATCAAGCCTTCCTCGGTCTTTTTTTTTTTTTTTTTTGCTGAGGTATCATGGGGACTCTTAAAAACATGTTTTAAACACATTGAACGGTTCGGATCATCAAAATATGGCCGGGAATTATGAGGTTCGCACTGTAGCACCATAACAAAGTAAGCGATCCCTTAGTATGATAATAGATGAGACTACCTTCGAGTGTGTTATCATGATTTGATCATTGTTTGTTGGCTTATCTACTTTTTTAGTCCTTACAAAATACGGTCGGTTTCATTTTGGTCCTCACAAAATTTTTCGTTTCAATTTCACCCTTCAGGTTTCATACCCATTTCAATGTTACCCTTTCCGTTAGTAAATGGACGGAAACACATAAATGGCTAACGGAAAGTGGACATTTTTTTACTTTGCAATTTCCTTCGGATAAAAATATACAATTCTGAGCATAAATTTTATTTTTTTTGCACCAAATTAAATTACTAATAGTGATCTTTAATTTGTAAAAAAAAAAAAAACTTGAAAAATTGTGGTCCAAAAAATGTATAATTTTTTTAGATCTTTACGTTTTTTTTTAAAGGACGTGTGTATGATCAGATCCTATTACTTTATCTCAATTTCATACTACTGGTTCCCAAGTGTAACTCGGCATAGGTAGGTCATAAAAATGGTTTGTTAATCCATCCTACCTTGTTGAAGGGTAGAGTTTATGAACTGTGAAACCTCATTAGTGTACAAATCCTTCACGTTTTCTTAGAATTTAAAAAACGTAAGGATCTAAAAAATGTGCAATTTTTGGACCACAATTTTTTTAATTGTTTTTGCATCGAATTAAAGATCCATATTAGTAGTTTCATTTTTTTAAAAAAGAAAATAAAAAATTATGCACGGAAGTACTTTATTTTTTTATCCAAATGATATTGCAAAGCAACTCAACAAGCCAAAAATGTAAAATACTAAAGTATATAAGTTTTTATGTTTTTTTGTATTGAATTAAAGATCTCTATTACTAGTTTAAATTTTTGGACAAGAAAATAAAAAATTATGCGCGGAAGTACTTTATTTTTTGATCCGACGGATATTGCAAAGCCATTCAATAAGCAAAAAATGTAAAATACTAAAGTATATAATTTTTTTATATTTTGTGTATCGAATTAAAGATCTCTATTAGTAGTTTAATTTGGTGCAAAAAAAATTAAAATTTATGCACCGAAGCAATTCATTTTTTGATCCGAAGGAAATTGCAAAGTAAAAAAATGTCCACTTTCTGTTAGCCATTTATGTGTTTCCATCCATTTACTAACGGAAAGGGTAACATTGAAATGGGTATGAAACCTGAAGGGTGAAATTGAAACGTAAAATTTTGTGAGGACCAAAATGAAACCGACCTTATTTTGTAGGGACTAAAAAAGTAGATAAGCCTTGTTTGTTTTATTGGCTCCATATTTATTTTTGGTAAAATCCACCATCATTAAGTTCGCAAGCTTTGGAGATAAACTATGGAGAATGGGTTTCCTTATTTTGTTTTTTAGGGATAACTTGGCGCTCAGAATGCATGTGCAGGACCATCACCATTGGCGAAAGCTGAACTAGAGCGTGAAAGCACCTTTCGAATGAGCAAGGATTGAGATCAAAACTGAGAATGTTACAGAAGGATTGTGTGAGTGACCTATCTATCTTGGTCTTAGTCTCTCAGACATACGCAACCCCACACTTCTATATGTTTTTTTTTTTTGCGATTCAAAATACATCAGTTGGGGGTTAGCGGGGGAGTTAATGAGTTAGTCCAGAGGGAGTCTAGAAGCTATCCATAGCCCTAACCAAACGCCTCTCACCAGCTAATTATTGGACATAAAACTTGGAGATCAGCAATCCAAAAGAAGGGGAAGTGTGTGACCTACGCGGATTTGGGCGATCTAGCATCCTGGCCTGGTCCACCATTTTGACACATTACGTAATAGTACGTGTAATGTAGTATTAGTGATTTGGAAAATGGTTTAATGCTCATTTAGATTGATGTGTCGTCACTAGTATTTTCATAGTTAAATAATTTATATACCCGTGTAACACATGGTGGCATGTGTTTTAGTTTAATTGAAAGGGGCCGCAAAAATAAGACAATACTTCTGTTTCAAAATTTATGAGAAAATCATGTTTGTATAGCATTATCACAAGATAAGGTACTTTTACAAACATCTTTTGTACCTTCTTCTATTAATAATTTCGGAAAAGCAGAAAAAAGAATTTAACTTTTGTTGTCCCTATATCTCCTATACACTTTATTTCCCTTTTCACAAATCTAAGAAACTAACCCAAAAAAAAGAAAAGAAAAGGCTTGGTGGGTTTACTGGAGAGGTGTACTAAATTAAGTCCGTTAATTTATACTTGTGTATCCGTTTAACTTGTTCCTTGGTACGAATTAATATTCTTATTGTGTTTGGAGGCTTTGTGGAACCCTAGACGTGAAACGAGACTTTATACAATGCATTCGGAAGGTTTCCATGTATGACGCAAATGTTGAGAAGTGATTTGAGTGAAGCCAAATGTCAAATAATGTGAAAATATGAAAGATTGGCAAAGAGTGAATGGTTTCGATGGAGGGTCCACTTCCAACCATGATTTCACAACAAAGACTCAATGATTCTCCATATTGGCTTTCATCATCTTGTAGTGCTTTGAATACCTCTTCAACGATATAAAATAGGCCTTGTTCCGAGTTATAAAGAAGAAGTTATGAGCATTTTACTGATGGTGCGCAAATCTGATATAATGATAGTAAAAAAGTTATTTCTCTCAAAATACAGAGGCTATGAATGTGAGGTTTGTTGGGTTTGAAAGTAAACTCATAGAGCTTTCCAATGATTTAGGAATCGCATCATTTCGAGTTTGGACTAAGCCGGGGGCATGTCCGCAAAGTTGGGGCTGTAATCTGTAAAATCCGTCCAAACGGTTATTAAATTCGAATGGACAGCCGGGCCAGACTTTAAAGTGAAAACAGACGTTTTTATGTTATGTTTAGGTCCTATTGTATAAATAGGGACCTCTATGTACTTTTTCTGGGTTCTAACTTTATGAGAGGCAAACCTAGAGAGAGAAAATAACACAAGGTAATCCATGGGTTCGTCAAGTTCATCATCAAATCAAGTGTTCTTCTTCATCTCCATGGCATGCTAAACACCTTCTAGACGGAAGATGAAGTCCATATCAAATAACTATGCTTATGTGTTGTTTTTAGGTTATTAATTCTAATTGATTGATTAACTGGAACTCATTCTATTACCTATGAATGGAATAATTTTAATGCTTTCAATATATTTGGTATTTGCATGCATACTTTCAAATACCGAGTTAATGAATGGTTTTCATGTTTGTGCTTGGGTGACTGAGATGTGTTATGCTTGTAAGACAAATCGTGCCACTAGACAGTCTGTGAAAGAGACAGGTTGCGTGCTAGCGAGACGGTCTGTACTATGGGAGAACCCATACCTGTTGGAAACTCAATTATCTTCTAGACGAATATCAAAAGGGTTTGCAAGCCCTAGCGATATTCCTTCATGATTTGAAATAACCACTCTAGCCTATGTAGAGCTTAGTTACGTGGTCGGGGTGGATTTAAAACCTTAGATCCTCTCTCCACCAGTTTCACTCTATTTGATTACTGCTTCTCTTAGTTTATCGGTTTTTAAACAAGCAAGCCAACTTCTCTTTTTATCAAATTAAATTAGAAACCAATCGAATTCATCGTAGCTTAGCCAATCAGATACTCAAACTTGGCCGCAATTCTCTAGACAAGGGTTAATTCCTTACTATTATAATTTTTTTTTTAGTAGGGTACGACACGATCAGTGTCATTGTATCGTGGGTGAGTAGAAAATCTTTTATACTCCCTCCGTCCCAATTTTATAGTCCCAGTTGACACTTTTTGTCGTCCCAAAAATATTGTCCCACTTCAAAACTAAATGGATAATTGTTAAGGAATTTCCTCTTTTACCCTTATATTTTGAAGTTAAAAGTAATAAAAAAGTAAGAAGTTGTAATGATTGAAGGGTAAAACAAGAAAAAACATGTTTTCAAAAGTACAATAATTATGTCCCCTTATTAAGTTGGAATCCCCAAAAGGGACTATAAAATTGGGACGGAAGGAGTATTTGTATATTTGCTTCTTCTTTTTTGTGCATAAAGGCCCTCCACTTTTTTGACAGAGACATATGGGTGGGTGTAATTAGGATTCTGTCTTGTTGACCTCATTCTTAAATCTTATTCCTATTCTTTTCCCTTTTCCCACTTGTGCAAGCTGGGCTCCTGTTGTTAGAGATGACAAGGGTGCAATTCGGTGCGATTACTGGCAAAATCAAAACCAAAGGACCCGGGGTGCATGCTGTCCCATGTATGTTGTCCCAATTCGAGTCGTTCGTGCTCGGCGATCAACGGCGCAGATCAGCTCAGCAATTAATGGTGCAGATTTTTTTGAGCCCAAACAAATCTTGGCCTAATGACTACTGTCCTATCTGGCTATCCGTACTTTAATAAAGACGAACGTAGTGTATATCATCATTTTGCTTCATTTCCTATTTATTAAAAAAGGTTATCAAGTGTTAATAATTTAAAGCTACAAGCAACCCAATTTGGGACCCAGCAGTGCCCCCGATCGAGCACTATACCATGTAGTGCTCTCATTTGACCGTCCATTTTAGAGCCCGTTCCAGTGCCATTGGCTTAAGGATTTTTTGATTTTGTCTTTATTCATATTTTTTTTGTATTTATTAGTTTTGCGTCAAACTTTTGGTGATTATAGGTTCGCATCAACGAGAAGAGTCGGAATTGAATAAATTGTGACTTTTACCCAAATATTTTGGGAAATATCCAAGCCAATGGCACTGGAACGGGCTTTGAACAAAGCACAGCTCGGATTTAATGTAAGCTCTTACAAATTTGAACCATCCATTGCTTGTATTAAATTTGAGCAGTGGATTATCGAAATGGATGGAGGGATGGAAGAGCTACTGGGTCTAGTACAGACCCAAAACGCAATATTTTTCCTGGATGGGACCGTTGGCCAACTGAGAAGAAACCAGGGGCCCTGTAGTGCAGGGGCTCACTACATGGTGTAGTGAGCAAATCACAGCCATCCAACTGATTTTCAATGGTCTGATTTTGTTTCTATTCTTCCATGGAAGATTTTTATTTTATTTTAAATTTAGACCATTGATTATCGAATCAAACAGTTGTCGTTCCTCACTATACCCTGTAGTGAGTCCAGTTAGGCTCACTAGAGGGGCCTGCTTCCAACTGAGAAGGACTACATAAGCAATTGGTGCTACGTTGGGGTCTAATGTTCTACTCCCTCCATCCCAAATTGTTTGTACATTTTTGAAACTCGTGCCATTTTTTGATTGTTATATCTTTCAATTTATAATGTTTTTCGTAATTGTGAACACTCTGTATCATAAAACTCATCGAGAACTATCAAACAAGATCTATATTGAATATTTTTTGAGATTCATATTGAAAGATATAAGCGATTGAAATTGGCATGAATATCCAAAATGGACAAACAATTTAGGACGGAGGGAGTAAATCTTATTGGTTTGATCACATTACGAAATCTGGACCTCGACACCGTTGTACAACGATGTTTCTGTCAATAATATTCGATATCTACCGATATATGATACAAATATGTAGTCTGGTCGATACGGCAATTTTGATATCAGTGGATATATCATATAAGAGGCCGGTTCCCCTCACACTTAAAAAAATACACGATTTTGTTTTGAGCCCCACTGTGACATTCTGAACCGTTGATCTTGTTTAAATGAGTAAAATAGGAGGTCCTGCAACAATTCAGCTTAATCGGACATCGGTAAGTGCTTGATCCAAATAATTTTGCAAAAACTGTGATAGGAACTAGTGTTTTTAAAATCGTTTGGATCAAGCACTTACCGATATCCGATTGAGCTGAAATTTTGCTGGACCTTTTATTTTATTCATTTAAACAAGATCAGCGGTTCAGAACATCACAAGGGGGCTCGGAAGAGTGTTGTGTTTTTTTTTTATGTGTTTTTTTAAGTGTGAGGGGAACTGGCCCCTATATATATGCTGTCTGATAGCGCGATTTGAAATCTTAAATAGGATATTAGGCCCCGTTTTGCTAAGAGATTTTTTGGTTTTTTTACTTATTGCACCTTTTGCGGTAGGTTATTCTCTCACAACATATCAACTAAAAAAAGCTCTAAAAGCCCAAAAAAAATCCCCTTAAGCCCGTTCTCATAACAATTTGAGGATATAAAGAATTCGGTTCTTTGGGTCCTTGATTAATTGTTGGCTTGTAGTTTTTTGTTATCTTTCATGGTAGTCTATCTGTTTGTCGGTTTTTCTCCCATGGGCTTTTCTCATCCCTTCGAGGATGATTTGGAGGTTTGTGGTGGTTTTTTGTTGGAGTGGCAATGAGTTGCCGGTGTTTGCTCTGTTTGGTGTGAGGTCATGAATCTAGTTCTTGTTTAGGCCTTCTTGTGGCTTCGTTCTCCTCTTGAGAGGACGGTGGCCTTTTTAGATGTATGATCTCTTCATCAATCAAAATTCTATCGTTTAAAAAAAAATGTCAATTATCTGCAATATTCAAAACTAATTATGCATGCATATTTGTGGAGAGAGTGAGATAGAGTCACTAGCATCCAAAAAAACGAAAAGTAGATCATAATTATTAAGATATCACCATCCCCCCATTCCAAGTTTACTAAAAAATAAATTAAACATGAAACGCCAAATCCAATACAGCAAACTGGGTAAGCCTCCAGCAACTCATCAACATCAAGAACTACCAGTCTCTCATTGTATTCAACCGCATTGTACATTTTCCCTATATAATTCAAGCCTCAACAAGGTTTCTTGTGACTGGTGAGCAAATGGAAGACCTGAATCACACTTCTAAAAATAGAAGTACTGAGAATCACAAAGGTACCCATTTGAAATTTAAGCTTCCTAGTCTTGCACTCTTTATATAACTTAGGTGACCGAGTCAGCTTACGTTCACTTTTGACTAATATTTTGGAGACTATTCTCACCGTCCATCAGCAGTTCCCGACTAAAGCCAGAACTATGGATAGTTCGACAAGAGTTAATAGCACTTACGTATGAGGTTTTCAACCTGAGATCTAGAAGGGAGCAAATCCCTAAGTCTCATGAACAGCAATCCCTTGGGGTCGAGTCTTTCATTAGTCAATGTACTTTCTTTGGTTGTGTTAGAGCTTGTCCCACATTGGTTAATTATAACCTCCGAGTCTAGTATATGAGTTGGATGCTTTAACAGGTTGTTTCATTTCTTTCTCTTACTGATATTTTCTGGTTTTGAATTGTTTCAGAGGTAAGAAGCAAGGTCTCTTGTGAGCAGATGGAAGACCTGAATCACACTTCTAAAAATAGTAGTACTGAGAATCACGAAGGTACCCATTTGAAATTTCAGCCTCTATAGTCTTGCAATCTTTATGTAACTTAGGTGAGTGGGTCAGGTAAGCGAGTGAGCTTACGTTCACTTCGACTAATCTTCTGGAGACTATTCTCACCATCCATTAGCAGTTCCCAACTAAAGCCAGAACAAAGGATGGGTTTGACAAGAGTTAATAGCACTTACGAGGTTTTCAACAGATTTTGAAGGGAGCAAATCCCTTTGTCTCATGACGGGCAATCCCTTGGGGTCGAGTCTTTCATTAGTTGATGTACTTTATTTGTTTGTTTCATTTTGCTCTCTTAGTGATATTTTTAATTTGGTTTTGTACTGTTTCAGAGGTAAGAAGCCAAAATGCTAATCCAAAATTCTCTGAAGATGAGGAAATGCTTATAGCTAGGATGTTTAGCTTGGTTGGAGAGAGGTTTGGAGTTATTCCTTTGATTGGTTTGTCTGTTTGCTATCGTTTTCGTTATCATGTTTTGTGTTTTTGGAGACAAAGCAACAATAAAGTAAGAAAGCACTCGTACTCATATTGTTTTCATTTTTCATGCGAAAATCATCTTAAACTTCCGAAAACATCTTCAGTTGAGCTGAAAATGGGTTGTTTGTAGTGTTCTTTCTAACACAGTGTGTCAAACTCGTTTTATGTTCTATTTTGCAAGGATTTAATGAAAACCAAAACATTGCCAAACATACGCAATGTACTTACTTTGATTTGGCACAATGAGGCAGGTGGTCTTTGATTGCTGGAAGAATCCCAGGAAGAACAGCAGAAGAGATTGAGCAGTATTGGACCTCAAAGAAAGCTTCATCAAATGTTGAAAGATGACCAACTCTGAAGTACTATCCATGACTAAAAACAGTTGGCATAGACCCAAAAATAATGTATGTATGTATGTGTGTGTGTGTATACATCCTATGGTTTTATGATGTATACCTACTTTGTTTTGTTTAAGGTTGTTGAGAGTTGATGGTCGATGGTCGCCATCGACTCTCCTGTTGTTGCGGGTGTTCAAGTCACAAAATCAAAAAGAAGTTAAGTTCGATCACCTATTGCGTATGAGTAATTATTCCATGGTCTGGGGACACCACAACGTGGTGTCCCAACACCCTAATCCACCATCTGGACCTCTGGATTTCAATTGGGGTGGAATGGATATGATAAAAGCTGTATTTTATTGCTTCAGGTAATTGTGTATTTTAGTAGCTTGACAGCAGGGATGGAGCCAGAGAGGGGCCAGTAGGGGTGGTCGCCCCTGCAAGGAAAACAAAAAACGTCTAATACTACATAGAAAAAACTAATTTTCCTATGAATTATATATGCTCGCCCCTGTAAAGTATTTTGGATAAAACATTCGCCCCTGTGTAGTGAAATTCCTGGTTCCGTCTTTGCTTGACAGTGATAGATATGTTCATGTTGTAGGTAGTTTTGAAATTGGATACGTTTGTTTCTTCTTTTTTTTTTAAAAGAAAAAAAATTGGATACGTGTGAACTGTGAAGAGAAACTTTCTTTATTTGATAAAGACAAATGGATTATCTGGATGACCCTAATGCAGCCAATAGATCAAATTATTCCCTCAGATTGATGTGAAGAGCTAAAGTTTCTTTTGTATGAGAGAGAGAGATACAGCAATAGACAGACCAAGAGTCAGTCTGGAAAGTTAGTGTGTTTGCTTTCCACATAGTTAACCAAGTTTTTGGGGCCAGACCTAATTTTTTGTGAATTATCTAGATCCATCATGCATAACTATCCTTTGACTGGGCTAGGAATGAGACTAGTCGGGGTACGCGTAAGTTGACCTAAACACATCTGACGAACCAACAATAGATCAGATTATTTTCTCTGTCGGGTGTGAATGGCTAAAGTTTCTTTTCTATGAGAGAGAGAGAGAGAGTGCGCTCGCAATAGATTAGATTATTTTCTCAGTCTGATATGAAGGGCTAAAGTTTCTTTTGTACATAGCCCAAGGGTTTCTCCAGTTAGTTAGTAGGTTTGCTTTCTACACAATTGACGAGATTCTAAACCAGACCGCAAGAAAGAAACTTCTTGAAGGGTTACTCCAGTTAGTTAAGGTTTGCTTTCCACAATTGACCAGGTTCTGAACTAGACCGCAAGAAAGAAACTTCTTGTGAATTCCCTAATACCACCGTGATTCTTTGACGGGACTCGGAATAGAACAAGTTGGTGCGCGTAAGTTAGCCCGGACACCCTTGATTGTCAAACCAAAAAAAAAAGAAAAAAAGAAAGAGACAATAATAGATCACATATTATTTTCTCAAGCCTGATGTGAATGGCTAAAGTTTCTTTTGTATGAGATAGCGCGAATAGATCAAATTATTTTCTCCAGTCTAATGCGAAGCTACAGTTTCTTTTGCGCGAGAAAGAGTTTTCGGAGTCTCAGAAAGAATACCCAATAATCTAACGGAAAGAAATGTTGCAGCTGAGATTTTAAGTACGCACTAAATAACAACTGAGAAAATATTTCTGTTACAGAGAGAAACACCATAAAAGCAGCTCAAATCTAAAACATCTGCTGTCAAACAAAACAGTCGTAAACATATTCTCTTACAAAGACATCCGGGATCCGGTGCGGCGACGGATAAGCAGAAGCACAAAAAACACAGCTAAAAGTTGAAAAAAAAAAAGATCTTTTATGCACAATACTAAACTTCAATTGCAGGCAATGAAAGCCAAAAGCATCTCCTTCCCATGGGTGAAATTTTCTAAAAGAGTTTGCCCTGCTAAGCATCTTTTATGCAAAATACTATGTCAAGAAGTCGGTAAAATATTTGCAATTCCAAAACAGGCGAGCAGAATCTGGAGATAGAATAGTTCTGCTTGTAGGAGATTAGCACCTCGGTGAAACTAAAAGAGTTTGCCCTGTTGTTGAGTAGTTCCACTTCTCATCATTGCGCAGAACTCCTCGTAGTTGATTCTTCCATCCTATGAAGTTTCAAAAGAACAGAATGGATAAGTACCAACAATTGGTTCTGGTAAGAGAGTTCGGAATGCCAATTCTATGACATAGAGAACTTACGTTATCTATATCGACCTCTGATATTATTTCTTTTATGGTGGCATCATCACCCATTCCGTACTCCTTCATCGCAGTTTCCAATTCATCTCTAGTGATAAAGCTGTCACAAAATTTCATGATCAAATCAATAGTTCTCAGCTAATCAAGTTATGGGAAACAAAATAATTAATAATATCTAGCTTCTTAGACAAGTTATCCTTCCAATCAAAAGTTGATGGCTTGTTGCACATTGGTCTTTTTACTAGTTAGGACTTTTCTTTATAGTACAAGCTTTGTGCAATAAAAGTTATGCTAGACAAAATCCAAGCTCAAAAATTATTTTTTCCCATCAAACTTCAAACATCCTAATTTGCTCTATTATCATCAATACCGTAGAAAACAAGATGAGTACATAACGATCGAGTTAGCCAAAATACAACAAAAATTAGGTTTTTTCTAGTTTTTTGTCTCATAAAGTAAGTTGTCATAGCTGGACTAACATGCTCACACAAATTGTGAGCAGACGCGTGTGTTGTGTAACAGAATTTATAACTCTAAACTATATTGCAAGGAGGGAACTGAAAGATGTCATAATGCTGAGACAATGACTACTATCAACACAAACAATCTGTCAACGCACCCGCTTCTGTCTGTGTCAAAGTACTGAAATGCTTTAAATAGATGCTCCTCTCTTTCTAGTTTGTGTCTATGCATGGTCGCAGTGATAAATTCGATGTAGTCAATCGTCCCATTACCATCCACGTCAGCCTGCAAAATCATACAACATATATATATAACTTAGAATCAAGTTGTGATAAAAAGAACAAAGAAATCAAAGAAGGATTGTTATTCTTGTAATATAACTTACAGCTTCCATGAGTTGCTTGACCTCAACCTCAGACAGCCTTGAACCAAGCCGAGCCAATCCCGTCCTCAGTTCTTCATAGGTGATAGTGCCACTGTTGTCTGTGTCTATATTTGTGAACATTGCCTTAAGACCTTTGATTTCTTCTTCGGATAGATTTTCCGCAATGACCTAGAGAAATTTTTAAATCCAACCAAGATACACACATTTAATCAGTTTGTGAGAATAATAGAGGAGAAAGTATAATCACAATACTCTGCCAATGTTAAGCATTGTTCAAGAGAGGCTGCAATTTCCGCGCCAAAATTCTTTTTTTCTTTTTTTTGTATAATCAAAGAAGTATGTAAGATCATACCTTCAACGCAAGTTGCTTGAGCTTGTTCATTGCCCTGAATTGCTTCATTCTAGAGAGCACTGCACTGTCTATTGGCTTGTCCGATGCTTCTCCACCTCGAATCCATGGGTGCTCTGAATCAACCACCATAAAGTAATATTAAGGAAAGTGTTAGTCATATGGAAAACTTATCAGCTGGACAAATGAATACAGTCCAAATTTTTAATAACTTTACCATCCAAGCGATATCGCAAGGTACAATATTATTTGTATTCCAATCAGTACTCCTATTCCATTCAACCGTTTCTTTTCTTACCACCCACCCCTCTCAATATCCTTATTTCAGCAACTAAGAGATCCATAGGAAATCTGTAGCTAAAACGTGCAGGATTTACATGTTCTAATTGCATGTGTAAATAGATACAAGTTCTGCATCTCATTTGATAGGCAGTGACTAGATGTTGAACTGACTGGAACATATTTTCAAGGAAATTGACTTTTAGCATACTAAGAAGCAGACTAAAAACTTATTGAAGTTGGTTAAATATGTACCTCTTGGCAGAGCAGAATGTAAAAAACAATTTCACTTAGCTGACCCCAAATGATTAGCTCACAAAACTTAGTTTGGTTTGATTTTTTTTTAAGTAGCAGGCAGTAATTAACATACTAAGATACAAGAAGAAAATTTCCTTCTTTCCGCGTATTTCAGTTCCACCTCCTCCCCCCCTTCTTCTCAACAAAGAAGTACCAACAATAATAATAATAATAATAATAATAAGCTATTATTAATCATAAATCTTCCATAGCACAAGACTACATGTCAAATGGTAGAGAGGTTTCACTTCATTTTAAGGGATGTTGTGTCAAGAATTAGGTGTAGGACAAAATAAGAGTTTAACTTTTTCTTACTTGAGTTCAGAAGGAAGAAAAGTCACTTAGCGAGCTAGAAGACCTATAAAGGCTCGAGAGACCTCTTAAAACAAACTAACTCACGTGGGGGGAAATATTTCATCTTTGAATACAACACCAGATGATAGCCAGATCCAGATAACCTCACTTGAGGAATACACTACTACCTGGGATCTCTAACTTATTCCTGACCCTCAGGCCAACCCAGCCACACTCGTATTGGACACATAACAAGAAGCCATGTAGATTTTATCATCCTTGTGGGAAGAAATGAAATCAGGGAGTAACATACCGAGAACTTGGGCCGAAGTAAGTCTCTTTTTGGGGTCTTGTGTCAGCATCTTCCGAACAAGGTCTTTGGCGCTGTTTGATATAGTTGGCCATGGTTCGGTGTCAAAGTCGATTTGTCCTTCCAATATGGCATCAAATATTCCCTTCTCCGTTTCTGCAACCAGAGTCAAATGAAATATGTAATTTTATCTTATCTGCATGTCAAAGAGTTGAGAAAATTGGCAACGAGAAAAAAACTCAAGATACAAGACTGTTGGTCTTTACCTGCCCAAAATGGGGGTACACCACTGAGTAGAATGTACAAAATTACCCCTGCACTCCATATATCTATTTCCTTTCCATAACTGCGGCGCAACACTTCAGGAGCAACATAGTAAGCACTACCAACTATGTCACGGTACACCTTTCCTGAAGTTATTGAAAGCACAAAATAAAAAACCATTACATTTCACAAAATTAAGCAGACGAAGTATTATACAAAGCAGCAATCTCTAAAAGCCAAAACAAGAAAAGGTCATCAGCGGAAGAAAGTAGGCACTGCACATTTAGCTATGACATGTGTATGATATATCCCCATATTATCCATAGACTAATAATCATTAGAAGTTCGCAGAAAGTGTAGAAGCCAAGTGCTGCTTGCTAATTGGGACGAGGAAAATGCACATGAGAAGAGGTAAGCTGCAAGCACACTATGTTAGCTGATATGAATTTCTTGGTTTAGCTTAAAGCTGATGATATGCTTCCACGTGCAATTGCAACAGAAGCCATAAACAGACATGAGTTGTGTACTATGACGAGGCAGCAGACCTTCCCGAAGTTAAGAAATATGGGCATAAGAGCTACTGGTAGGTATGCCAGTTTTGATCCTTATGGCGCTGATGTTAGGATTTTCGCAACCCCACAACACCCCTATGGATCTTGGAAACAATGAATCACAGAACAAAAAATCAAGTAATCGTGCGTAATGGAAAAACGAAAAAGTAAACGAGACACAGATATACGTGAAAAACCTCAATGCGAAGAAAAACCACGGGAGCCACACCAATCCACTATGAAATCGAAATCAAGAATATAAGTCTTCTCGCAATCTCTCTGAGATCTGCGTTATCTCTCGCCTCTCTCTCTGTTTTTCTCTGAAAAACAGATAACCCTAATTACACACTAACAGCGAAATAATTAGGTCGGGCCTATGGCCAAAATTACACACCGAGGTCCCTCAAATATCGTTTTCGCTGCAGTCCGGAGTGTGGGCTCCCGCCCCCCCCCCCGGTACTGTTGAAGGTCGTCTGCACCCCAACAATCTCCCACTTGAAGATAACCGAAGCATCAGCAAACAAACAACTGCAAACCTCAAATAATCTCAATCAATATGGACGTAGTCATCTGACCCCTCTTGGTGTGGCTCCAGGTCCATCATCTCTCCAAGCATGAAGGCCAACTGAAGTTGAACACAACTTCAGTTTCTCAACAGTAACAGGCTTGGTCAACATATCTGCCGGATTCTTGTCCCCCAAAATCTTCTCTAGCAACAAATCCCCATCCTCCAAAAGCGAACGAATGAAATGGTACCTCAAATCAATGTGCTTCGTCCTGGCATGGAACACTGGATTTTTGGCAAGGTGTATAGCACTCTGGCTGTCACTGAAAAGAACGTAGTTCTCTTGCTTTAAACCCAACTCCTCCAAGAAGCTCTTCAACCAAATCATCTCCTTTGCAGCCTCAGTCACAGCCACATACTCAGCCTCTGTCGTGTATAATGTCACTAACTTCTGCAAACGTGAAACCCAACTCACTGCTGTTGAACCCATAGTATAGATATAACCCGTGGTACTTCGCCGCGTATCCTGATCACCAGCAAAGTCTGCATCCACATATCCCTGCACTGTCAAATTCCCTCTCCCAAAACAAAGTGGCAAATCAGAGGTACCTCTCAAGTATCGCATAATCCACTTTACTGCTTCCCAATGTTGTTTCCCTAGATTGTTAGCAAACCTGCTCATAACTCCCACTGCATGGGCAATATCTGGTCTCGTGTTCACCATCGCATACATTAGGCTACAAATGGCCGAGGTATACGGAACCTTGGCCATATACTCTCTTTCTGCATCTGTCTTGGGTGATTGCCCCTGAGAAAGTTTGAAGTGACTTCCCAAGGGTGTGCCAACTGCCTTGGCACCCTGACTCAACCTGACTCAACCGCAAGGTTCCCTGAGCCCTTTCCCTGCCGATTCTCATCCCAAGCATCTGCTTAGCTGCACCCAGATCTTTCATAGCAAAATCCTTTACCAACTGTTGTTTCAACCTGTTGATCTCCCTAACACAGGATCCTGCTACAAGCATATCATCTACATAGAGCAATAAAATGATGTAGCTAGACTCAAACCTCTTGAAGTAACAACAGTGATCTCCACGGCACCTTGTATAGCCACTGTGCTGCATGAAACCATCAAACTTTCTGTATCACTATCTGGGAGCCTGTTTCAAACCATACAGACTCTTCTTGAGCCTGCACACCATCTCTTCCTTGCCTTTCACAATGAAGCCAACAGGCTGCTTCATGTAGATTTCTTCATCCAAGTCCCCGTGAAGAAAAACAATTTTAACATCTAACTGCTCAAGGTAGAGATTCTCAGCAGCAACCAAACTCAACACCACTCTGATAGTGGCCATCTTCACAACCGGCGAAAATATCTCTGTATAATCGATCCCCTCTTTCTGTTGGAAGCCCTTTACAACCAATCTTGCCTTATACCTTTTCTTGCCATCACTCTCCTGCTTAAGTCGATAAACCCATTTGTTCTGCAAGGCTTTCTTTCCCTCTGGAAGCTGAGCTAACTGCCAAGTACCGTTGGAATGAAGAAAATCCATCTCTTCCTGCATCGTAGTCTTCCAATTAGCTGACTCAGGAACCTGCAAAACCTCATCATAGCACTCTGGTTCTCCACTGTCCGTCAAAAGCAAGTAATCTAGCGAAGCAATGTATTTCGGATTCGGCTTAGGTACTCTAGCTGACCTCCTCAACTCTTTGACCGTTGAACTAGTCTCTGTCTCTGGAGCTACCCCATCTGAAACTGTCCCCTCTGAAACTGTCTTATCTAAAGCTCTCTTTTTTACCTGACCAGACCTCTGCTCAACCCCACTGTCAACTAGAAGATCCTCCAACCCAAAGTACTCAGACGTATCCCCATCCGAAATGGTACTCTCGCTGCTCTGTTTACTGTCTCTGTCCTTGTACATGATCCTCTCATCCAATACAACATCCCTGCTTCTGATTATCATCTTGTTATTGTAATCCCAAAACCGGTAACCAAACTCATCGCAGCCATACCCAATGAAAGTACACTTCTGTGATTTAGCATCAAGCTTATCCATGTCTTGATCGCTAATATGCACATAGGACACGAAACCAAAAACACGTAAATGTGAAAGATTTACCTTCTTACCACTCCAAACCTCCTCTGGTATGCCAAAGTTCAACGGAACTGATGGGCCATGATTGATCAAATATGCTGTTGTGCTAACTGCATCTGCCCAAAACATCTTGGGCAACCCTGCGTGTATCCGCATGCTCCTAGCACGCTCAGTCAAGGTCCTGTTCATCCTCTCTGCAATGCCATTAAGCTGCGGAGTCCCTGGAGGTGTCCTCTCTAATCGAATCCCGAATAGACCGCAGGCTCTCTTAAACTCCCCCAACTCATACTCTCCGCCATTATCAGACCTCAACCTCTTCACTTTCAAATCTGTCTCGTTCTCAACCAAGGCTTTCCACTTCTTGAAGACTTCAAAGACCTCTGACTTATGCTTCATGAAGTATACCCATACCTTTCTCGAGTGATCGTCGACAAAGGTAACGTAGTAATAAGAACCGCCAAGCGAAGACATAGTAGCTGGACCCCAAACATCTGTATGGACAAGCTCTAGATTCTGAGCCCTAGGAGGCCTGCCGCCTTTCTGAAAGCTAACCCGTTTCTATTTCCTGAAGATGCAATCCTCACAGATGTCAATATCCACTAACTCTAACCCCGGTAGCTTCCCATTTGCCTGCAAAACCTTCATTCCCTTCTCACTCATATGCCCCAGTCTTCTGTGCCACAGATTTGAACTGTCCTTGCTGTCTGCAACAGCAACTGTATCGCTACCATGTGAAGTCAAGTAAAGTGTACCAACTTTCTTGCCTTTAGCCGCCACCATGGTACCGTTGGAGACTTTCCATGTGTCCCCTGTGAATGTCGAAGTATAACCTGCTGCTGCAAGTTGTCCAACCGAAACAAGATTCCTCTTCAAATTCGGAACGTGCCTGACATTTTTCAGACACCATTTGTACCCCAGCATCGCAATCTGAACATCACCTCTTCCCACAATATTGCAAGGCTCATCATCCCCTAAGTATACTTTCCCAAAAGTCCCCTACTACATAGTTCTGCAGAACCTCCCTGTTAGCAGTGGCGTGGAATGAGGCACCCGAATCAATCACCCACGATTCGACGTCGTTGTTCATAGCAAGAACAAGTGCATCATGCACAAAGTGAGCCTCCTGCCCACCGTTATTCTTCTTCGGTGCTTTGCAAGCCTATGACATATGGCCTGTCTGACCACAATTCCAACATTCACCTTTAATGGGCCGAACCTGAGGTTTAGCCCTATTTCCCTTGCTGCTCTTCGATTTCAACCTATTCCTGTTCTGATTCTAACCACCCTTACTCTGGCTTCTGCCCCTCTGCTGCTCAAAACTTAGGGTTGAACCTGAAGTGCCTGAACCTGAACTGTCAATCAAATTTCTTCTGACCTCCTCAATCAGAATCAAACTAACAACCTCACTCAGTTTCAACTTCTCTTTCCCTGCCGAATTACTGACTGCAGTAACAGTACCCTGCTAGCTATCTTGCAACTGAAACAGAATTAACAAGGCTTGAACCTCATCATCAAACTCGATATCGACAGACGTAAGTTGATCAACAATCGTATTGAACTCACTGAGATGTGACATAAGGGAAACCCCTTCTGCCATAGACAGGTTGAAAAGTTTTTTCATAAGATGTACCTTATTCGCAGCAGACGGTTGCTCGTACATCTTCTTCAGCGCTTCCATAAGTTCTTCTGTTGTTTTCTCCTTCAATATGTTGTTTGTGACTGACTTGGAAAGAGACAGGCGAATAACCCCTAACGCTTTTCTGTCAAGAACTTTCCAATCATCGTCGCTCTCTTCAGCTTTCTTCCCCTTTTCTTTACCCTCCAACGGCCA
The DNA here is from genome assembly GCA_963854785.1 of Vaccinium vitis-idaea. NCBI lineage: Eukaryota > Viridiplantae > Streptophyta > Magnoliopsida > Ericales > Ericaceae > Vaccinium > Vaccinium vitis-idaea. The sequence goes on along the minus strand of OY978221.1, from coordinate 29,433,700 downwards.
TTAAAGATCCTTCTGATACAGATAGTCCTCTATCTGCGTTTTCCAGAACACGAAGTCTGACCCATCAAACTTATCGATCTTCGATTTCCCTTCTTACGAACCCATAGCTCCCACTGAAACCCTAGCCTGCCCGAACAAGAGTAAACCCTAACCTGTCGAACAAACCCTACCGCAACCGCGGCTCTGATACCAATTGTTAGGATTTTCCAACCCCACAACACCCCTACGGATCTTGGAAACAATGAATCACAGAACAGAAAATCAAGTAATCGTGCGTAATGGAAAAACGAAAAAGTAAACGAGACACAGATATACGTGGAAAACCTCAACGCGAGGAAAAACCACGGGAGCCACACCAGTCCACTATGAAATCGAAATCAAGAGTACAAGTCTTCTCGCAATCTCTCTGAGATCTGCGTTTTCTCTCGCCTCTCTCTGTTTTTCTCTGAAAAATAGATAACCCTAATTACACACTACCAGCGAAATAATTAGGTCGGGCTTATGACCAAAATTACACACCGAGGTCCCTCAAATATCGTTTTCGCTGCAATCCGGAGTCACACTCCGGATTGCGGGACACTCGTGTCCCGTGGGGGCTCCAGCCCCCACCCTCCCGGTACTGCTGAAGGTTGTCTGCACCCCAACAGCTGAATGGCGATTGGAAGAGTACTTGTACAAACATGTCAATTTTCATGCTCAACACTATCATGCTATCGTTATGCAACAAAAGCAAGATGCTCGGTCTACAATACGTGCAACGATTTGGTACTACAACACTTGAGAATGGCCGTATTAAGACTCAAAATAGTTGCAGACCACACAAATGACAAATTGGACACATAATCATTCTTACAAAGGAAGACCAACCTTAGTTGCACGAAGCAGGAGCGAGTGCGGGGTACGTAGAAGCTCCCTAGGTTGGGAGCGGCGAGGGAATATTTAATGAATTAATATATATCAATAAATTTATATATATTTATATGTGTTGTACATATGTTTTATAGTTGCAAAGGTAGCGTGTCTGTATATATATGTATATATATATACACACACACACATGAGCAAGAAAGGACATCCCAATAGATTTTTTGCCAAATGTATGGACTAAACACATAGATAAAGTAGTAGAATACAAGACGAGAAAGAAACCTAAATCTTTCTGACTTCTTTTTTCTTTTTCTTCTTCCTTGCATATATTTGGGAAGAGAAGTGAGAATTTTGTCCTTAAGATTAGTGTGGAAGCTCCCAACCTATTTAGGAGTGGGTTCCCGTCTAGAAGGGAGCGAGCTCCCATCTAGGGAGCACACCCAGTGGCGTAGCCAAAAAATTGTTCCAGTGAGGGCACAATTCATAAACGCCAGTACTTTTGTAGTGAAAAAAAAAATTCTCTTAAATAATCTAACATGTCTTGATTTTCATTTGAAATGAGCCTCGCTTGACTTACATTTTATGGACAAATTTGCATCTTAGCCTATTTGGTTGTACACCTTAGCTTCCAAGGGGGAGGTCTGGGGTTTGAGTAAATGGAGGTCTGGGGTTCCGTAAACACGTTATAGTTTCGAGGCAAAAATTCAATGAATTGAGGCTTGCTTGTGAGTAATTAGTTATTCAGTGGTTCTGGGGCATCGTGACGTGATGCCCTAACACCCTTCTCTATCACTTTTTTTTATCGGCCTTCATCACATATTCAGGTAAAACTCATATTTAGTATTGAGTCTCACACAAATATGCGCAAGAGAATGACATTATAACACCAAGTAATGGCGCCCCAAGAGCACTAATTAGTTTTTTGTATATAAAAAAAAGTGATGTACCAGTTTATATTTTTCTACAAAAATGAAAAAAAAAAAAAAATCTCCCGAAAATCCATTGTGGGCTATGTGGCTCCACCACTGAGCGCACCCATCTTAGAAGGATCCTGCAACTAAGGGACCAACATGATCATAGGTAGGAAAGAAGAGGGCTCTCTTCCTAGCTTCCTGCTAATCGTCTCATCAATCTTAACAGAATTCAACTGATGCAAGGGCACCGCCCGAACTAATAAATTTATTAGTACACATCTATTACAAGGTGTTACTTGCTCCGGTCAAAAGTGAGCACATTCCACTATTTACATGCACATTGCAAATGCTGGTCAAAACATTCGAAGAAATCCTGAATAACAGAGTTTCTTGTGCCGCGAGTACTATTTTAATAGCTCACCACTCGCCTAGTAAACCTCAAAGGTCTCAAACTAACTTGAATATATTCACAAATTTTCAGCATGAAAAGGACAAGACACTTACCTTCTTCAATGAATACAGACAGCCCAAAATCAGTTGCCTTCAGCATTGCTCCTTCATCCTTGCTCGATAACAAGAAATTCTCCGGTTTGAGATCCCGATGCATCACACCCATAAAATGGCAAATGTTAACAACATTCACAATAGACCTACAAATTCCCGACGCAGCTCTCTCCGAATAGTGTCCCTGGGCGATAATCCTATCGAAAAGCTCCCCACCAGCGCAAAGCTCCATCACAACATGCACCGATTGCCTATCCTCATAAGCACCTTTAAATTCCACTATATTTGCCTGCCCACTCAAATGCTGCATAATCTGGATCTCTCTCTTCACATCCTCCTTATCATTTTTTGTTCTAAGTTTTCTCTTCAAGATTGACTTGCAAGCATACGTGTGGCCAGTCGAATTCTCAGTACAAAGATAAGTCACTCCAAATTGCCCCCTACCGAGTTCCTTTCCTAGCCTGTAGCTATTTTTAATATCGTCAAATTGCTTACCCAGTATTGTGTCAGCGTCTGATCTATGTACATCCTTCAAATGAGAAGGTATTGGCGGCTGATTCTGTGTTGGTGGTGGTGTCTGGTGGTGTACTTGTGGTGGGGGCTGGGTATATTCAGCAGGGGGTTTTTGATAATTTTGGTGCACAATTGGCTGTTGGTAGCTTTGGTGATACCCAGCACCAGTACCACCATCACCACCACCTCTACCTGATCTATACCCATTACCACCTGATTCTGAAACCTTTTTCTTGCTGAAACAAATACCCATATCTGCTACCAATTTCTTCACCGAAACCCAGATCAGAGAAAAGGGTTTGCACAATTAGCTCTCTACAAAATGACCCAAATCAGGAACTGAGATCTGTGAGATGGGTATTGACCAATAAACCCAAATAAGGAATTTGACTTAGTACAGCAGGATAAGGAAATAAAGATAAGAAACGGTGAAAAATACAAACAAACATGATTGATTATTTGTAGAAAACCCAGAAAACCCAGATCAGAAATTATTGATTGAAAGAGAGATACAGTTACCTTAAAGATACTCTGATCAGAAAACTTATCAGGAACTTTTCTCCGATGACTTGAGCAGTTCAATCCACTGAAGGAAAAACGTAAAGTCTTTGTTTGGTTACGGACAAGATTTATAGCTGAGCTGAATCCTGTTATGTAAAGAAGAAAAACGTGAGTCTCGATGTGGTTAAAGGCAAATTGATTACCAAATATACAAAACAACATCTCGGTTGTTTATGACCTGTTGCTGCTAGGAAAGTTCCTTTTTATTTTTTCTTTTTTTCTTCTTTTAATGTCTTTTTCCCTACGTTAATGTTATGTCCTAAACAATCCGATAAGCATGAGAAAGGTCCCTGTTACACGCGAATTAGATTTAAGGGGTGTTCCACTAACTTAGTTTTTTTTGAAAAAACTGATTTTTCATGATTTTTTATGTGATGTGTTGTGAGAGAATGACCTATCTCGGTGTTTGAAAAAAATAGTTTTTTGTTAGTGGAACACCCCCTTATTTCTCAAACTCTCTGACTTTTTTTTAGATACCATTATTGTACTCTGTATCTCTGTGTTTTTTTATATACTACTTTGCTTATTATTAATCGTACTTACCGCGGGAAAAAGAGAATAAAGAGGCGGATCTTCTCCGGTTCTTTGACATCTCTTTTCGAATCTAATTTGTTGATTATAACTCATTCATCTCGACATATATCTATTGAGATTAGATGTTGATTTACACTCGATTAATATGATTTTTACCTTGCTTGAAGTTCTTTTGGTCTTGACAAGTTTTAAAATGTAAACATAGGCAAAAAAAAAAAACTTATAAAGGACCACCGAGTCTCCCTCGGGAGCCGGAGAGAATCTGAACTCTTTTTGTGATTAATTTAATTCCAAATATAAGTTTATTTCTTACTGGTCGTGGGAAGATAAGATTTCCAGAGCAAAAAGATTAAAAAATGAGCGCATTATTTTTTTAACATCATAACGTAATAGACTAGTATAATGGAAAAAAGGAAGCCACTAATGCCCACATGTACCATAAGTGTGGTGCCACCCTATTAGTGACATCTTCTCAACTTTATCATACCCTTCCTTTTCGAACTCACTTTCTTTCCCATCAGTTCCTCGTGTTATATCCATCGTGATCATTGAGGAATGTGAAAGCAAAATTACCCACTCAAAAATTCTAATGGAAGAAAATGAGATACGAAAAAGGAAAAGAAAAGGGAAATCGACAGGCATTAAATTATTAAGGCCATGTTCCACTAAAAAAAAATTAGTTTTGTTTTAACTAAAAAACTATCTAATTTCACTAAAAAAAACCCCACAAAAAATCACTTAATTCCACTAACCTAAAAAAAACCAAACCACTTTAATCATATAAAATTACGAATCTGCCCCCCTTCAAACCCCTTATCCTTTGGGTACAAGGGTAGTTTGGTAATTGGTAACACAACTAAAAAAACCAAAAAGCTAAAAAACTAGTTAGTGGAACTTCTTGGTTTTTTTGTAAAACTAAAGATAACAAAAACTAAAAAACCAAAAAACAAGTTAGTGGAACATGGCCTAAGAAATGGATAGGCATTAAAGAGTCCCATACATACAAAGGCGGAAAAAAGATTTAACAATAATGCTACGTAGCGGGGTAGCCCCGAATTCACCCAAAATCCAACGTGGCGAGCCTGCGTGGGGACCACCACTCTCAAAATTGAAATTTCTCTCTTCCCTGCAACACTTCCAAAGTACAGGGGAAATGATGCGACTCCAATAAAAAGTAAAAACCCATGTCAGTTTCTTGCCAATTTCTCTCTCTTCTCTGCAACACTTCCGAAGCCTGGGCTTTGCTTCTTGCCAACGCCGTCCCTTGCTGCTGGCACAAGTTCAACATCTTCACATCTCTCGTCGTTCGTCTTCTTCAGGAACTGTGATTTTGGACGGACCTATCTTTCATGACCAATTTTTGAACAAGATGAAGATTATAGGTCAAATGTTGGAGTTTCGGACTCAAGGTTCAGTGAAGCGATTTTGATGGAAGCGGGTTTCATACTCTGTCTCCTACAAAAACCATTTTTGATGGAAGCTAAAATTAGAAGAAATTGAAGTTCGTAGTTTTCTAATACTTGTTGAAAGTCCATCTTATTTTAGCATACGATTCAAATTGCTTTATGTACAGGCACCAATTGCACAATTGAGTGGGAATTGTCAAATTTCGGAGGGAAACCATTAAACTTTCAAGTACTTAGGGTTTTCTTTTTCAAACAAATTTTGGTTGCTAATCCCCTTTCCACTGAATCGTTCCCTTTTTCGTCGTTGTAGTTTTTCGTTTCCTCGCTTCATTAAATAGCTTATCTTGTTGTTGGATTGCCGATGGGTACCAATTGAGGGAAGGATTTGCTTCCTTGAGCAATAATACACAGCACAACACCCATTGAAATTAACTTTTTGTAAATTGTTGAAAATAGTCTAAAAATTGTGTACGTTGTTGGAGAGAGATCTTTCAATTTTGGTGGGGGAAAGGCTTTGGTGAGAATCGTGAGATCAGACATGGGAGATGTGAAGATATTGAGTCGTATCATTTCCCCTGTGCTTTGGAAGTGTTGCAGGGAAGAGAGAAATTTCAATTTTGGGAGTGGTGGTCCCCACGCAGGCTCGCCACATTGGATTTTGGGTGAATTCGGGGCTCCCCCTTCGGGGTACGTAGCATTATTGAAGATTTAATGGCCGAGACATGAAGTGGTGGTTGTTGATGATGGCTTGCGGCGGCGTTGATGGAACTCTGGCTGTCGTTTCTCCTGGCCGTTACTGATCTGGCGGTTTCTCAGGGTGTGAGATCCCTGTGCCCAAAACCCCTGTGCCGAGGGGTTTTGGGCCATTGGATCGTGTTTTCTGGTTTTTTTTAAATGTTTTTGGGTGATCCGACGGCCGGAAAGCCCTCGGCACAGAGGCACAGGGGCTTTTCCGGCACAGGGGATCTGGTTCCGTTTCTCAGCAGCTACATCTGGAGTTCGGCCGCTCGCTGGGTTTGCAACAGCGTGGGTCATCAACTTCATAGGATGGTGGTTTGACGACGGTGTATCGGAGTCCGGGTCTAATCTTTCTTCCCCTTCCCCTTGCCTTCGTCGTTTCGGTCATGCTTCGTTTGGTACCTTTGGTTTCGGGCTTAACAGCTAAGCGGCTAGGTCTCCTCCTTTTTTCCGTTTGGCAGCTTTCGACCCACCACCGGTCTTCATTGCTGGATGACATCGGTTTCTGGGCCCAACGGCATGTGTGTGATGAGGTTGTTGGTGGTGGTTTAAGGTTTAGGCCTCTTTATTTGGGCTTCATTGTTTTATTTAGTTTGCCATGTTTGGACTTAGGCCTCTAGGTGTTTTTGTGCTTGTCCCTTTGGATGTTTTGGGGCTTGTCCCTTTGGGTGTTTTAATTTCTCTAACCATTGGTTGGAATCCCCCCCCCCCCCCCATGTTGATGTATCATTTGTCAAATTTCATTAATAAACCTTTTGCCTATAAAAAAAAAAGAAGATGATAAACTATACTTTATATAAACTTGTCTTCATAAGTTAATTATCCATAGTGTAAAGTTCTATCAGAATGGAACTCGATATGCTTTTAAATTTAGAAAATCTTAAAAGATTGATTCTAAACCAAATTTCTCAGACAAGAAATTACCGAGGGCCTAGGGGTCTTAGCAAAAAGTATCTAAAGTAAAAATATATCTAAATTAGACAACTTCTCTCATCATTTTATATTCACTCTAGTAAAAAGAAAATAGAAAATTCAAATTTGGAAAAAAATATATATTAGGGGAACAATTAATTATTACCTCAATAATTTTAGAATACAATATCAGTTTTTTTTTTTTTATTTACTTTGCAATTTGTATTGTTGGTCTAGTGGCAAATGGCAAAGGTATTTTTTGAGAGCCATGTGGTCACGTGTTCCAATCCCAAGAGTAGCTCCTAATTGTTAACTTATGTATGTTACTCGGTGTAAAGAGTAGACTTGTAACACACTAACAAACGTCTAGAGGGCATGCATCTTACCACTAAATTCCACAAATGCAGTTTTTAGAATAAACTTGCTTTTCACGATTTTTTATGTGATGTATTGTAAGAGAATGACCTATCTTGGTTTTGAAAAAACTGTTTTTTGTTAGTGGAACACCCCCAATATTGTCTACTTACAAGTCCTCAACATAATATATAGCGAAAAAGGAAAAGGAATTAGCTAGGGCGAGAGGAAAGTTAGGGAGAGAGAGAGAGCCCGACGGCCGCCACACTTCCCCTCCCCAACCACCCCCCTTCCACCATCTTCCTCGTCCACTCCTCCACTCCTCTCCTCTCCTACTTCTCCCATTTGGTTTCCGGTAACTCTCCATGTAAATCGACCTCCTCTCCTCTTTGCATGGGCGGCCAGAACCGATTTTTGGGCAAGGGAGGAGCCGGATCTGGGGTTTCCAGATCCGGACTCTTGACATCATCGGCGGCGGCGACGATGGCGTGACAAATCCGGCGATTTATGTATTTTCTGTTTGTTTTTTTCCTTGTATTTTATTCCTGCTTTTTTCGGTTTCTTTGTTGGTTTTGTTAGTTTGGTTTAGGGCTTTTCATTAATGAATTCTTCTACCTCTTCAACTAAAAAGAAAAAGGAATTGATTATGTTTCAATCCATTCAAAAATGGATTAGCAGAATTCTAAACTTGATTTGAGGCTCTAACGTACATATTTTGTTGCATATAAGGTGAAGGAAAATTGAAGAAGACAGAGAGCTCCCAACGAGAAAATTACTTGTGCCACCTTTCTCATTCAACTTGAAACTTCAAAGTTGGTTATTTATTAAGAGGAAAAATCAGAGTTTTATGTTGTTTTTATCTACACTATTGAGAGTGTTTAATTTGAGAGCATTGTAAAAGGGAGTGTGGCCCATTGTATACGTTATCTTTTTTTGAGTGATTTTTGTGTGAGAAAAAATTGCTCGAATAGGTGTGACTAGCACCGGAGTCAAAACTAGTTGGACCGATTGGGGATAGATTGCTCGTTGTAAAGGTTTCTCTAGTACCCGCAAAGCTAGAAAGTGTTACTATTGGAGATAGTGCAGCAAATCCCGAGTTGGACACTTGGGGAGTGGACTAGGTCGTGAAGTTGCGGACCGAACCACTATAAATCTCTGTGTTTGATTTATCTCTCCCCTTGCTCTTTGTTTACTGTCATACAATTACTGTGTGTGTGCTTGAATCTATTTTATTGTATTGGGTGTTCCATTTAATTTTTTAATTCCACATTATTTTTTGAGAAACCCAATTCACCCCCTCTTGGATTGCTATCTAGGCCAACATTAAAAACCGGTGGTGGCACGTGACATCTCCCTCTCTTAATGTTCTGCCCCCGGATGAGTGGAACAAAGAAGTTAAAAAAAGATAATTTGTTTTTGACCGACACCGGGAGAAATACTAATGACATGTTCAGCCCCTGGATGTGTGGAAATTTGTTTTTGACCGACACTGGGAAAAATACTAATGACGGACTTTTTGGCTTATGTGTTGGATTTCTTTTAAAATTACTTTAATACTGTATTTGTTTACTTTGTCGAAAATTTAGTCACAAACTTCCAAAATCTAAAACGGGGTCGCTAATAATGTTTAACATTTTCTTACTCTGTTAGGCAGTCCAAAAATTATTCTGTATTTGTAACTTATCTAATGCACAGGTAAAAAAAAAAGAGAGAAAGAAAGTGTGGACGTTCTTATTTCTATTCCAATGAACTCATAGTCTTAGAAAATTTCTTGGGTTTTCTCAGTTAAAATTGTTTGCCTTTCAAAAAAATTAAAATTAAAATTGTTTTATTCCAAAGTAAATACTAGGTAAGTGGGTAATGATTCCATCCAAATTAAATAGGCAACCTTTAGATTTTATCTTCATTTCTACTATTTTGCTATCATAACCATAGTTAATCAAAATGGGCTCTATGAGTTAGTATCAATTAATAGGGAGGTGGGTAACATACACCCACTTTTTAGGTGAGTGAACTAGGGGTGGTCCGCTAAGAGTGTATTTAGAATAAACTGGTTTTTCACGATTTTTTATGTGATGTATTGTGATGGAATGACCTGTCTTGTTTTTGGAAAAAAAAATTATTTTTTGTTAGTGAAACACCAAATCGTCATTCTGGTTCTACTCCTTGGCTTCTACGGGAGAGATCTGTGTTCGAACTTATGGAGAGACTTTAAAATCCTTTCAGTTGTTAACTTACTAACTTACCTCTAACCCCCACTGAGATATACCATCTGCCAACAAAAAGAAGACCATTCATTATTTTCTCAAATTAGAGTAATTTCACTAGCCATTCTCTGATTGTCCAGTCAATTTAGGTGTTCCGTTGAATGATTTTTTCTACACGAAATCATGGAAAACTACAACAATAATCTTGGAGATTCCATAACTCAATCAGCGGCTGGCAAATTGGCAATGGCGCGGGTTTTGGGGTGAGTTTGACATCTCATTCTTGTCTCTTTATGTACTATTCTTATTTGAAGTACGGTGTTTTGTGTTAATTCTAACAAAAATGATAGGTACACACCCATCTCAACCACTCCCCACCACACCCTCTCTCACATGTGTGGTGGGGCTCACCCGGTGGGTCCCAATGGAACATTTGGAAGACATTTAACCGAAAATATATTAAGTAATTCATGTTACTGATTTCACATTGAATACATACATGCACATTTTACTTCAAGAAAGTACTCCATACGTACATTCCTTATGAGGATCCGCTCAGGAAATAAAAAATTCCTAAAGATTACGAGCGACCCGCTCTAATACCAAGTGGAATTCCTATTTTGCTACCAATTAATTAAAGCAAATAAATAAGAATTGAAGAAAAACGATGAACACAAAGATATACGTGGAAAAACCCTAAATGGGCAAAAACCACGGGAAGGAATCAAACACTATAAAAATCATTGAGCGGTTACAATTGACCTTACTCACAATTGAGACTCCTCGCAATTGACCTAAGATCGATTGTCGACTCCTCGTTCACCACACCCAGTATTTGATTGCCACTGCCTCGAATCCTCGAGCCTTCCAAATGTTCTTCCGGAATCCACCGGAAAATCGAACTTGATCGAAGATGTAAAAACCTCTTGAAGCTTTGATTAATAATCCATGAACAAAAGTGCTTCAAGATCCACTGCCAACCCTCTTGGTATTAGTATATTGAAGAACAAACAAAAACACGGCTCACTTTCTTCTTGGCCGACTCTCCTGACTTAGATCTTAAAAGGACGTGATATATTTATAAAGTTACCAATCCCATCAATCGCATCGTAAGCCGATTGATCGGAACATTGTAGATCTGACTTTTTGAAGATGTCGATTAACAACCCGATTGATCCTCTTATCAATCGGTATGCTCTGAAAAAACGCACGCTGCAGCCTGTGCCAATATTGGAGAGACCCGATCAATAAAACGATTCCTTCCACTCTAATCCTATATAGACTTCTACTTAAGAAAATTAAGGGAAAACAATAAAATTACAACTCGATAAAAATATGTATTTGTCACATGGAATTGCCAAAACAAGACGACTCCGGAATTTGGTCCTTACAGTCAGATTCACCCAAGGTAGAACCAAGACATTAATCTGCCCTAGACTAATCCAAAATTCAATAAACCGATATATATATAGTTTGTTTCTTCAATTGGATAATAAAAAAGGAACATAATTTTGATGCTGAGGCAAATAAGGCAAAGAATTAGAAAACCATCTTCTAAATTTTTTTTTTCCTGAAATAGACAGGAAATAGAGAGTTTCATCCTAAATTTGGATTGCATAAAGAATAATTGCAAAATAGATCATCAATGTACACCACAACCAAGATAAAATGGTCACTTTTTATAAATAAATAAATAAAAAAGAAGAAAAAAGATAAAATGGTACAAATGGATTATTAGTATGAAAGTTGGGGTAATCTAACCTTTTCAGATTGTTTTCACTTGGGCTTTTGGGTATTTTGTTTTGTTTGGGGTTTGGGCCTTGAGGCAATAGTGGTTTTTCACCAAATTGTGGGGTCAAAGATAGAAGATATGCTCTGAAATAAGTGTTTCCTGCTGCAATTATAATTCCCAATAATTCCCCAGAGTAGTTGATCAAATTAGCAGAAAGCCAGTGGGGTCAACAAACCCCCAGTTGGACCAGCGTGGCTCTGCCACTGCATACTCTCCTATCTCATTTTTATAGTTTCCTAGGAAAAATACGTGTAATTTTTAAATTAAAAATAAAATACTGCCATTCATATTGTTTAAAAAATTTTCGCACCAAATTAAAGAATTACGGAAACTCAAAAAATCATATATAGAGAGGAACTTTCTAGTCCGGGAATCCCGGAGTCCGGGAATCCCGGAGTCCGGGATCACCTTCCCGATCTTTTTTTAATGATCAGAACCGTCCAATGTGTTTAAAACGTGTTTTTAAGGGTTCTCGCAAGAAATCATCAAAAAAATTACCGGGAAGGGCTTGATCCGAGCAGTTTTTCATAAAAATGTATATGTACGGTTTTTGTAAAAAATTGCTCGGATCAAGCCCTTCCCGGTTTTTTCTTTGATGATTTCTCGCGTGGACCCTTAAAGACACTTTTTAAACACAATGGACGGTTTGGATCATGCAAAAACACGTTTTAAACCCTTAAAAACACCCAAAAACTCCCAATCCGGGATCCTTGACTAGAAAGTGAGCTGCTGTGGGCATATATATATATGGCAGTGTAAAATTACACGTCCTTTCGTTTGGGACTATTAAAATGGGACAGGGGGAGTATATATGAACCAAAAAGAGCTTTATGATTAATGTCCAACAATCTTTTACATAAATTTGGAAATATTTAAAAATAAACAAAAGAAAAGTACAGACCATGCACACTACTTAAATAGCAGAATTTATTGATTGTCGAATTTGAGTTGATATATTCAACAAGTTCTTTTAAGGGTAGTGATAATGTCAAAATTGTTTTTGTTGATATTGTCATTTACGTGATGAAGATCAGTTTTCGGATGCTTCATAGCTGAAAATACTTTTTAATTGGACTAAAATTTAAATGTGAAATTAATTGTTTTTCCTTTTTTTTTTACACCTGGGCTGCAACTCACCATAGCCCATGCTATGTTCCGCCTTTGGTTATCCGCCATTATTTTCTGGTAAGGGGATTTAAATGTGAAATTAATTGTTTTTCCTCTTGCTTTTTGATCCGCCATTGGACGTTGACGTCGTTAAAAATGTTGAGGGAGTTGAGGGAATGGGTGAGGATGAGGATGTCGTTAAAGAGGGTGAGGCTATCAATTTGTCCACCCTCGTTTTAAAGAGGCGGTCATTGTTGGAATGGCCAAAGGTGGCAGTGAAGGAGGCTGAGGCGGCGCCTGTCAGAGGAGGAGGTGGTGGTGATGGAAGCGGCGGAGGAGGTGAGGTAGAGTTGGGCGGCGTTGTAGAGCTCGCTGGGAAGCAGAGTCCCCCTTTTCATTAAACACATGTACTATGTCATGTATATTTGTAAGGTAAACCTTGAATGGTATTGCTGTATTGTTTCCCCTGTCAAATTTTAGTCGATTAACATCTCTCTCATGTATACCATTAAACATTCAACAGGAGGGTCGCGCTCCAAATTCGGGGCTTATCCCGAGCTCTAAAATATTATCCGAACCGTTTACTCAGTAGACCTTAATAACAAGATGGTCAGACCTCGGTGGTTTACTAAACAAATCAAAAAATTGTGTTGTGTAATTTTTAAGTTGTATTTGCTGTTCATTAACTTAAGAAGAAAGTGATATGTTTGTTGGGTTGCCGATGTCCGATTAACTTAATTTTATGTGGTGGTATAGTACAAATCAAGGTCTACAAAGTGAACGGTTTTGATCATATTTTACAGATCGAGACAAACCCTAAATTTGGAGACAGCAAGTCCCCGGTCCTTTCGTACCCCTTCAACAAAATCCTGATTCTGCCCATGGTGGCGACAGCCGCCGGTTGTCCCTTGCAGCTCCATCAATTGTAAGATTTGGGTTTTGGGATATTTATTCGGCGTAATAAGATGCCAAACAAATCATCCGTTAACATTAAATTTTCAAATTTCAACCACCCTAATGTGGCAGCGGAGGTGACAACTTTACCCCGAATTGGTCATTTCTTTCTCATTCTTAGATCTGAGAGTTTCTCTCTCGTTCTTAGATAGGGTTTTGTTATTTTGTTTGGATCTGTTTTTCTCTTGATGTTGGAGTTTAATTTCTGTTTGCAATTGCTATTCTTGGTTGTTTTCTTTGCTTTGGAGAGCTCAATCTCCAGCGTGTATATATCTACTTTTCAGTTGAATCCTCTAGATAGTCGCATTTTATGGAGAGATAGTAGTATTTTGCTGATTTGATCGTGATGGCGCATTCGTTTTCATTCCACCAAGTAAACATATCGTCATTGCATGCCTTGCATGAGATTCAATTAATTTAGGCTTGATTTGGCTAATTTGAAAAAATTGGTTTTTTGATTTTTTTCGTTTTGTCCTTATTCAAATTTTTTTTTGCATTTGTTAGTTTTCGGTCGATTTTTTGTGGTTTTTTGGCTTGTCTCGACGAGATGAATCTAAAAAGTATAAAATTGTTAGCTAAACTTAAAGTTTTGTGAATAAAGACGAAAAATAATCCAAAAAACTGGTTTATTTTGGTTTATTTTCGGCTTTATTAAAAAAATTACTCCTATTACTTTTGACCATAATTTTATACTCTTTGGATTCGTCTCGACGAGATAAATTCAGAAACCACAAAATCTTGACGCAAAACTATGGAAAAAAAATTGAATAAGGACAAAACGAAAAAAAAAACTAAAAAACCAGTTTTTTTCAATTTAGCCCAAATCAGGCCTTAATTTGCTTTCGATTTTATTACGGTAGTTCAAGGGGAATTCGGGCCCTAGCATATGGTGATTTATCTATTGCGAAATTGTTTGTATTGTTTTGGATTATAGTGATTTAGAACGCTCCTCTTGTACTACGTATACAGTTCCAACTTTATAAGCTTTAATGAAAAAAATTCGGGTTTCTAAAAAACAAATGACAAATCATCCGTTCAATGATTCACTCCAATAGCTAAAAGGGGCACCACAGTGCTACCCGGAGCGGGAATGGTGCAATGCAGCAAATACGCTGCATCGTGCAACGTAATATAAGCCGTCCAAAATTGTTTTGGACACTCCAGATTTAAATAAAACTCTTTCATTGAAGAGTTTTGTTTTGGACGCTCCAAATTTAAGTAAAACTTTTGTTTTAATCTGAACTGTCGAAAGCATCTTTTGGACGATTGAAATGCCGCGCTGCACAGTACAGCGTATTTACTGCACTACAGGTCCCGGATCTGGTGCTAGAAAAGATTGAAAAAAACTCCAACCGAACCTATAAAGTATAAAGAACATCCCTTTACAAAAACAAGAAATTTAGGCATCATGACTTTTTTTGAACTGCATTTATAGGCATCATGATTAGAACATACACTCTCCATATAACTGTCAGTGTATCTGAAATTGATGGAAAGTCTACAATACACACTTCACAAAGGTGTGTATTATATACATGTAATGTATGGTCTAAATTGTGTCACTTCATAAAGATTCATAACATTTTAGTGCGTCTCGTAATTTTTATACTAAAACCTTGTAACTTTTCAACAATATAATTGATAATATTTTTACTAGGAATTATAACATTTGTTTCTTGTAACTTTTCAACAATAAAATTCTTAATATTTTCACTAAAAATCATAACATTTAGTCTGTGTCGTAACATTTGTGCTAAAAACTCGCTACACTTTAGAGATTCATGTGGTGCACCTCCAAATAAAAGTGTTTACCGTACCGTTGCCGAAATTAATAAGCAAAAAGGTACAGTTCGGGCACATCAGCCTAATCAATTGTTGCTAAGGTCCACGAAGTTGACATATTACTTTAATTCGTGACTATATGATATGTTCCGAATATTCTCTAAAGAAGTACAATTTGATCATACAATTGCTTGGCTTTTGGTTTAGGAAAATGATAAAAGAAGTTTAGTGGTTTATGTTAAGGTTTAAAAAGTATATTGAAATTTGTGAAAAGTGTATAAAAGTGGATACAAGTGTTTTAGAAAGTGTAAAAAGTATATTGAAGGATGAGTTTTTCTGGCCTTTTCTTGTGCTTAATAAAAGCCCTGTGGGTTCCAGTTAGCAGAACCTTTTGGTTTATTAACGAATAATTACTTAATTACGTATGTGTCTAACAGGCATTTTCATCGGTTGAGCTAAAAAGAGGTGAAAAGGAAAAATTGGGAAGTCTAACAGGCATTTTCATCGGTTGAGCTAAAAAGAGGTGAAAAGGAAAAATTGGGAAGTCTAACAAGCATTTTCATCGGTTGAGCTAAAAAGAGGTGAAAAGGAAAAATTGGGAATCGGGGGCCAAACTCACTATAGTGTGTAGTGAGGAACGGTCACCGTTCGATGCAGTAATCAATCAATAGTCCAGATTTAAAATAAACTCTTCCAAGTAAGAGACTATTCTTACATGGAAGAGTTTATTATAAATCTAGCTAAACCAATGATTGATGAATCCAATGGTAACCATTGCTCACTACACCCTGTAGTGAGTGCCCTCACTACAGGGCCCCCGGTTCATTGATTTGCGCTCAATCTCCGGTGGGTATCTACTTTGAGTTGAATCCTTCAGATAGTCGCATTTTATGAAGAGATAGTAGTATTTTGCAAGGGAACAATGCTAGCCGTACCGACCAAACGGTACAGACGGCGTACCGACGGCGCCGGGGACCCCCTTGTGGGTCCCAAACGGTCGATCCGAGCCGTCCATTCACTCCAGAATTGAATTCCGATGGGGTCCACGCGAGAATCACCTCAATCGGACGCTCTTAAGTGCTCGATCCAAAATCACCCCATTTCGTGCAAAAAATTTTGAACGAAATGGGGTGATTTTGGATCGAGCACTTAGGAGCGTCCGATTGAGGTGATTCCCGCGTGGACCCCATCGGAATTCAATTCTAGAGTGAATGGACGGCTCGGATCGACTGTTTGGGACCCAGAAGGGGGTCCCCGGCGCCGTCGGTACGCCGTCTGTATCGTTTTGGTCGGTACCGCTCGTTTTACCGTTTGCAAGGCCTCTAGTCGGTTTATGCTGATTTGATCATGATGGCACATTCGTTTTCATTCCACCAAATAGACACATCATCATTGCATGCCTAGCATGAGATTCAGGGGGTGTTCCACTAACTTGGTTTTTTTGGTTTTTTTGGATGTTTTAGTTTTGCAAAAAAAAACTAACTTGTTCCACTAACTAGTTTTTTGGTTTTTTTGTTTTTAGTTTTGCAACAAAACTAACTTATTCCACTAACTTGTTCCATTAAACTAGTTTTTTGTATGTTTAGTTTTGCAAAAAAACTAACTTGTTCCACTAACTAGTTTTTTGTTTGTTTTTAGTTTTGCAAAAAAAAACTAAGTGATTTTTTGTTAGTGGAATGAGATAGTTTTTGAGTTAAAACAAAACTGTTTTTTTTTTTAGCGGAACGGGGCCTCAATTAATTTAATTTACTTTCAATTTATTACCGTAGTTCAATGGGGATTCGGGCCCCAGCATATGGTGATTTATTTATTGCTAAATTGTTTGTATTGTTTTGGATTATAGAGATTTACTACGTATGCAGTTCCAACTTGATTTAAGCTTCAATGAAAAAAAATTCTGGTTGCTAGAAAAAGAAAAAACAAATTATCCCTTCAATGATTCACTCCAATAGCTAAACAGGGCACCACAGTGCTGGGAAGCGGGGATGATGCAGTACAGCATATACGCTGCATCATGCAGCGTAATTTGAACCGTCCAAAATTGTTTTGGACGTTCCGAATTTAAATAAAAGTCTTCCATTTAAGAGTTTTGTTTTGAATGATCTAGATTTAAGTAAAACTTTTGTTTTAATCTGAACCATTGAAAGCATTTTTGGACGGCTGAAATACCGCATTGGACATTGCAGCGCATTTGCTGCACTTCAGGGTCCAGGTCTGGTGCCACACTTGAAAAGATTGAAAAAAACTCCAACTGAACCTATAAAGAGACAAATGATTTACAAAAACAAGAAATTTAGGCATCATGACTTTTTTTTTAAATGCATTGAGGCATCGTGATTAGAATACACACTTTCTATGTAACTGTCATTGTATCTGAAAATAATGGAAAGTTTACAATACATACACACTTTGTAAAGGTGTATACCATATATAATGTGTGGTTCAACTTCAAATCGTGCCACTTCATAAAAACTCATAACGTTTTAGTGCGTCTCGTTATTCTTATACTTAAACCTTGTAACTTTTTAACAATATAATTGGTAACATTTTTATTAGGAATCATAAAATTTGCTTATTATAACTTCTCCGCAATAAAATTCTTAACATTTTCACTAAAAATCATAACATATTGTTGTGTATCGTAACGTTCATGCTAAAAGCTCGCAACACTCTAGAGATTCATGTGGTACACGCACCCAAATAAAAGTGTTTATCGTACCGTTTCAGAAATTAATAAGTAAAAAGGTACAGTTCGGGGCACATCAATTATTGCTACGGTCCACGAAGTTGACATATCACTTTAATTTGTGACTATATGATATGTTCAGAATATTCTCGAAATAAGTACAATTTAATTATACAAATTACTTGGCTTTTGGTTTAGGTTTAGGAAAATACTAAAAGAAACACAATGGGCTTCTGTTAAGGTTTAAAAAAGTGTATTGAAATATATAAAAAATGGATAAAAGTGTATTGAAAAGTGTAAAAAATATATTGAAGGGTTTGTTTTTTTCTTATCTTTTCTTGTGCTTTATGAAAGCCATGTGGGCTTCAGTTAGCATAACCTTTTTGTTTATTAACGAATAATTCGGTATGTGTCTAGCAGGCATTTTCATCGGTTGAGATAAAAAGAGGTGAAGAGGAAAAATTGATGGTCCAATCATGTGCCTTGAGAATTTTTGTTTTTGTTTTTTTTTTTGGTCAAATGATAAAGATGATATTATAATTCCCCAAAATCCAAAAATTACATCAAGAATGGGAGTCATCCCTAGACAAGGGTGCAAAACCCACAAAAGCTGAGTATCTAAAAAAAAAAAAACCTAGAACGCACAACAATAGAACCACGTCTCGCCAAATCATGAGCTACCAAATTACAAAAACGATGAGTAAAAAAAAAAGGAACAATCTTGAAAACTTCTATTCAGTCTTGATTCATGAACCAAAACTCCCAGCCCCTAATTTGTTGAAATATCCCCAATTATCATTTGGGGTCCTTGTAGGGCTGAATCCAATAATCGGTGAGAATTTCATACATTCGTTGGGAAATAAAAGATGTTTTAAACAAGCAAAATCAAATTTACGCAAATCGTTATGCTAAAGATTGGCGTGGTCCTTCTGCTAATTGGATGGTAGGGGCTATAACACTGGCATGGTGTGCTCTTCTCCTTCTCCTTTTTATTTATTTATTTATATATATATATATATATGACGGTAGTGGAATTGTGGCCAGTGTGCAATTTCCGTGACTCTAAATTGTAGGAAAAATCAGTGCTAAAAAACAGTAAACATATAAATAAATTCTGGAAATTAAAAATATGAACAGGAAATAATGGAAACCAGGAAAAATTAGCAAACCGAAAAACAAGCCAGGGCCCGTGTTTCACACGGTTTCCTTAAAGCAAATTCGCCGCCTCACCGTAGGTGTTTGAGGGGTTGACCGACGTCTGCTTCCCAGGATACAGTGGCTTACGACAATCAAACGGTAACACCAACCGGATTGCCCTGTCGAACGAACTAGTGTCTGTACTCTCTTCCGAAAAAACTGAATGAAGAACAATGGAACAAGAGACTGATTTTCGGTGTATCGAAACCAATGGAAGGGATTGCCTTATATAGGAGTAGAGAGGAGCCTCTCTCATTCATGGGAATTAACCAATCCATTAATCTGGCAATTGAATTTCCGTAACTTATATTGCACTAAGTGCAATTAATATTCAAATTCCAATTGAAGGAAAAGGCTACAATACACACCCCTTATTTGGGTGCGTATCATACACACCCCTATAAAAGTTACAAATTTTTTGTTAAAGTTACGAATTTTTTCATAAAAGTTACGAGACACACCAAAATGTTACGATTCATAAAAAATGTTACGAATCATATTGCTGAAAAGTTACGAAAAACTAAAAAATGTTACGATTGCCGATGAGGTGGCACAATCTAGACCATGCAATAGGTGCATATGGTACACCCAAATAAGAGGTGTGTATTGTAGCCATTTCCCCAATTTGAATTCACATTCAATCTGTATGTTATGAAACGTGGAATTTGAATGCAATTCAATTACCAAGCATAAAATATGGGTATTAACCCAACATTGAATTTGCAATTCAAATATGTGACGTGGGTATTGGATTCTTACTCAATCAGTATGCAATTCTGGGCATTAGGTAACCGGCATAATTGATTTTATAATCATTGTAATTTAAATGGGTCGGGTCTTACTCAGAACTTGCAAGCTTCTGGGTAATAAAAGGATAAGGGAGTTCGGGCCCAAGCCCAATATAATCGCCTAGCCAGCCAGCCAAGCTCAAACCCAGGCCAGGACCACAGACCTCGAACTTACAGTCCCGGTCACAGTCCGGTCCGGGCAGGCGGCGGCAGCAGTGCGCGTTCCCTTCTTCGAAAAATTTGGATACTCCAAATAGTCCAACCCGTAGGCCGATTAAACCCACTTTGAGAGACAATTTCTCATTCATCTCTAATTGGAATTTGTTCATTCCTCTACCAGATTAAGCTCCTAACATAGGAGTGTCTATTACTGCTAAGGGCCCACCTCACGCAATGTGGGTCCCACTTAATTTATGGGTCAAAACCCATAAATAATTAATGGAAAAATTTTAATTTTCCAACAATTTTCAAGATCCGTAGAGGCGTTGTGGATTGAATGTAGAAATCGATTCGTAGCAACGCCCCCAACCTAATGGCCAATTGATGGGTAGATATGTAAGGGAGTCAACTTCCCGTGCGGTTTGCCATTTGCTCACTCCTTGTCAGGCCGAAGTCTATGTTGGTTCATATAGAAATCATATTAATTAGATACCAATTAATATGCGATCGAAGTAATACAAAACGAAATTAGCTAGATTTGTGCTGGGTTTTGATCCAGGGTGTCTAGAACCAAATTTTGATTTTTTTTTTTTTTGTGCTTCGATTAAATATTATTAATTGGTATCTAGTTAATGTGATGTCTGTTCACTTTTATGCTCTTCAACGAGATCTAAATTATAAACGAAACCGATTATTGGATTCGGCCCAGCAAGAGCCCAAAATTGGCCAGCCGCACGGCTAAACTTTCGAGAAGTTAGCATCGTTATGAAAAATGCTAGACACAAACATAAGTGCAACCATATTTGTGCAAACTTGCATATGAAATGAGAGATTTACATTGTACTCTACTGCATTGTGCAATGCGTATGGCGATATTTGAATCCCTAAATATGCGTGCAGTGTGTGGATTCTTTAGGCGCGCTTTGGTCATTGTCAATAAACTAGTACAAGAAAAGTATTCCTAACTCCTAAGAATATTCTTGTGAAGTGTAGTAAAATAAATCGAAAAGATTTCTCCATAATGCATCCAATGATATAAGAAATAGTAGTAGTTTAATTAGGTGGAAACTAATTTAGAAATAAGACCAAAAACTTGAGTATAAGTCTTCATGAGGAAAAGCTAAACATAGCGGGAAAGTGTTGGAAAAAATATTTTGATTATAATATTTATTTTATGTGTGAATGGAAATTGAATTGATTTAGAGTCGTGTCTTTTCGTTGGCACCTGTTCGTTGTGGACGGACGCGTCTTTTCAGGAACATGTGTGTCTCTTCACCCTGGTGACTATTCGTAGAGTCACCAGTTTGCCTATATATATGACATCTTTCATTCATTTCAAAGGGGTAGTTAATTTTTCTACACTTTCATTGAGTGTCTTTTCATTGGAGAGAGTACAGACACAAGTTTGGTTCGCCTACCGAACAGATTGGAGTGCTACTTCCGTTCGGTGAAGATCAAGTAGTGCTGGGAGATAGACGTTCATGCAAACCGTAAGCACCGTAGCGGGGGTGAATCTGTCTTAAGTACAGAGTGTTTACACTCGCCTTGATCATCATTTCATTTCATTGATTTTCAGGTTTTGCGTTTCAATTTTATTGCATTCATATTTTCGGTTTTTTATCACAAAAGTAAACATAGTTTCCAACAATGTTAAGACAGATTCGTGTATACTTTTGTGATGACATGATTACGGATTTATATGTTTAGTTGAAGATGGAACTGGATATTACGTGTATATGTCGTGGATAATTCTCATACATGAATTGTCATTACTTTTGTGTATGTTTTAATTTGGACTCGAATGGAATCTTAAGACGGAGTAGTAATTCAAAGCGTAGTATTACTCCCAAACTCATCATTTCGAACAAAATTCCGTGTTAACCCAATGGCAGGCCCGGCCCTGTGTTTCGCGAGGCCCCAACCCTATTCTCAATTTGAGGCCCTTCATATATATATAATTTTTTTTTATTTTTTATATATAAATTTTTTTTTTCTACGAGAAGGGGCCCCAAAAACCGGGGGGCCCCAGGCCCGGGCCTCCCCAGCCTGCCCACAGGGCCGGGCCTGCCCAATGGAGTAGGAGTTTTATATGTATGTGGACAAATATTGTCTTTTATGCATGCTTGATCTTTAATCTTTACCGCTGTAAACCCGACGATATGCAGTAGAACTTGTGCAATCTTTTCTGGACAAGTGCCAACTTTGATATATAGTGAATTATGGGTTAATTGTTTACATGTCTTCCAATTTAGTTTGAATCGTTTTTTTTTTTTTAAAGGGATGCCTTTATTGTCCTAGAGACACGATTCTTCGGTACCATACTTTGTTTGTGAAGAAGTGTGACCCTTGAAGTTAAACCAAAAGGTATGCCTCTTGAGTTTATAGGAAGAGATGCGATCGTTTCAAACGAAAGGGGCGTGACACTATTGTGTTCATTAGTGAATAAGTCACAAATCCTATAACTTTTAGGGAAAAATAAATAAATAAATAAATTGTCACCACGTCCTATATGTGAAGGTTTGTGACTCTTGGGATTAAACCAAGAGGTGTGACTCTTACTGTTATATCAAGAGATGTAATTAACCCAAAGGTGTGACCCTTAAGATTATATCAAGGGATGTGATCACTTGGTTTAAATTAAATGGTGTGACTGTTGAGTTTAAATTAAAAATTGTGGCTCTTAGATTCAAACTAAAGGATGAGACTTTAGAGTTTTAAGCAAAATAAATTAGAAAGAGGATTAATATACATAAACTTGTTTATCTTTTTGTGTCAAATTGTTTGCCACCGTTAAAACTGTTGGAATTAAGTTTGTGTTTCCCACCGTCGTGGAACGGCGCTTTGGTTTGGCACCTTTTGGTTTTCAACATTCATTTCTTATGGGACTAAGTGTCACTTGTTGAAAACCCACAATGGTTGGTTAATCCCTTTAGTCATGTGTCCTTTGATATCAGAGTTGCAATTTTTGAAACTGCTAGAAATGGGTAAAGTGATCATAGGTGTCCTTTATTCGATTGTCCATCACGTGTCCTTTGTTCCCATTCTCATCTGATCCAGTGTCCTTTGGCATGGTTGGAAAAAAAATAAAAAATCGAATTTGTTTACTTTTATTTCCCATGTTAATTCTTGTTAAGGTGTCTGTAAGGATTTGACAAATTCGGTACTGTCTATTGAAATTTTTTTGGAGAGACACAATCCTTAGTTGAGAGTCGTGATTATTCCGGTATTTCACGAACATTTTTATCTCTATGTGTATCTTTTGGTGTCAATATATAGTTTGCACTAGATATATTTTTCCATTGCTATGGCAGTTTTGGTTTTGCCTATTAATGGGTCTGTAGAATAAGTTTTTGTTTTCCATGGCAACATTGACTCAAATTGAATATCAAATTCTCCATGGTTTGGTACTCCTTTATGATACTTTGGAATGGGTCCATATGATCAAACTGGTGTTGTCCGTTGATTCATTTAACGTTCCTAATATTATTTCAATGTAAATATTTGAGTGACATGTTCAGTGGCAACTTAAACAATATAAAGTTTGCTTTTGATTCGCTTAGTAGCACACCCCTCTATTTGAATAGATGGATTACGAAGATCAAACTTGGAGCGGTAAGCACCAATCTATTTGATGTAACCATAGAAACGTGGAGATTGGGATCAATTCCAAATTAGATGTATGCGCAAACCCTCTAGCCTGTGCTCTTCATATTAATCAGATAAATATGAAATTGATTAGATTGTGAAATGTTGTGTGGACATAGGCTTGTCGGTTGCTGATTTGTAATTTTGGGAATTGGAGGTTTGACAACTCTTTGCTGTCAACGTTTGTTTTCCTATGGCAATGGGTGTCACTTGTTGCAAGATACACAATGGTTGGTTTAAATACGTGAAGTCATTTTTTGTGGCTTAGAGCAAGTATGATGACTTGGAAATTTAAGATATAGGAAATATTTGGTTCCTAAAAATCTTGAATATTTAATATTTTGTAAACAACCAGGCACTACAAGATTAACCCCACTAGGCAATGCAAAATAGGTTTTGTATTTAGTTGTTTTGAGAACAACTATATCACCGAGTTAATTACTTATGAAGTATTGGATGGATTTTGTTCTACTCCTATTTGTTATGGTTTGGTATTCAAATATTTGAAGGGTGCGAAGAATACATGAATGATGCATTTAACCTTGCGAAAATATGAGTATAGAGATACTCAAAATTGGGCGAGATACTCGATGTGGGGGATGTTTGTGTTCATGGGTCTTTTGACATAATCTGTGACATGTCATAAACTACGGAAATTATTTTGATGTATTCTGAATTAATTTCAGAATTGTGGGGGAAGCAATATGTATAATTTCCATAGAGTTAAACGGTTTGTTGCACTTGGAACTTTTTCAATTGTACTTGGAAAATAAAGTATTATGATAAAGTATCCAATTTAAAGATTTAAAATCCAAGAGTGGATTTAATTTTATAATTGGAGTGCAACAGTGATTTGGAAATCCTAACGTGTATAGCATGGTCTACAATGGAGTCTGATCAACTCATTGCATTAGACAAAGGCTAATAAGTGAAGTGGCGAAACCATCTCTTAGAGGATGTTCCAATGTGGTTTGATTCTGTGCCGGAATTTATGATATGATGGCCATCAGTAGTTGATTTAGATTAGAGGACCACGAAGAACAGTAAGTCTCAATATTGTAGACATGCACTGTTAAACATTTATTTCATTGAAGAACGAGTTAACGAAATAAATGTAGTGACATTTTTTGGTAGTCACAAGTTTGTTTAAGTAAAATAGAAGTATGAGTTAATAGTTGTGACATTGATATCTGTCCGGACTTAAAACAATCATGTCAAACTATAGATGATTATGTGAATATTCTAGATTATCACATAATTTTGGGGGAAGTGGTGCTTAATTACAAATAACTCAATTTTTGCAAGTAACTCATACGTTGGCATTTGAAAATTACTCATATGAGTAATTTAATTCTGTGCCAAAAGATTATAGATTATTCTTTGATTGGAATTCATGAGTTTGACATTCAAAGTAAGAAAGGCACGGATAGTATGGTACGTCCTGACATGATAATCGCAGACATAATACCATACAACACTTTGTTCTCAATTGAAATTAGCACCATTGAAGGTCAATAATAAACTACGGATCCGTTACCAAGTGGTTTTGACCAGAGAACAAGTGATCATTGAGGGGAAATGGGTTTAAAGCCTACCAATTAAAAGTCTCTATAACGGCAACCCAACCTAGCTGACTTAGGAGTACCAAGATCTAGGTTCAACGGGACAACCGAGTTATATGAGACTTAGGAGTACCACTGAGGAGATATATCTCTCCAGCTCATTCCCATGGTGAAACAGTGATGCCTGCAGCGATTTAGGTTAAGTTTTAACTTTTAATGATTCTTATACCTTGGTAAATCCAAGTGGGGTATAGCAGGATACTCTTAATAAGAGATCACCTATGTGAGTGTGAAGTGGGCCGCTTCTATGAGAATTTTAAGGCTGAATTCTTTAAAAAAACACTCTCTGAAACCAGTCGCGTGTTCCAGGGCCAAAATGGGCACAACCGTAAGAACCAACTGTGTTCGGAAAGATTCTGTGTGTTGACTATTGTCTTGGCTTACACAAACGGCTGAACAGTTCAAGACATCGCGTTCACTGGTTAGCTAGTAAGTCCGATAGTTATTCACAAGGCGAGGTTCAAAGCCAAAAGCTACCTAACCCCATGCAAGAAATTTCCGCATGTACTCTCTCTGTTGTTTGCATTTGTTACCGAGTCAATTTCATTCATGTGGGGGATTGTTGGAAAAAATATTTTGATTATAATATTTATTTTATGTGTGAATGGAAATTGAATTGATTTAGAGTCGTGTCTTTTCGTTGGCACCTGTTCGTTGTGGACGGACGCGTCTTTTCATGAACATGTGTGTCTCTTCACCCTGGTGACTATTCGTAGAGTCACCAGTTTGCCTATATATATGACATCTTTCGTTCATTTTAAAGGGGTAGTTAATTTTTCTACACTTTCATTGAGAGTCTTTTCATTGGAGAGAGTACAGACACAAGTTTGGTTCACCTACCGAACAGATTGGAGTGCTACTTCCGTTCGGTGAAGATCAAGTAGTGCTGGGAGATAGACGTTCATGCAAACCGTAAGCACCGTAGCGGGGGTGAATCTGTCTTAAGTACAGAGTGTTTACACTCGCCTTGATCATCATTTCATTTCATTGATTTTCAGGTTTTGCGTTTCAATTTTATTGCATTCATATTTTCGGTTTTTTACGGATTTAAACATTCATGTACTTACCTTTCTTTTCCCTAAAATTGAACGGAGCCTTAGTGTGCAATGTGTGAAGAGTTTAAATTATTTCCACCGTTGGTGGAAACAAAAGTTGTCTCCAAATCAATTGTATTGTGCCATATATCCATGTTCTACTATTTGGGATCACTATTTGGACACATGGCGCAATACAATCGATTTAGAGGAAACTTTTGTTTCCACCGACGGTGGAAATAACTTATTCTCCTGTGTGAAACCCTTGTAGTAGATATGAGAGTGTGTGCATGTGTGAATCTCTCCTCCATGTGATGGTTTATGCAAGTGTGTGTATTTTGGGTATCTATTCTAATATATAAAGGGGGAGCAGCATTTTGGTGTGGATCAGTTATTGAGGCTGGCTCACAAAATTTATTTCCGTTACTATCCCTCAAAAAACAACTATTTACAATCATTCTAACCTTGACTCCCCATTAAGTTCAATAACAGGAGGGGCAAAGAAAGAAAAAAGAAAAGAAAAACGCTTACTCTGTGGAGAAAAAAACAAACTGCTCCACTGCTTTAGTGAACAAACCGTTCCACGTGAAATTTGGTTCAGGAACCAATTCTCCTCTCTATCACCAAATTCTAATTCAAAGATTGTTGGCAACGATTTAGTGGGTTTACTATGGTGTATGGTCATGTTGGAATCTTCCATATGTGCAACTTCGAGGTGCTATTCCTTGCTTTCGTTTCTTCCGAGACAAACTATACCACTAATTCAAGATTACAGACTTAATTTGCTCAAATATTTTCCATTATGTTAAGAGTTTGGGATTCATTACGACTCACTCCCTGTTCTGGTAATTTTAGGGCTTCTTGCATGCTTCTTTTTTTTAGACGATAGTAATTTGGAATTCGCATTTGTTCTTCGATAACTCTTTTGCTTAAATCTTATGGGTTCATTCAAATGATTGATGGTTACCAATAAGCATTTGACAAATATCATGGAATGATTGTTTTAAACATCCTGTGTTGGAGATATAGTTCTTTAAATTCGTCTTGCTCTTATGGGTTCATTCAACTGATTGATGGTTACCAATACACATCTAAGAAATAACATAGAATGACTATTTTAAACATCCTATCTTGGAGATATAGTTTTTAAAATTCGACTTGCACACACATCGCGTGTGCCCAACCCCTATGTAAGAGAAAATGGATGCTTTACACAAGTTTAATTATTTTCCAGGCATACATTTTACTGATTGCTAGAGG
This sequence comes from Vaccinium vitis-idaea, assembly GCA_963854785.1. NCBI lineage: Eukaryota > Viridiplantae > Streptophyta > Magnoliopsida > Ericales > Ericaceae > Vaccinium > Vaccinium vitis-idaea. Next base: position 29,406,164 of record OY978221.1, on the reverse strand, counting down.
CCAGGTACATGCGATAGTGTGTCCCCATACGGTTTTTTAAAAAAAATTTCATCAAGGTTCGACTTGCACACGCATCGCGTGTGCCCCAACCTCTAGTCTTTACTATGATTGTAGTAGATATCGGGTGCAAATTAGTAACCTAATGTGTTGGCACCATAGGTTTTGATAAGGTTCCATTGTTATAATCCCGACCGTTCACATAATAAAATTTACTAAGCAAATTAGCCAATATCAAAACAAAAGAATTAACCGTATACAGTTAGCCACTTGATTGCACAATTACTTGTCATAAGAATGGATGACCAGCATGATTTAAAAAAAAGAATTGTAAGACAAAACTATCCTGGCCATGTTGTCGATGTCCGATAAATTTCATTTCTCATGGAAATATTGTTTTAACACTCGAAATGAATGATTCAGATTATTATAACGACAAAAATAAAGCTAAAACTCACAGAAGTTCACTACATTCTCATAGTTCATTCACGCACTACAGTGACATCTTACCCCTAAATTGGGTCGCCAATGTAGTGCAACGGTTGGTATGAATCTGCTGGCCAATCAAATAAAAACAAACTCGATCCCATCCCAACCCTTTGGAAGCAACTTTGGTTCCAAATCAATTGTATTCCAAACAAAACAAATAGAAAAGCCATTTGTCTAACCAAATAAAACAACTTTGCCCACACCCCACCCTTTTGGAAGTACTTTTGGAAGTAATCCTATACCATCACTCCAGTTTTATTTCTGAATCACGGGAATAACTACGATACACACTCATTAAAAAGTGTGTACCATAAGCACCTATTGTATAGTTCATATAATGCCACCTTAATGACAATCGTAACCATTTTCAGTGTTAAGCAACTTTTCAGCAATATAATTCATAATATTTCGGTGGTCTCATAATTTTTATAAAAAAAAATCATAATTTATAATAAGTACGGAGTAATCGATTCTCATAACTTTTATAGGGATACGTATGATATACATCCAAATAGGGGGTGTGTATTGTATCATTTCCCTTAAATCACTCTTGTTCCTTTCTTTTTTGGAAAGACACATGCATAGACATCCCTCTGTCCCTTTTTAATAGTTGAGTATTTTATTTTGGGTTGTCCCTCAATAAATGTATATTTTGTAAAATTAATGAGTAAAAGTTTGTAAAATTATTGTTATGACCTTTTGAAAAATTAATGAGTAAAAAGTACTTATGGATAAAAGCAGAGAATAATTTTAGAAAGCGGAGGTAAAAATTAATTGAACTGCAAAAAAAAAAAACTTGAACTGAACCTTCAAGTACATGTTAAAAAAAAGTCAGGAAAAAGAACAAAATAATTTTATGAGACGAATTATACAAAAAGAAAAAGAATATAGCGACTTATAATATTATTATTTCTCAATTTACTTGTCTAAATGAGATTTTAGTTCCATCTAGAGCAGTTGTGCTCATATGGTAAACATCAACTGCGAAACACCGATAACATCAAATAATGAAGTGCAACCACACTGTCCTTACTTTGGTGATTAGGGCGTTTATTTAATGCACACCGATCTCTGAAAGTATCATTGATGATCAGTGACGATACGGTTTATCGAACACTTGAATATTTGTATCGGCCAAACGAATTATATTTGTCAAAGAGAAATGGGCGGTTAGATTGAACGAGCGTTCCGTTATCTTGCGACATGTAACGCCCCGATTTTCGGAAGCATTATTTAAAATACTTTTAAAAGATTTATTCAAAAGAGTCTCATTGATTAAGCAGCTGGAATAATATAAGTGTCTTAATACGATTACAAACATAAACATAGTACTTTGTTGGGAAATTAGATTACAGTTTTCCAACACAAAAATAAGGAAGATTGGCTCTACAGGTTAAGGTTGAGATCTTGATCCCAATGCTTCTCTTGAGCCTGACCCACTGGAAAACCTTCTGTTCCAAAATAAACATCGCCCTCGACGCCTACACCTCCTGTTTGATCACAGTCTGGCATAATACGTCCGAGTCGCAAAGCAACATCATGGTATTATGTCAGGGTCACACAAAGTGTAACACCGTGAGCGATAAATCACTCAATAGTCACTCTAACCCCCAACCCTTACATAACATACAAGAACAATATATATGATTGAAAAGCAGTACGTAAAAGAGTAAACACATGACTAATTTCATTACTAGCCATTAACTTACATTTTCATCTAAGTTCTCAACCAAGAGAACTTTCCTCCCGGTTAACCACTAAGGAATATGACCAAACTGTGATTTACTCCCCCCTTGCTTGCCCTTCACTCGGGGGCCCCGACGGAAGGTATAAGTTACGTACTTAATCCAGCCGTCAGCCGCCTCGCAAGGATGAATTTTCCAGGGACGAAACTGTACCACTGGGATAGGTATGGCAACTGCCAGGTCCTGTAGGTATATAGCCGAAACTGGTCTATAATACTTCCACCCTTATAACGCCTCAGAATTCAAATGAAGCAAATCACAGAGTGTCACATCCTAGGGTTTCGAACTCGTAGCAGACTGCCAAACAATCCTCCAAAACAATCACTTGGCGGAACTGTCATTCAACAACAATCTCGGGGTAACTCCCCATCAATCAATTTCAATTCATTTTTCCATTAACCTTATCGTCTATATGATATCCGCGTACGATCACCCAACACAGGAACCTAGTTGTCCATTCTAGCATTCAACAATTTTTACAAATTTCATAATTTCAACATTTTCGTAATTGTAATTGTAACGCAAATTGACAAGCTAAGAACACAACAATTGATGCATGCGATACGGTAACACGTAATGTAATCATGCTTAGCAAGTTCTAACATAATGAAGAAATTCCGTCATACTAACTTCTATTTTAGTAATAGCAATTTATTCATTTAGAATACTATTTTACTAGCTTATATATATATATATAAATAATAATAATAATAATAATAATAATAATAATAATAATAATAATTTTGGAATTTCCACCAATAGTAGTTACCATTAAAAATATAATTATTTATTAGTCACTCACATTTATTATTTAGAAACTACACAGTGTTTTTATAAAAATATAAAAAAACCTAAATAATAAATTTGTTAATCTTAAACTTGTATTAAGACAATGGATTGAATATTAGACTTTATAAACCGAGGGCCTTAATTATAACCAAACAAAACCTTGTTTTAATTATTTAGGGTCCAAACGGAATCTTTAATAAACTAATAAACTAATGGCTAAATTACATGTAATATATGAAATACTTAGGCCAAAACATAAGACATATTAACTAGGAGGGCTAACGTGTAATTTTCATAATAGGAATTAAATTCCCTGGGGTGTTTGGCCGACCAAAACAAAGGAAAAATAATAATAAAAAAAAAAGGTAAGGCCATGGTTTGGCCGAACAAATAAAAAGGCAGGCTACTATTTGGCCGATCAAAATAAAACAAGAGGAAGGCCACTGTTTGGCCGATCAAAACAAAAACAAAAGCCACTGTTTTTTACCGTGCAACGCTAGATTTCATTCTTTTTCTTTTTTTTTCGTAACACAAAAATTAATACGTACAAGCTTAATATACTTAGGAGAAGGTAGGAAGAAGTTAATCTACCTCGCCTCCGACGGAAAAGCTAGGAATACAGTTATGGATGTTCCTGGTTTGCCGAGAAGACGAAGACGGGAACTACGAGTTGGGTTTGGCTTGATTTGAGAGTGTATTTATGAACTTTGGGAGTAGGTTGATGTTTATAAAACTCGAATTTGGAAGGGGTGGCGAGTTCGGTGAAACACAATTGCTCTCTCTCTAAAACTCCATGGTTATGGAGCTTCAAACTTTATCTTTCTCTCTGGAAAGAAATTCAGGGGAGAGGGAGGACGAAAAATGGGGGTGAGGAAGCACCGTAGGAGGGTACATATATTGGGGAGTGGAGTGATCAGAGTTGAGATGGAGTGAGGAGGTGGTGTAAATCACGTGGGGTGGTAATGGGTTGACGAGATGGGTGATAGGGGTGGTTGTTGGCAGAGACAGAAGGGAGGGAGGGTTTGATTTGCTCGGTGATTGGTGGTGTGTGGCAGTGGTGTTAGTGGTTGGGGGAGTGGAGAGTTGGTGTATATACATAGGTACGGTTGTATAGGTATATATGTATATGTATAAACCTACGTATGTATATATATGTAGCAGCATAAAAAAAATATAGGACTTAATTAGGTAATTAGGGATTCCAACGAGGATAAGGAATTTAGGTCGAAAGCATAAATAAATAAATATATATATATATATTATTCTAATTATCTGTATTAACGAAAATAAATAATCCTAATTTTATAATTAAAATTCGGATTATTACACGACAAATATGCTCGACTATTTTTTTATTGATATCCAATCAACCTACTTTTTGGATATATAATAAACAAGTCAACACCTGCAAAATGTACAACTCGAATCATCTAATAAAATTGTGCCACTTATCACATTTACATCTTTTTTTTTTTTTTTTTGAGCAAGCAAAGATCATCCCATTCATAAAATATAGAGCAACACATAGTTGCATAGTCCATACAATAGATATTAAAACATTCAGATGCAAGCATAAAACAAAACAAAACCCAAGAAAACAGTCTACACAAGGCAAAAAAGCTACACCCTTCAAAGACTAAAAACTAACCGACCAATCCCTCAACGCCAAGATTGAAACCTGCAAAACAAAGATTAGGCGCAAGACGTAAACACGACTAATAAAATATATTACGGCGTTGAGGGATACGGAAAATGTGAGGGTCAGCACAGCAGTCCTCAATAACCATCTCCCGTTTACGTTTCCTCCGAGTGTAGCCCAGAATGCCCTTGCCACCAGTGTCACATTTTGCAACCATCTTGGCACTGCTCTTCTGCCTCCTACAGCCTCGACGCATACTAATAGGATCCTCTGACCTACGCCTCCAGATGACCGCAACTATCTTAGTCTGCAAGTCCCTGATTCCCGAAGCTTCATCCGTAACCCGTTTAGGTGTAGCAGGAACAAACTCACCACCAGACCAGCGGGATGAATCCTCTTCCACCTTAGAAGGATGGGAAGACTCTGACAAACCATGAGGGATCTTTTTTTATAAGGTAGAAACGATAAAAGAATCTAAAGTATATCAAACGAGATACAAGTCCACAAACACATTAAGTCGCAGTGATAGCTTGAGAATGAACAAGTTGACAAATTACTCTCATTAAACGAAGAAAGTAATCAAGTTTTACTTTCGGCAAGAATCCCACTGCCTACCACGTTAACCTGTCCTGTAGAAGAGTAGAGTGGTGGCTGATTGTACTAACCCGGCCCAGGGATATTGACATGATAAGATCTTGATATTTAGAACCAGGGTCAACTGGAGCTCTAGAACCTTTTAACACTACCATATAGGCCTGTCAGTGGACCAGATGAATCCGGATTCGAATTTGATCAGGATTAGGATCTGATCTGGAAAATCCTATTCTGGATCCAATAATCCGAGTCTGAGGATCCGAATAAAATTGGGATCGGATTCGGATACATCCAGATCCAATCCGATTAAGATTCGAATTCGGAATGACGAAAACAAATATTAAAAAAATAACACGAATCGGATCTAGAATTGAACTAATCGGATCCAGATCCTACTACCATATAATCAAATGAAGTTCATACGCTAGTTTTAAGTACTCTCTTCGTTCCAATTTAATGGTTCATTTTTAACATACATGCCAATTACCCCCAAAAAAAAAAGTCTTACATATCTCACAATTTATGAAGTTTTAACTAATTTTAAAATTTTTGCATAATAGAACTAATTGAGATCTATTATATTAAATAAGATTCATATTGTATATACTTTTTGTGTTTTAGCCTAAAAAGTTAGTTGGCTTATTTTTTCGTCTTTATTTGAATTTTTTTCGTGTTTTTTAGTTTTGCATCATTTTTTTGTGTATTATTGGTTCTTCTCAGCGAGAGGAATCAAAAAAGTAAAAAATTATGATCGAAGCATAATTTTTTTTGAATAAAGAAAAAAATAAGTCAAAATGACAACTTTTTACACTTTTTTCGATCTTATTCAAAAAAATTGAGAGTTCTAGTAATAATCTTTTACCTTTTTCGATTCCTCTTGCTGAGACGAACCAATAATACTTAAAAAATCGATGCAAAACTAACAAACGCAAGAAAAAAAAATCAAATAAAGACAAAACAAAAAGTTAAGTTGGTTTTTTAATTCAAAACACCACATAATGTTATAAATTGGAAAATATAGACACATTTTTTTAAAATTCCGTAATAGTGATAATGGACTATTAATATCGAATGGAGGGAGTAATATTTAGCAATTTTTGTGTTTATTAGAGCATCTCCTACCCATCTCTCACTCTTTCTCCATTTTGGAGACTCAAAAAATTCTATTTTATTCAAAAAGCAAATATGGAGAATGAACAACTCCAACCCAAATTCTCCATTTTTCATCTCCTAAATTCCCTCGAAGATTTTGCTCCCAAAATTCTCCTCCTAAAATTCCCTCTCAATTCTATCCACTTTTAAGAGTCACTTGGTCTTTTCCCGGAGTTTTTGTCTGGCCTTAGTTTTAACACCCCCGGCAAGCTTTAGCCTTTAATCTCCACTTTCAGGTCGAAGTTACCAGCAAAAAAAAAAAAAAACCTTTTCTTTCCGAAATGAATTTCCCCAAATTTAAGCCACCAAGTCCAAGCTTTCTAGATGAAGAATGGAAGAGGAATTAGTATGTTTCCAACACTAATGTATTTATATTTAATGTCATTTCAAATTGTATTTATACCTATGTAATATTAGGCTCATTTTGAAGATACTATTAATATCTTTTTAATGATATAAATTTTATAAAAATTGAGTCTATAATGTAAAAGTTATATGTCATTCAAGAAAATTTAGTCAAAAGAAATTAGGATATGGTTGGCATTGTAATTTGTTATCAATACATCCAAAGGATAAAATGGTGATTTTAAGAAAAAAGGTAGAAATGGAGATGGGTCTCCATTTGGTGGGAGATTCTCCAACTATGGAGGATGGGAGTTGGGTCTCCAAAATGGAGATGGGTTGGAGGGCATGGATTCTCTAAAAGGGAGATTTGGTTCTCCAAAATGGAGATTTGGAGATGGGTAGGAGATGCTCTTAGAGATTCTAGAGCTCCACATGATCATTTATTTTAAAAAACAAATATACTATTCTATACTCCTAAAGACAACAAATATTTAAATTTTTTGTTTTCAAGTAAACAAAAAGACAAGGATTAGCGGGACCCACAATGGCCCCCCATCTAAGAAACCATTATCGACCACCGTGGCCATCAAAGACTTTTTCTTTTCTAATCAAAAGCTAATCTTTTTTTTCAACACGATAAACAAAGGACCTTGCTACATGTGCTGACCCATTTGCACATAAAACGCATGGGGCATGATTGGGTATCCAATTTTAGGTATCACACGATTGATTTGAACCGTTTATAATTCTTACAACATTTTTCCGAGGGGGTCACAGAAATTCAGTTCAATCGGACGATTAATGTGGTTGAACCAAAGTCCCACCGTTTCAATGAAAATATTTTTTATTGAAACGTGGAACTTTGGTTCAACCACTTTTGACAATCCAATTAAGCTGAATTTTTGTGGGACCTCTCAGAAAATTTTTCTAAGTATAATGAACGGTTCACATCACTCATGTGGGACCCAAAAGTAGATACCCGAGCATGCTCTGTCCATTTTCTGTGCCTATGGGTCAATGATGCAGACCTAATCATGGGATTAATGAATCATTAAGCCCGCCACAATTCGACAGTTTTCCCCGCAATATTTTAAACGTCCACTATTTGTCCACGTGGCACTGACAAAACCTTAGCGTGGGACCCAATGACGTTGCATACACTTGTATGGCAGTGAATGGATGTGTGGGGAAGTTGGAGCTGATACCCACGTGGAGAGCGGGGCCCCGATTGGATGCAATTTTGGCGTGTAGTCAAACTAGATAGGTTCTGTAGGGTCCACTTGGAATAGAGTGAAAATCTGACGTGGATGAATCCTTCTTGTCTTTTCTGGTTTTTCTTAAAACTGATTTTCTTTTTTTGGTTAGGAAGGGCATCTCCACTCAACTCTTTCCAGCGTGTGAAACACAGAATGGACCAGACTGTGCGTACAGAATGCGAGACCCAGAAAATGTTTAGATCACGCTCCGAGAGTCACTTGTGGGTCTCACATAGACAATATAGTGAAAAACAAGTGGAAGTGGATAGTGAGTCCCCGAGCGCGAACGATTCAAACCGTTCATTCATCTTAAAATGATTTTTCAAGGGTCCTACGAGAAATCAATTCAATCAGATATATAGGTGTGTAATCTAAGACCCCCCGTTTCATTAAAATGATTTGTACATTTTTTGTGTGTATAGATCGGTACTCATATAACTTTCGAACACAGAGTTGATTACAAAATGGATCCAAATATACTCATAATCTAAGTAGCATTAGGAGAATTTTTTTGTTTTTCATACATTTACACATGTTACATATTTTAATACATTTATCCAACTTTAACAAACTCTTGTTTTTTTTTTTTCCCCTCCTACCAAATAAAACAAAACAAAACAAAAAATAGCAGGAAAAAAAACCATTTCACAACAGTTAAGTTCCCGAATCAGGCAAGTCCACTACTGTATCGAAAAGTTTGTACACAACTTTTCATGCACATATTAAAATACAAATATACCGGAAAAATGTTCATTCCAAATTTGCCTCATTAAGCAATAAAAAAAATTCACGTGCATCATACGGTTTAAATTCGTTTATGTACTAAATTTTTAATCCAAACCCGTGTAGGAAGCATTGTTTTAGTCTAGCAGCAATTTCCTCGAGAGATTATTCTATGGTCGAGTCACACCGCCACGTGGTGACTCAACATCTCTCAACACCGTAAATTCACGCGAACAACACCGACTAACTTATCCAAATTGATCACACTCCAAGCTCACAGGAACTTCCATCCGACACGTACTCCCAGCGTGGAAGCCTATCAATGGAGTGAGTATTCACTATCACTTCGTCGTTTTTCCAATTTTACAGTGTCACGCTCATCACCACATGTCTGTCCTCATTGGAGCATAATTGAAATCCAGACAAAATGAAACCCAAATTCAAATGAAATGTAAGTGGTCCCCCAGCAGTTCATTGCCTCCGCCTAATACCCAAAAGCTTATATATAAACTAGCCTAAAGGCTTCGATTGCTTGACCATGCCAATGGAGCAGCTACAATTATAAAAATCCTACACATAACTCTTTATATATTTGCCGTTTCTCCGGAAAATAAAGATTCCGGTTGACGGCGGTGGTAGCGGTGGTGATGACATATGGCAAAAGGTCGGAAACTAACGACAAGTCAAAGCGAGCGCTACCTGGGAAGTTACGGGCGCGGATATGGTCACGGAGTAATTCCTGAGAACACAGAGTTCGAAGAAGATGACGTGTGGTCAATGGTCGGTGGCATGGCCAACGGCGGCGATTATCATTCAATTAGCGGTTCAGGAAGCGAGTGGACTCCTCGCGACGTTGATGAGAGTAAAGGGAACGTGGTGAACACCGTTCGGAGCCACCGGCACATGGCCCGAGACGATCACAGCCCCGTGGGTGGGTTGTCTTTGGCTTTCGATGATGATTCGGGCAAAACAGCATCGCCTAGGATCATACGCCAATTTCGAGGTCATGACGACGTAGCAAGCCCACGTGGACATAACATGGCCACGTCAGCCCCGGTTAACGTTCCCGACTGGTCGAAAATTTATAGGGCTAACTCGGTTGAGTCGTTACATGATTTGGACGAGGGCGTTGATAACTTCGAGATGATGCCCCCGCACGAGTACGTGGCAAGAGATCACCGCCAGAGAGCGGCGAACTCTGTTTTCGAGGGTGTGGGACGGACGCTAAAGGGCCGGGACATGAGCCGTGTTAGGGATGCGGTTTGGAGTCAGACCGGGTTTAATGGCTGAAATCAAACTTTTAGCATCTGAAAAGATATTCCTTTCTTTTTGGTTCATCATTAATTGTTGGTATGGTATGATAGCCAGGTTATTTTGTTTTGTTTTGTTTTGTTTTTTTAACCTTGGCAATGACTCAACTGAGCGAACTCAGTCTTAAACGAGTCAACTCGGCAACGATTGAGCCCTGGATTCTGGTTAATGCTTCTACCACTTATATTTCTGGTGTATTGGGTTGAAATATTTTAAATTGTGATTTGTCCCTACTCAGTGGTATATTGGTCATTTCAGTTTGAGGACTGTAGTCCACACCACATATATTGTGCTAGTGAAATTATGAGCTAGTTTTTGCACCATAATTACTGGTTATTGGGTAGCAGTTTAAATTACAACACAAAGATTCAACGGGCCAAAACTTAAAAAAGTTTCCACAGTCGTTAACTTCACGACCCAAACTTAGTCTAGGTGCACAAGCTGACCCGGCCATTCGGCTATAAAAAGAAAATAATAAGCTTACTTGTCAGCGTTGAAACGGGACCTTTTTCCCATTTATAACAACAATAATACCAAATTTATGTGAAAGAAAAATTAGCTGAATATTTTAAGGTAAATAAAAAAATATATGGAATCAATAGGCCACAAAAGTGGGACTACAAAGCAATCTAATTAATTGTTGTTTTTGCATTCCAACATAGTATAGAGTTCAAGTTCACTCTATGATGAATTCGAGATGTGAAAAATCTAGTCATGGTACCCAATTCTAGTGCATAAAATCTTCACGAATAAATGAAAATAATTAGGATAAAAAAAATATATCAGACTATTTGAAATATAACCACATGAATCGATATCGAAAACTTGTAAAAAACGCGAATCGATATCGAAAACTTGTAACAAAGATGATCAAATTACGCGGCGATGGTTGTAAATTAAATCTAATTCCATTGGGAATGATCTTCACTTGTAAAACAACAAAATAGACGCATCTAAGTTAGATATGCATGGACCCAACAAACTCCAATTGGATCATCCGAACAAAAATCGTAGAGAGTTCATTTTGTTATTTTGAAATCTTTTAGGTGTTGGTAAATCTAATGGGATCAGTTTATACGAGACGATGTTTTTTTTAGTATTAATTAAGTATCTCGTTAGATGATTGTGAATTGAATAGACTCTTCGTAATTGGTCAACGTGTAGAAATTCTACATTGCGGTTATTAAAAAGGACATAACTCTATATGTACCGATGAAGGGTACACCAATGGTGCACAGATAAGCGAGTGAGCCCACTTATGGGTCCTAGGCAACAAGTATGAGCCGTTCATTAGTTTTTTAAATAAATTTTCGAGTAACCTTTAGAAAAATTAGCTCAATAAGATAAATGTAAGTGATTAATCTAATGTATCAGTTTTTTCATTCAAAAAGTAAAATTTTGAATTCTGAATGAAAAATTGTAACATTGGGTTAAACATTGACAGTTATTCGATTGAGCTTATTTTACCTGAAACCCCTCGGAAAATTATTTTAAAAATTAACAAAACGATTAAGGTCATTTGTACGTGACCACCTTAAGTAAGCACTATGCGCCGACCTGTGCACCGTCGATGCAATTGTGTCGTTACCAGTACCTCATAATGGAACTGTAAAAAAAAAGTTGCCTTTAGTAGAAGGTGATAGGGGCATTTAGAGTGGGTCACAGTGGCACACAAGTTGACAGTAGACTATTGAAATTTGGAACATACATTTTGAGTTAGATACCTTCTGGCTGACCTTTTTCAAGAAAGGGACGCTAGTGTCTTTGTTTTGGTTCGCTAGAGTGTTGTGAGCCACTTCTTTCTTTTCTTCAATCCATCAGTGGACAAAAGACTGTGATATTTGATATTGGCCCGCACTCCATATCATTATTGGAAGCAATACGTCACGCACAAGTACATACATGTAATTTTTTTCACTATACCAAGAACACTATCGTGATCGATGGATATACATGACGATAGTTCCATCGATCAAGATGAGTCAAGTCGGCTCTCAGATAGAGTGAAGTCAAGATTTGTAATTGGTTTGACTATATATACTGCCAGGTACCGGCAAGCTTAAATTGAATACGTACGATAGAAATCATGGAAACCCTGTTAAAGCAGGTTTCGGTGGAGTGATCAGGGGACGACAGAGGCTTCTGGATTCTGGGGTTCTATGGTAAATCGAAGGATTGTACCGGCCTTGAGGCTGAGCTTTGGGGCATTTTCAGAGGTTTGGATTTAGTTCAGAGCCAAGGCATGGAAGCTCTTGAGGTGGATTCCGACTCGACAATGGCTATCACACTCATCAATGAAGAGGCTTTTGCGGCTTCTTCTCACTCCCCCCATGTGATTCTGATCCAAGAATGTAAAGCATTGATGGCTACTACTGGGTGTTCACTAAAACACATCTTCCATGAGGGAAATCAAGTTGCGGACAAGCTCGCCATCCTTGGTGTTGATCGAGAACACAAATGGGTTTCCCATTGGATGTGTAAAGCCCATCTCAGATTCTTAGACGAAAAATTGGCGAAACAATTTATTGGACGTCTTGAATTGAGGTGTTTTTCTATAAAAGAAGGTTGAATTGAGATGTTTTTTTTTTCTGCAAATCAAATGTATCCAATCATGTGTACGTGCAATTATTGCTTTATGATAAAGAGCATCAAAAGTTTCTTGTCGCATGGTGAAATTTTAGTAGAGTGGTATGATGTTGCTCAATTAGCTCGAATCATAACCTCACCAGTTTTCAATTCCAGTCACAAAAGGATAGACCAGTTAAGAAGACCAAGGTGAAGTTTGGGGCGCTATTTGATTTTTGGGTTCGTTATGTTTTACGTACTACTTAGGGAATTATGTCATATGGATTTGTAGTTTCTGTGTCGTTAAATGAAATTTTACTTACCCACAAAAAGAATTACAAGTAATGTTAGTAACAATTTGGTACTGATTTCTCAAGTATCTAATTTGTTAGGTGCTCAAATTTGCGTATCATAAGACAATCTTATTTCGATTTCCATATATTCGCAAAAACGTAAGTACCATAACAATAATCAGAATCGTTCACTTTGTAGAGCTCGTCAAATATGTGATCCACATAAAAAATTAGCTTGATCGAACTTTGATAGGTATGCGCTGAAAAACAAATTTTACAAGGAAAAAAAAAGGGTAATTTGAGTTTCAAAATTTTCCTATTACCGCATTTTCTTCATACAAATTTGTTTTGTTTATGTACCTATCGAAGTTCGATAAAGCTAGGTAATTTTTTACTTGGATAATGTTGTCAATGACCTCCGGAAGGTGAACGATTTCGATTATTGTATGGGCCTAGGAGGAGCTCACAATTGCACAATATAGAACCATACAATATGTACATATAGTACACACTTTTTAATGAGTGTGTGTAGCGGCCGGGTTCATAGGGGTCAGCAAGGGCCCCCCTCCACATCACGAAGAGCTGAAAGGGTCATTATCCCAGAATCTACAAAACCGAATGCAGGTCGATCCGCCTCATTGGTGCCGAACGGACGGTGCCCTCGGCGGACGGTGCGGATACAGGGTCCTGGACGAATATAGGTTTGAACGATGTCTGCCGAACGTCTTGGTGCCAAGGACATGGTACTCACAGCTTGGTTCCCAGACAACCCTCGGGAGCTCCGCCGATCGACGCGCCGAGCGCCCGAGGGGCTGGGCCGCACGCTTGCCGAGTCGGTTGACCTCGGTAACGTGGGGCTCGGATATATCCGGTTTGGTGGAAGTGTGTCGGGCACGCCACACAGTCCATGATGAGGCATTAAATGCGGCAGTCACCTACTCTGCCACCGCCGCCTGCAGGAGCACGTGGGTGATGGGGAATGTCTCAAGCTGATTTGACTACTCGAACCCACGTGCCGTGACGTCAGCCCAGACATGGCGTCTGGGGCTGGGGTGAAGGTCATATCACCTGTCATTCCGAGCGTGAATGACAGGCGCGTGAGGGGCGCCGAGCGCGTGGGACGCACGCCCCTCAGCCTATAAATACCCAGCCACAACTACCACAATGGGTATTCCTCTCTCCTCATTTACTACCCTCATAACTCCACTTCTTCACTTCTCTCTCTAAGATCTCTGGTGCATTTCTTCCCTCCGGCGACTGACTTAATCATCGGAGTGCCTTCCCGGACCACCACCGTCCGGGCTAGGCACTGACGTGGTTGTCTACGTGTGTAGGTTACCACCTCCGGCGAGCGGCAGTGGCTCAGGCGTGCATTGTCCTCTCCACCATTGCCCATCCCACTCCAAGAGGTTCAAAGAGTTCACTCCGGCGAAGAGACCCCCACAATTGGCGACTCCGCTTGGGACGGGGAAAAGCCACTCCTCCCAGCCTCTCTGAACACATTGGTGGTGTATCTTCCCATTCTCCAGAAAACTCCTAAAAACCTCTTCAAATATTGCTCCAAATGGCCAACCTCACTCTGGGCCTTGATGCGTTTGGTCCCACCGGAGAGTTCCGCAGCTCCGCCGACCGACACCGATACCATCGGGTCAGGAGTGACTTGGGCCTCACCCTGTCTCCCGTCGTCAACAGAGACGGAGCGGTCACCATGACAACCAACGGCGCCGGCCCCAGCAACGCCGGAGCCAGCAACATCCTTTTCAGTATGGACGGGAACGTTCTCTCTCTTGACAACCTCACGACTCCAGCACTCACAGAAGTTCTTCCCCCACCTCCTCCTCTCACTATAGAGGCCGAACTTACGCTACTAAGGAAAGAAGTACTGGCTATGAAGCAGGCCAGGAATCAGCCTACAAGGTCAAGATCCGGCGGGCGGACGAGGACTCGGAGGCCACCACCGAGCACGAGGACTGACAACGAGGGACGTGCCCCAGTATTTTCACGTCTCGAACAGGTCGTGGAGGTAGACCACCGAGGCGGCGCACTTGTCATCCAGTCGGAAACGGCGCGTTCGCACCAGCAGCATACACGCGGCAGGCATTCTCGGCGGACTGACCATGCCGAAGACAGCGCCACGGCATCAAGCGCTTGGACACCAAACGCCCGAGGGGATGCGGAATACGCTCGGGAGGTGGAAAAGCAACAATACAAGGGAAAGGGCCCGGCAAACGCTCCTCAGAACCACAACGGCCAGGCCCGAGCGCACGAAGAACGGGAGGATAACCGTAACCATAACCAATCGGGGGATCGGGGCGGTGACCGGCGTCATAGCCGATCGGTGGATAGGCATGGCGTCCGGAGCGGGGCACCCAACGTTCGGGGTGATTGCTCGCGTGGCAACATGGTCACCAACCCTGTCGAAGTCTCGGCAGGGCATGGCCATAACGAAAACAACGGTCTTAGGCCCGGAGACAGATACACACTGCGGAATGACGGTGGCAGCATCGTACTCGTCAACACACAGACGGGCGAGACTAAGGTTTATCATGCCGAGCCCGACACCAGGGACCGCCGGCGTCGGGAAGATTCGGCTGGGGCCCGGGACAGGCACAACAAGAGGCTGTTCTCCGAGAGGAGCAACGTGCACGCGGACGCGCACGATATGGAGCGCCGAGCCGCCGGGTCAGCAAAACGAGCTCACGGGGAATACCGAGCGGTCGGCCTCAACCGTCCTTACCCTGCCGACTCCAGGTTAGAAAAAGCAAAGCAATCACCTTTCTCACGAACAATAACCGAGGCAGCCCCACCGCGCGGGTTCAAAATTCCCAAATTTGATAAGTGTGAGCCCACGACGGACGCGATTACACACGTCCAGCAGTATCGACTGGTCTCCGAGCTCTACGGCCATAGCGATTCCCTCATGTGCCGGACGTTCTCCATGAGCCTGGGAACCACGACCCTCCTTTGGTACAGCCAGCTCGCTCTGGGGTCTATAAATGACTTCGATGAGCTCGAGCGCGCGTTCACGTCTCGGTTTGTGACTAGCAACACACAGCCGAAGACGCTCGACGCGCTTGTCAACATGAAGAGAGGCTCGGACGAGACCCTGAAAGAGTACATTGCACGCTATTGGGAGGTGTACAGCCTCGTGGAAGGTTGTGATCAAAGGATCGCTTCCACTTCATTCAAAAATGGGCTCGATGACCGTTCCGACCTTTTCAGAGAGCTCATGGTGCGACCTCCGAAGAACATGGTGGAATTGATGGAAACGGTGAACCGTTTCCGAGAGCTCGAGGAGTTGCTCTTTGACCGAGCGTCCAAGGGAGGTTCCAGCAAGAGCATGCCGAAGGAAGCAAAGAAACAAGTGAACAACCTGAGGAAGGGAAGAAACGATCAAGGTGGGGCAGACGGGAACAGGGGCCCCCGGCATGCCAGCGGAAGCAACAACGGCAGAGGGGGATGGGAGAAGCCCCCCCGAAATGACAATGACTATGTCGCCGAGACCACTGTCTTTACCATGCCAATCTACAGGTTACTGGCAGAAATCGGCAGGAAGCGGTGGTTCTACTGGCCGGAGGAGAAAATGGGGTCAGATCCCACCCAAAAAGGAAAATGCACATACCACAATGAGGTAGGCCACTACATGACGGGATGTCGGCCGTTTAAAGCGCACCTCGAGCGATTGGTCGCCGAGGGACGCATGGAGAATTGGATAGACCACAACCGCACGCCGACCGTGCTAAGAGGGGCTGCCCCCCAGCCGAACCAGCAAGCTATCGTACCTCAGCCGCTAAGGCAGCAGGCGCAAGGAGACAGGGTGCGTCCAGGGGTGGTCGTTACAATCCACGGGCCGGTCGGGAAAGCCCGAGCCAACGCAATGCATGTAGAGCTGCAAAAGATGGAAGCCGCTATGCAGGTGATGACACTCGGCAGAGCGCCGAAGCGGAAGTATGAGGAGCCCAATGACCCGTACACTATCTCCTTTTCCGAGCAGGATCTGGATGGGCTGCAGCTCCCACATGATGACGCCCTTGTAATTGAGGTAAGTATTGACCACGTGGAAGTCAGGCGGATCGTGGTGGACCAGGGGAGCTCCGCCGACGTCCTTTACTACTCGGCCTACAAGGCCATTGGGCGAACGCGTGACGAGCTTACCCCCTCCGACACCCCCCTCGTCGGATTCTTAGGGTTCCCAGTATACCCGCTCGGCAGCATCACCCTCCCCGTCTGGGCGGGGTCGATGCGTTTGGAAATAGAGTTCACCGTGGTGGATTCGACCCTCCACTAGTGCGTCCGGTTCATTGGCACGTCTGGGAAACAGGAGACCATCCAGGGCAACCAGATGGCCTCCAAGAGGTGCTTTGTCAATGCCGTCCGCCAGAAAGACAGAAGGGAGGGCAGGCCGCCGAAGCAGGTGCAGTGGATTGAGGTGCCCGAATGCACCCCAGTCCTCGAAGACGTTGGCTCCAAGGCTGAAGACAAGTCAATCGAAGAATTGGTCAAGGTGCCCATCAACGAAGAAGGCACCAGATACTTTATGCTCGGCTCGGATCTCTCTAATCCCGAGCGGAACGACTTGGTCTCCTTCCTCAAGGATAACATCGAGGTCTTTGCGTGGACTCCTTATGAAATGCCGGGTGTCAGCCCTGATTTCATCACGCACGCCCTCAATGTTGATCCGGCTAGGCGGCCAATAGTGCAGAAACCAAGGCGGTCCTCGGCCATCCACTCCGACGCCGTCTTGGAAGAGGTTGACCGCCTGATCGAGGCAGAGGCTATCCGAGAGGTGATGTACCCCACGTGGCTGGCAAACACCGTGGTAGTCAAAAAGAAGAACGGGAAGTGGAGGGTATGTGTGGACTACACTAACCTCAACGATGCTTGCCCAAAAGACTGTTTCCCCCTTCCTCGGATAGACCAGTTGGTGGACGCTACAGCCGGGCACGCTAGGCTCAGCTTCATGGATGATTACCGAGGGTACCATCAGATCGCAATGAACGTAACGGACGTTGAGAAAACCGCATTCATCACGCCGAGGGGTACCTATTGCTACCGGGTCATGCCATTCGGCTTAAAAAACGCAGGGGCTACTTACCAGAGAATGGTCTCCAAGATGTTCGCACAGGAGCTCGGCGACATCATGGAGGTCTACATCGACGATATGGTGGTAAAAAGCCAATTCGCAGAAGACCACCTTTCTCACCTCGGCAAGGTCTTCTCCATCCTCAGAAGGCACGATCTGAAGCTTAACGCGGAGAAGTGCGCGTTCGATATCGGTTCTGGAAAATTTCTGGGGTACCTCGTCACCCGCCGAGGGATCGAGGCTGACCCCAACCAGCTAGAAGCTATACAGAATCTCCGAGCGCCATCGACAATCAAGGAGGTTCAGCGGTTGACAGGGATGGCTGTTGCCCTCAATCGATTTATAAGCAGGTCGTCCGATGCCTGCCGACCCTTCTTCCAATCCATCAAGACCAGTAAGAGAGCCTTTGTCTAGAATTCTGAATGCGATGCTGCACTCGCCGGGCTTAAAAACTACATGTCCCGAGCACCCCTGCTAGTCATGCCGAGGGAGGACGAAGATCTCTACCTTTACCTGGCGGTGTCCGAACATGCTGTGAGCTCGGCACTGGTTCGGCAGGAGGGTTTGGAGCAGTTCCCGATCTATTACTCGAGCAAAACGATGCTCCCAGCCGAGACCAGATACTTGCCAATTGAGAAGTTGGCACTTTCGCTGGTTACGGCGAAGAGGAAACTCCTACCCTATTTCCAGAGCCACATGGTCGTGGTAATCACAGCGTATCCCCTGAAAACCGTCATGCGCAAGGCAGATCTCTCGGATCGGATCTGCAAGTGGTCCTTGGAATTGGCCAACTTCGACATCCGGTACGAGCCCCGGACGGCGATTAAGGGTCAGGCGTTGGCTGACTTCGTCGCCGAGCTCACACCGAAGCTGGAAACTGATCTCCAGAAGGAAATGACAGCCGAAGACACTGGTGCCGAGGCGTCCAAAAGCACCACCGCCCCCGAACAATCTGGGTTCGTTCTCAAGCGCTCCCCTCCCCGCACGGCTACAATTTATGCAAGCGAGTCCTGGCGGATGCATGTAGACGGGGCATCAAACAGCCGAGGGGCAGGGGCTGGTATTGTGCTTATTTCTCTTGAAGGGACCATCCACGAGTGTGCTATGAGCATCGGTTTCCCAGCTACAAACAACGAGGCCGAGTACGAGGCCTTAATTGCTGGACTCCGCCTTGCTCTCGCTCTCGGGGTGGATGAACTGCAGGTTTATAGTGATTCCATGCTGGTGGTGAACCAGCTGAATAGCGATTATGGCTCTGGAGATGCTCGGATGTTGAAATACCTCAGCCATGTCTTGGAACTGCAAAATAGCTTCAAGGCAGTCCACTTTTCCCATATCGGCCGAGCCAAGAACGCTCATGCCGACGCCCTTGCTGCTCTCGGATCAGCCTGCAACGAGCTCGGAGGCACGCAGACGATCATGCTCGAGGAGATCGCGTTCCCAAGCTTCGAGCCGGGCGCCGAAGACGTTATGACAATCGTTGCTTCTGGCCCGAGCTGGATGGATCCCCTGATCTCCTACCTCCGGGACCAGACCCTCCCTTCAGACAAGAAGGAAGCGCATCGAATCCGCTGCCAGTCCGCGTCCTACTTCCTCTCCCCGACTGGACAGCTATACCGCCGCACCTACGTCGGTCCGGACCTCCGCGTGCTGCACAGCGCCGAGGTACCTCACGTCCTGCATGAGCTCCATGAAGGAAGCTGCGGCAGCCACTAGGGAAGTCGCTCTCTCTCCGAGCGGGTTGTCACCCAGGGCTACTGGTGGCCGAAAATGAAGAGGAGCGCTGAGGATTACGTCAAAAAGTGTGAGGCGTGCCAGAGACACTCCCCCATCCTTCACCAGCCCACCATGTCCCTGCAACCCGTCACAAGCCCATGGCTGTTCGCCCAGTGGGGGCTTGATATTGTCGGAGTTCTCCCTACGGCCCCCGGCGGGTTTCGGCACCTAATCACGGCCACAGACTACTTTACCAAATGGGTGGAGGCCGAACCTCTGATTCACATCACGACCTCCGAGGTCGAGCAGTTCATCTGGAAGAACGTCATCTCTCGGTTCGGCGTACCCTATGCTATCATCTCCGACAACGGCACTCAATTCGTCACCGAGGCCGTTAAATCGCTATGCAAGAAAAAGAACATCCGAGTTTATAATTCAACCGTGGCTTATCCTCAAGGAAATGGCCAAGCTGAGGCATCGAACAAGTCGATCTCGGCCGGCCTCAAGCGTCGGCTGACCAACAAGCGCGGGAAGTGGGTGGAGGAACTCCCCAAGGTCCTCTGGGGCTACCGAACGACCCCCCGGCGAGGAACTGGCCGAACGCCGTTCTCGATGGCTTACGGGATGGAGGCCGTCCTTCCACTTGCAGCTGTTGTTCCCTCCGCCCGAACCGAAGTGTTCCATCCAGCCACGAACGATGAGCACCTGGCCTCCGAGCTTGATCAGATTGAGGATCTCCGTGATGAAGCTCACGTCAAGTACGCGGCCTACCAGCAGGAGGTGGCTCGGGGCTATAACAAGCACGTTCGCATCCGCCCCTTTAATGTTGATGATCTCGTCCTCCGAGCGGTCGTGCAAAAGAAAAACAAAAAGAAGTTCATGCCTAACTGGGAGGGTCCTTACCGTATCCTAGCCAAAGCTGGTTACGGGGCCTACAAGCTTGCCGAGATGGATGGTACAGCAGTCAGCAACCCATGGAACGCCTCAAAGTTAAGGAAATTTTATGGTTAGGATCTTATGTTTATCATTTTTACGATTGTCATGCCCTCGGTAGCTTTTTGTAATGCCTGGGGATCGAGATGTTAATGATAAGATCCTTTCTTTATAGTTGCTGTCATTTCTTGATTTTCACTTTCCTACAAGTAACTACCCTCGGCACGAAGGCCATATCAAAATCACTGCCGTTCGGTGGAACGACCCGACCCTGTTCGGTTGAACGGTCGTCTATGTTCGGTTGAACAAAGGTCTCTACTCGGCCAAAACGATTTGTTAGCGTTCGGTTGAACACACAATCGTGTCCGATAGAGCGGGCGCTAATACGTACCAGCGTTCGGGGAGATGCCCCTGGTCTCGGGACCTACCTGACGAACTAGCCGTTGTTGCTTCGGCAGGGTGCCGTTGTTGCATTGGCTCCCCGCCGAAGCAGGGGCTATCATTTACTACCAGTTTCAGTGATTACGATTCTATTACCAGTTTCGGTGATTGCGATTCGTTATGAACGAGAACCATAACTTGAAAGAAATTCAGACATAAACATTCATACATTCAGATACAAACATAGAAGAGGAAGGAAAGAAAGACATTGTCTCATTCATAATAAAAAGTGAGGGGGCTCGGCCCCGAATACATAGACTTAAAACAAAAAGAAAGAAGGAAAACAAGCAGCTGGTTAGGCCCCCGTATTGGTGGCCCCCGTGTCGGTGGCATCGGGGATCTGGTCCCGACTGGTGGCAGTGGCATCGGCACCATTCCCTTCGGTAGCCTCCGTGTTGGTGACGTCGCCGCCCTCGGGAGTGTCCTCCTCATCATCATCGAAGGGCATCTCTAGGACCACGGTCTCGGGCACAGGAGGGATGGAGGACCGAAGGGCGGAATCCGCCGGCACGGAGACGATGTCATAGGCCTGAGCAAAGGCTTGGGACCAGCAGTCAGCACGCTCGAGGAGGTAACCTTTTCCGAAGGCCTTCTCCTCGTTCTCGTTGGCCTCCTTGGCAAACTTCTGCAGTGTATCCCGCGACCCCCTTTGGTAGCCGTTAGAATCAGCAGCGGCCATCATCTCATCGTGATCGGTCTTGGCATGCTGCAGCTCCTTCTCAGCATTAACAGCCCTCTCCTCGGCGGCTGTGACTTTGCTTTCGGCCGTCATGGCCCTCTCTTCGGCTTCCTTCTGAAGATGGCGAGCCTCCGCCAGCTGCCTCTCAAGCTCTTGGCCGTCAACAGCAAGGGCCTCGGCGCTCTTCTTCAAATCAGCCCGAGCCTTTTGCTCCGCCTCCAACTTCTTCTCGACCTCGGACTTCTCGACGCCAAGTTTGTATACCTTGTCGCCGAGAGCCAAAGCCGACTGGCCAGCCTGTAAGAAATTGAACTAATTGAGTAATAGACCAAAGAAAAAGACTTGGGAAAAATGCGAAATGGGAAGTTAGAGTTTTACCCGCACGATGTGGGTGCAGAGTTCGGCGTAGTTATCCGCCGTATTCTTCGCCTCGGCCTTCATGTCCCTCGGCAGGGCGAGGGCCTTCACCAGGGTCATCGCCGCCTTTCGGCTCTCCCGAACGCTGGCATTCTTTTTTACCGGTTCGCCGCTCGAAGTCCGGATGACCGGGACCCACGGCTCGTCCTTCTCGGTCGGGGAGGGTGCTTCCCCAAGTGGCGGGGAGACCACCTGTTTGTCCTTGGGGGGCTACCTTCCTCGGCTGAACCTCGGTCGGCGTGGTTTTGGGAGGAGGTGTCGGCGGCAATGGTGCCTTGGATCCTTCCGGAGCCTCGGTCATCCGGGTCCTCTTCAGAGGACCCTCCCCCTCGGTGGAGTTACCGGCTGGGAGCCCGCCGCCTTCTCGACGTCCTTCCTCTTTCTCTCGGCCCTCTCCTTCCTTTGGGCCTCCCTCAGAGCTGAAGATCCAGCCATATCAGCCTCGAAGCCGCTACCTGTAACGAGAGCCTGGGGTGGGTGGTGAGTGCTCCTCGGCAAGCGTTCCCGGCCGAAGAGGTCGGAGTGCTCGATATCAGTGTCGAAGAGGCGTCTTCGGCGCTCACCTGTCCTCTTCACGGGACTCTTTCCCCTCTTCAGGAAGCCCTTGTATGATGGCACGTAGCCAAGGACTTCGGGGGCAGTACGGTTCGGGATGGCGAAGATCTGGTCGATGACGTCGTCGTCCGCGTCTTCGGCAAGCTTCTTTGTCACCTTCCTGCACGCTAAAAAAAAAAAAAAAAAAAAAAGAGACAAATGCATGTTAGAAAAGTTCACTCAATGACAGAAATAAAAGATGAAAATGCAAGGATGAGCTCTCGGCTTACTAGGGCGCCCTCGTTGCCAGGGTACAGACCACCTGGACTCCTCGCCCGGGGCTTTTTCGTAGTTCCCCTTGACTATGACCAACTCACAGGCATGCCTCTCCGAGTCCGAGAGTTTACCGATGAGGTGGGGGTACTCGGGGCGCCTCGAGAAGTAATAGCGGCCGTAGCTTTTACTCCGCGCGCAGGTGTAGACCGCCATGAGGTCGGGCAGGCGGAAGGGAATGTTGTGTCGCTCGGATAGCCTCACCACCGAGCAGATGATGCGGAACATGTTGGTGACCAGCTGGTGGGGGGCGAGCTCGTACACATCAATGAATTGCCGAAGGAGCCGGGGCATGGGGAAAGTCAGGCCACCCTCGGTGATGGCCATCAAGGGCACAGTCACCTGCCCCCGCACATAGTGGATTTTGTTGTCGGTGGGACTTGTGATTTCCACATCAGCAGGGATATTGTAGTCCCTTCGGAACGCGGCGAGCTTGTCCGCAGAACCGTCGAAATACGTGTCGACGTACTTGCACTTCCCGTACTTTGGGTTCGGCGGCGGAATCGTTTCCCAGCCGTGCCCATACTCGACGCCCCCCTCGACATCGGCCTCATCTTCATCTTCGGGGGCTTGCTCCTGCTCTTCATTCTCGGCACCGTGGTGCGAGGAGCCTTCGTCCTCACCCTCGTTGCGGGGAATGTGCCCCTCGGTTTGCGGAGACCGGGCTAAGAGCTCGTCAACTTCGAGAACCTCGACAGGCTCGGGCTCGTCGAACCCGGCGGTTTCCCTGTCGATCTCAATCACTTCGGGATCCGAAGCCCAGTCCCCGGAGAGATCTGGGAGCTCGGTAGGGTCAATGGTGGGATATGAAGGGACATCGGTCGGCACGGCCGTCCCGAGGATCGGATTCGGAGGTATGTTTTGACCAGACGTAGTGGCCTGAGAACCGCTCTCGGCGCGCCTAGCTTCTGCCTCCATTTCCATCCAGCGTTCGGGGGATATGGCTTGAAGGGGGGCTATGTTCAGTGGTGATACTCCTGCTTGTGGAGGGATGGAATGCCCTCGGCTTCTATAATCCCTCCCGAGAGTCCTTAGTTGTTCGCGGAGGAGGAGGTCTTGGACGAAATTGCCAAACCTGTAATTGGCGAGAACGTCGTCTTGGGATGAGTCGGAGGAGGTTGAGCTCATCCAAGCAAGAACCTACAGTGCACGGGTGAAACAACCATCAGCGATATGCACAGGTTTGAGTTCAAGAAAATATGAAGGGTTGAGCTTCGGCCCCAGCCGAGCTCCCCACAGGGTGTCAGTTATCCCGAGAGCCCAACAGGTTAGAGAGCTCTCGGCTAAACCTAAGGAGAAAGCCGCTCGGATCACTCAAACAGCTCTCGGCAGAAGACAGTACGCTCGAATGATGAACGCTCGGAAGAACACGTTGAGTGTTCTTCAATCCCAGAATCCGGCGGCCGTGCTCCGCCGCACGAACCGCCGGAAAACTCAAGAAAAACAGAAGGCGAGAAAGGCAAGAAGTTGAAAACTTCGAAAAAATCACCCAAATTGTAGGAAAACTTAGCAAAAATGCAGGAAAATTGATGAGAAGCAAAAATACCTGAGTTTTGACGAAGATCTTGGCCTGAAAACGGGATTTTTGCGAAGAAAACGGCTGGATGCAGCGGTGGATGTTGGCGGAGCAGCTTTGGAGCGAGAGAGAGAGAATAACGGTGTTTTCTCTCTCCTCCCTCCCGTGTATTTATAGAGGAAAGGGGTTGGGGGCCATTATGGCACCGGCTCGGGAGGCCAAGGGTCACCCCCCCCAGATTGTGACACCTGTCCAGACGCGTTCAAATCGTTTGGGCGCGAATCCAGACGACGACGTCCGGACCAATCAAACGACGACACGTGGCACGAACGTCACCACGCGTCACATATCTCTGAACCAATGCGTCAGACGTCCCTTCACATTACTGTTCGATGTGACATTCCGAACGCTTACCACCCTCAAGTGTTCGGATAAGGGGGTTTGGAGCTCCAGTAGCTCAGCCGTCGGGGAAAATCAGCCGATCACGGTACTCCGACCCCCGACGAAGCAGCGCCGAGCCTATCCTTTTCGGCCGCCGTCCGCAATCGAATCAACTCCCGCATTCTTCGTCCCTCGGCTTGGGTAGTTGATGGGGCTATTGTAGCGGCCGGGTTCATAGGGGTCAGCAAGGGCCCCCCTCCACATCACGAAGAGCTGAAAGGGTCATTATCCCAGAATCTGCAAAACCGAATGCAGGTCGATCCGCCTCATTGGTGCCGAACGAACGGTACCCTCGGCGGACGGTGCGGATACAGGGTCCTGGACGAATATAGGTTTGAACGATGTCTGCCGAACGTCTTGGTGCCAAGGACATGGTACTCACAGCTTGGTTCCCAAACAACCCTCGGGAGCTCCGCCGATCGACGCGCCGAGCGCCCGAGGGGCTGGGCCGCACGCTTGCTGAGTCGGTTGACCTCGGTAACGTGGGGCTTGGATATATCCGGTTTGGTGGAAGTGTGTCGGGCACGCCACACAGTCCATGACGAGGCATTAAATGCGGCAGTCACCCACTCTGCCACCGCCGCCTGCAGGAGCACGTGGGTGATGGGGAATGTCTCAAGCTGATTTGACTACTCGAACCCACGTGCCGTGACGTCAGCCCAGACATGGCGTCTGGGGCTGGGGTGAAGGTCATATCACCTGTCATTCCGAGCGTGAATGACAGGTGCGTGAGGGGCGCCGAGCGCGTGGGACGCACGCCCCTCAGCCTATGAATACCCAGCCACAACTACCACAATGGGTATTCCTCTCTCCTCATTTACTACCCTCATAACTCCACTTCTTCACTTCTCTCTCTAAGATCTCTGGTGCATTTCTTCCCTCCGGCGACTGACTTAATCATCGGAGTGCCTTCCCGGACCACCACCGTCCGGGCTAGGCACTGACGTGGTTGTCTACGTGTGCAGGTTACCACCTCCGGCGAGCGGCAGTGGCTCAGGCGTGCATTGTCCTCTCCACCATTGCCCGTCCCACTCCAAGAGGTTCAAAGAGTTCACTCCGGCGAAGAGACCCCCACAGTGTGTATTGTAGCCATTTAAAAAAAAAACTAAAAAATTTAAAAATAGGATTTTTATTTTCTCAAACTTAGTTTTTGTTGTAGGGAGGCCAACATGGTACCAGATGTTTTGACACGAAAGGTCGCGGATGGCAAAATGTTCTGTTGATTAATTTGAGACTCCTGACTTTTTGACTGCCTTTTTGTTGTATGATAGTTTGGGGATGGCCGTATTGGGGCTCATAAAATATGTGAACAGTTGGGTTAATTTCACTTACCTCCCCTGAGGTTTCTGACAAATACAGAGACCTCTCTTGTACTTTATGAAATTCCACTGCCCTCTCTTACTTTTCAAAATAATTGTCACTTACCTCCTCTGCCGTTACTTTAAGACTAACGGTGTTAACTTTTTGCATGAAATGACCGTAGTACCCTTAGTATATATTCTTCATGCTAAAAAAATCGTTTTATAAAAAAAATAGTTAGAAAAATTTTACTAGAAATTTAAATCATTTTTCATTATTAAAAAATAACTTATAGACAAAAGTATCGAAGAGAATTTTCACCCTAAAAAACTACTTTTTTTTGAAATTTTTTGTTGACAAAAGTTTTTCCAGTAAAAAATTTAATTTTGAAAAAGTTTTTTAAAACATTTTTTGAAATGCGAAATTTTGAAAACGTTGTTTTGGATAAAAAAAAATGTATATATATATATATATATATATATATATATATATATATATATATATATATATATATATATATATATATATATAGGCCAAACTTCTATCCACACTCCCGGAAATAAGGAAAAAATGGGGTTTTTTTGTGTTGCAAATTTTTTTTGGAAAATTCGATCCGTCCAATGTGTTCAGAAGGTGTTTTCAAGGGTCCACGCGGAAAATCTTCAAAAAAAAATACCGGGAAGGGCTTCATCGAGCAGTTTTTCGCAAAAACTGTATTTATATATTTTTGCGAAAACTGCTTGGATCAAGCCCTTCCGGTGTTTTTTTTTTGAAGATTTTCCGCAAGGACCCTTGAAAACACCTTCTGAACACATTGGACGGATCGGATCGTCAAAAAATTTTTTGGATAAAAAGTCCGGAAATGAAAAGTCCGGATAGGAAGTGGAACCTATATATATATATAGTTTTTGGGAAACCGTTATTTTTAAAAAATAAAGTTTTCAAAATATTTTTTTAATCTGAAAAATAAATAATAAAAAAACACAGTTTAAAAAAATATTTTTAAAACTTTCTTTTTTTGTTTAAAAACAATTTTTTTTCTAGAAATGGTAGGGTGAAGAATATATACTAAGGGTGTTACAGTCATTTCACTCAAAAAGTTAAAGCTGTTAACCTTAAAGTAACGGCAGGGGAGATAAGTGATAATTTTTTTGAAAAGTAAGGGAGGGCAGTGGAATTTTAGAAAGTATAGGGGAGGTCTCTATATTTGTCAGAAACCTCAGGGAGGTAAGTGAAATTTACCCAACAAACTTTGAAGTGTCTAATGGGAAGCGCAGTAAATATTTAACCTTGAAAACAGGAAATATGGTTTCAAATTACACACTTAGTACTAAATTTTAAAAGTATTTACTGCTTCAGAAATTAATTGTGTTTCTCTTGTATATGAACTAGAGCTGCTCAAAAAAACTGGTGAACCGTGAATCCGGTCTGGACCGAACCAATCTGCACGTTTTGGATTTTAACCGTGGATTAATGGTCCAGACACAGATTCAAAAAAAAAAAATACGTGACTCGCGGTCCGGACACGGATTTTGATTTTGAAACCGTGGATTAACCGATCCGGACCGTGTGATTTTTATTATATATATATATATATATATATATACGGCTAGTATCCAATCCGGGATCCCGGATATCCCGGATTGAAGCATTTTGATGCTTTTCCCGATATTTTTTTGACGATCCGAGCCGTCCAATGTGTTCAAAAGGTGTTTTCCAAGGCCCACGCGGGAAATCTTCAAAAAAAAATACCGGGAAGGGCTTGATCCAAGCGGTTTTTCGCAAAAAAATGCATATTTACAGTTTTGCGAAAAACGCTTGGATCAAGCCCTTCCCGGTATTTTTTTTTGAAGATTTCCCGCGCGGGCCTTGGAAAACACCTTTTGAACACATTGGACGGTTCGGATCGTCAAAAAAATATCGGGAAGGTGGAGTCCCGGATGGTAGAGTCCCGGATTAGATCCGGACTCTCTATATATATATATATATATATTTTAAATAAATATATGTGTATTTTGTACCCTACCTTGTTTGGAATTCCAAAATGATATCTACGTTTTGTGCTTGTGACTATCTATCTATTTATATGTGTTTGTTGGCATGTTTAACAAGTTTGATGTTTATACTTTACAATGCTCAAACTCAAGTTTATAGCCTATTGTGTTTGGAATTTCAAAATTAATTTTGGGTTTTGTTTTTTGGCTATCTATTTTGATTCCATAATGTTCAAGTTTAGATTTGTTCTAATTTGTTGGAATGCATTATTTTTTCCAGTGACTGCTTTTTCTCTGTTCTTCTTGATACTTTATATTCTCATCTGCTAACTATACTACTGAATGTTGAGTTTTTGTTTTGAATGAGTTGATGATTTTTTTTTTTAGAATAAGTTGAAAATCCGTGGATAAATCCGGAATCGATCCGTGACTCGCGGATCGGACAAGGATTTTATTTTCAAAAAACCGTAACTCGCGGATTAGGATTGGATTCATGCTAATCCGGACCAATCCGGACCGTGAGCACCCCTAATATGAACAATACATTGGTTTAGTTAACAGGAGGGCGGCCCATGGTCAAGCTGGGATGTAAGATCAAAGAAATCAATGAGGCATTAACCTTCGGGCCTTGGTTTCTCAAATGGGTCCAGTTAGGACTTCAAATTTTCTTAGTGGAGAAGCCAGCTAGGGCCAGGCCTATGTGGAAAAAAAGCTTTAGGCCCAGATGTGACTGGGGACCAGGCTTGGGCTTGATATTACAGGCCGTTGTGGGAAAAAGATTTAGGTCCAGTCGTGGCTGTGGACCAGGCTTGTGAGGAATGCTCGAAGGCCAACCAGCCCGAATAACCATATAGCTTAGAGGGTCTACAAGTGTAAAGCATATGTATTGGGATACAATATAGGGCATTTGGCTCAACGATTGTGTAACTGTGCATTACGCAAGTGAAGTTGTAAGTACAAGTTTTATGTAAAGGAAGTTGATACCTTTTTGGGGGGTAAGGTAATCGTATATAGACTAGCAAACCCAAAATACAAGGACCAAGGGAGAATTCTCGAAGAGTAACACAACAGCCCATTATGCAAGAATCCGCTGATTTTCCACAGAATTAAGCAAATTCCTCCAATAGGTTCCTTCCTAAATCCCCTAAAAATACGGTTATTCCTCTCTCTCTCTCTCCCTCTCTCCCCAAATAAGATAGATAGTTGCTGCGAAAACTAATCGAAGAACCATAGATTTAAGGGACTTACCCTTACCTAGGGGTAGGCCCAAGCAACTTCACTGCCCAACCCAGCAAGACATCTAGAAGCTCCCCACTTCCTCAAGAACTGTTTATAGAGCCAGTTAGAGTATGATTACTCAAAAAAGCGATGATCATGAGTCTCCACACCATTTGTATAATATTACTGCTCAATATTATACAACATCAAAATTATCTATACTTTTTTGTAGTTTAAATTAAATATTTACTTCTGGTATTTTATATCCTCTGAAATCATGTGTGAAGGATATAATAAATTCTTATGGGTACTCCGAGCATTGTTCCTTTCAAGATGAAAAATTTATTTTAGTTCTCAAAGATATACACAATTGGCTCACAAATGCGTTTAGAATGAAGTGGTAATGAAGTCCAATGACTCCACTCCCGTCTTATGCCTGTACACCTTCAATTGGCTCACAAATGTGTCTATCGTGCATCATTTTATAAGAAAGTTTGATAACGCCTCTGAGAAAACATTCTTTTCAAATGTTTCCTCCAAATCAATCACAGTTGTCCAGTGTAATAGCACACAATCACGCGGACCGCTGTGATTGATTTGGAGGAAACATTTGTTTCCGCTGCTGGCGGAAGTAACTTATTCTCCTAATCTTAGAGTACAGAGTGGTGTATACCAAAGAGAAAACATTCTTTCCACCGATGGCGGAAACAAATGTTTCCTCCAAATCAATTACAACGGTCCGTGTGATTGTGTAGTCCATGTGATTGTGTAGTACGCAATCACACGGATTGTTGTGATTGATTTGGAGGAAACATTTGTTTCCACCGCCGGCGGAAATAACTTGTGCTCTATACCAAATTGCGAAAATGCTACAATATACACCCCTTATTTGGGTGTGAGTGTGTATCATACGCACCACTATAAAAATTACTCCATCCGTCCCATTTTGTTTGTCGATTATTCCTTTTGTCACTTTTGTGTCTATTGTCTATATCTTTCAATTTATAATGGTTTTTTTTTTTTTTATAGTTTTGAGAACTTCGTATTATAGAAAAAATCGAGATTTATCAAATAAGATCCATATTGCATACTTTTTGAGATTCACATTGAAAGATATAAGCAATAGACATAAAAGAGACAAAATGAATAATCGACAAACAAAATGGGACAGGGGAGTATGATTTTTTTTTATAAAAGTTACGAGACACACCAAAATATTGCAAATCATAGATTATATTACGAATCATATTGCTGAAAAGTAACGAAAAACTAAAAAATGTGACAATTGACAAAGAAGTGACACAATATGAACTATACAATAAGTGCATATGGTATACACCTTTAATGGGTGTGTATTATAGTCATTTCATCCAAATTGGGAATAACAACAAAGACAATTTTTTTTCCTTTTCCCTTTTTTACCAAACAAAAACAATGTACAAGTTCACAAGAAAAGCTATAAGATTTGGGTACGTTCAAGCTTCCTAAAGATAGCCAGGCATAGATTTCTCTTCTTTTCATGAGAGATTTCATCGCACAATCGTAGAGACTTTAGGGGGTGTTCCACTAACCCAGTTTTTTGAAAAAACTGATTTTTCACGGTTTTTTATGTGATGTGTTGTGAGAGAATGACCTGTCTCGATGTTTGAAAAAAACAGTTTTTTGTTAGTGGAACACCCCCAAAATGAAGAGCCTGTTTGGGCGCCACATTTTTGCGTTTTCCTGTTCTCATTATTGCTTTTTGGCTGTTTGGGCGGCACATTCCCAGAATCCATTCTCCAAAACTCGTTTGCCATTTTTAACGTTAGGAGCAAAAACTCAAAAACAGGTCTGGACTTCCTTTTCGCATTCTCATTTTCTATTTCTCCGTTTTGATTTTCCCCTCATTTATCTCTCCCATATTTACCCATTGTTGACGTTATCCCCTTCCACACAACACACGAACTAGAGAGAAGGGAGATGCCTGCGATCTGAAACTATTTCGTCGTTGCTCCCATTCTTCATCATAAATCATTCAGGTTTGTGTGTTGTTTCAAGAAGACGGTTTCGGAGGGAGAGAGAATGAGAGTTTCATGGTTAACAGTCTTACACACACACACACACACACACACACACACACACAGAGCGCGAGCGCACCTGTAAACACCGGTGTAAAGGAAGAGCAACAACAATGGTGGCGGCGGTGGATCTACATCTACGGTAGCAGATGATCAAAGAGAGAAGGAGATCCAATTTTGACTGGGTCTAGGGATAAGAAAATGAGTTTGTCGTTTTGTATTAGGATTGGTACCAAACTATGTCGTTTTGTACTAGGATGGGTACCAAAGCCCAAAACTTGCTATAAAAAAATGGGAAAAGAAAATGAGTTTCTTCCAAAAAAAAAAAAAATTGTAAATAATTGGACGGGTTAACAAAAATATTTCGCAATGGTAAACAACTTCCATAACTCATTCTCATCGTTATTCTCCCAAACACTACTCATTTTTTAGAATGTATTCTGCACATTTCTCACAAACATTTCCCCAGATTCAAAACTCATTCTGGCCATAATTCAGAAAGCCAAAAAGTCAAAAAGTTGAAAATGAAAAGCTAAAAAGTCCCAAACACCCTCGAACTCACTTCAAACACAAGCCGCAACTTTTTATGTGGTTCGACAATTACTTACATTTAAGATCAACGGATGCGGGGGCTCTGCTGGGAGCCAAGTCCAGCAGGCCCTGCGGCTGCGGACCATAAAACGACGTCATTTTAAAATAGTGAGAAGGTCCCTATTTGGCTCAAACAAATCTCTTGTTTCAGATTATTTGATAAAAAGCCAAAAGCCCTAACAGGACTCCCCAATTTCTCCCGCCAGAGCTCTCTTCTTCTCCTGTTTCTCCCGCCAATAGCTCCCACCTTCTCCCTCATCGATTTCTGTTCGTTCTCCATCATCAAATCCTCCTGCTTCTGATCGTTCCATCATCAAATCCTCCTGATTCTCCTCCTATTTCTGCTGCTCCTCCATTGAAAGGTATGCTCTTTTTTCCTGTGTTTATGTTGGAGAATATACCCGAAAGATTGCCGATAAATAAAGTATACCCGACAGATTAAAAAAAATAGCATTGATAGTCTAAAAGTATAATATATTAGACATTCATCTTGGTTTACTCTTGATAACCGAATGGGAACCGAATGTTTAAAAAATTAAGCACCGATCGATGGTGAAAAACTTTAAAATATAAAGCAATACACTGCCAGTCTTTTTCTTGTTTTGGCTGTGCGAACTTTTTGTTTTTTGTATTGGTTTGGAAGCAAAGTTTGAGGGCAAAAATAATTGGATGATGATACTAGATACTTGATCTGTCTAGGATGTTGATACTAGGTTAAAAAATGTACCCATTACATATGCTTTGTTAGATTGGTAGAATCTGTTCTTAATAAAAATGTACCCATTATAAATGTATCAGTTAATGTTGACCATATGAATTTTTTAATAAATTTCAGATTTTGGTTATTTATTGGACTATTTCTTGTTCGAATGGAGGAAGATAGAATCGAGGGGTCTACTTAACATAGGGAGGAGTTATTAAAGGAATGTACACCATGTATTGGTATGGAGTTTGAGTCGGAAGATGCTGCATATCGGTTTTATAATGAATATGGAAGGATTCTAGGGTTTAGCATTAGAAAAGATTATTAATGGTAGGAGATGGCATTCGATCGAGCTGGGCATATTAACGTCGGGTCCGACTCATTATTCCAAAATGATGAGTTCATTGATTATATCATGAATCAACAACCATCTCACAATATTGACTTATAATTGTATCGTCTCACTTTTTGGGTTACACGCACAATTATTTTGGGGATGATTAAGTTATTAGAGGAGAATTTTGGAGGATAAATTTCTTCGGAATTGTTTTTTGGACAAAAATTTAGGTACTTGGGCGCTGATATATATATATATTTTTGAACTGATGTTGTTACATGGTTCTAAGCAATTTGCTTCTTATTTGGTCCCAATGTGCTACTAATTAGATGATTAGTTGATTGATTTATGAAATTCGGTCTTGTTTTATAATGCTCGTGAAAAAATGAAATTGGGTTTGTTCCCTGATTCTCTCCCCAGGAGGAACGAACACCATGCATTGCTTTGTTTCCCATTATTGGCAGTCAAACAAGGAAAAAACAGCAGAAGAGGGGTCTCCTTTTTTGTGGTAAAACGACCCCATTTTATGGTCCAGCAGGGCTTGCGGGACTTGGCTCCCAGCAGAGCCCCCGCGTCCAAGGAAGAGAAATCTCTCATGGATTCTCTGCAAGATTCGAACTCTTGATCTTCTAGAGATTAGCAAGAGTCTGTCAACTGTGGTAGCCCCAATTAGTTTATTTCATTTCAAGTGTTTAAAATAAATTTAAAATAATTGTTATAAGTTAATTTTTGTTAAGTACAACAAATTGGAGTAACAATTATTGAAAAGTAGAGTATATTAAATTAATTATTTTTTGTATTTATATAGTTATTAAAATGCATAATCTAATATGGGTATTCACAAGAGCAATATAGTCAATTTGATAACTTTTACATCATCCACCCTCCTTATCCCCCTTTTATTATCCCTCTCCAAACCATGTACTATTTAATCTTCTCTTGTTAAATGTCTCATCAATGTGGGTTCACCCTTCTTATTTAATCACCCCTACTATTTTATTCTCTTTTACTTTTTAATCCCTCTCAAACTAATACGCCATCCAAACGGGCCGTAGTGGTTTAATCATGCAGCTTTGTTTTCTGCGACAGTTCAAGAGTTCAATACAGAAGTTCGAATACTTGGCGTTGCAATGGGTTTCATCAGCTTGGGTATCTGAATTTGTTCTTTAGCCTTCTTCTGTGCATGTTTTGTTAGGTACACAGCTTCCCATATCACCCATTCTCATTGTTATCTCTCGACATTTTTATGGTTCGACTAAATTTTCTCACTGAGAAGCTTCTTCCTTTGGTCTTCCAACACATTTAGACTGCTGCTGGCTTGAAAATTCTGCCTTTTTTGGTGACTGAGTGTGCAATTTTTTTGGAAACCTGTGCTTACTAGAATCTAGACAATTTTTATGTCAGAAGAATAACTTGGAAAAGAGAAAGCAAAAGAACCTTTAATATAATTTGCAGAATCGCCAACTTCCAAAATCATATAATTTCAACAGATATGTGATTCGGAGCATGGAAGATGAATTCTACGGATTCATTCAGTTGATCCACTTACTTATTAATATAAACCTTTAATTCATGAAATCTGCTGATGCAAAATGTTCTTGGAAAAAAGCACATTGTCCTGTTTGACCGTTGGAAAGACTTCTCAAGCTATGGAAGGGGAAGATGAAAAAAGAGAGCAGTTGTTAGTACACATCGTAGTTTGAGTATTTTCAATCTGCAATAAGTCATTCTTTTGAGCTTTTTACCTGAAATCAACAACTAGGCCAAATTTGTTTCAAGTAGATGTTTGTGCTTCAATCAATATATGGAGGAAAATGTGCTTCTGTGCATCTCTTTATTGGGTAAATTATACAATCTTTCCACTACATTTAACTTGGGGACTTATTTGAATGCCAAGCAAAAACTATGAGACTATCTTCGCCAATGAGCACAATGTGATGAGCTATTCGAATGCCAACCAAAAACTATAAGACTATCTTCGCCAATGGCGGATCTAGCGTACACCGGCAATCTTCAAGAGAGAGCGACCAAGTTTTGGATTTTCCACTTGAACTCTGAAAGCTAACCAACACAAGGAGGAATCAATTGGGCTAGCTGGGGCCTGTGGGGCAATATCAGGGGCGGACGCAGGATTTAGTATCAGCGGGGTCAAGTATACAGTAGATCCAATATAATACTTAACCAAAAGATATTTAATATATATATATATATATATATATATATATATATATATATATAGGCCCGATCTAGTCCGGGAGTCCCGGATCCGGGACTCCACCTTCCTGATATTTTTTTGACGATCCGAACCGTCCAATGTGTTCAAAAAGTGTTTTCCAAGGCCCAAGCGGGAAATCTTAAAAAAAAAAACACCGGGAAGGGCTTGATCCAAGCGGTTTTCGCAAAACTGTAAATATGCAATTTTTGCGAAAAACTGCTTGGATCAAGCCCTTCCCGGTATTTTTTTTCGAAGATTTCCCGCGTGGGCCTTGGAAAACACCTTTTGAACACATTGGACGGCTCGGATCGTCAAAAAAATATCGGGAAAAGCATCAAAACGCTTCAATCCGGGAAATCCGGGATCCTTGATAGGATAATTCGTGTATATATATATATATATACATATATACACAAGCAAAAGTGGTATGTCAACCATAACATATCATATCGTTTACAACTCGCCCCGACAGTTTTTCATATTTTGAAACCGATTCATGATAGCTTCATTTGAAATGGTATCAAAAATCTCTCGCTCAATGTACACAACCAAACTATCTTGCATCCACTAGTCACTCATTCTGTTACGAAGTCGGTCCTTCACAATCTTCATTGCAGAAAATGCTCTCTCCACTGTAGCGGTCGCAACTGGTAAAACTAAGGCTAATTTCAAAAGTTTGTATACCAATAGATATCCGATATCCCTTTGGTATAGTTATATTTATTTTTTGTTACTTGGGGCAAGATTAGAAAATTATTTAGGCATAGTTATATTAATTTTTTGTTACTTGGGGCAAGATTAGAAAATTATTTAGGCATAGTTATATTTATTTTTTGTTACTTGGGGCAAGATTAGAAAATTATTTAGGCATAGTTATATTTATTTTTTGTTACTTGGGGCAAGATTAGAAAATTATTTAGGCATAGTTATATTTATTTTTTGTTACTTGGGGCAAGATTAGAAAATTATTTAGGCATAGTTATATTTATTTTTTGTTACTTGGGGCAAGATTAGAAAATTATCTATACGGTATGGGGGCAAAATTACCAAAATACCCAAAATTATATATACACGGTAGTAGGAAATTTCCGTCCAGCGGGGTCGGTTGACCCCGCTTGCCCCTATGTAGGGCCGCCCTTGTCTGTATGTGTTGTAGTGCCGCTACGCCCTTTGTATATTGTTATAGGCTATAGTGTCCTAACTAGCATTCTTTCATTTGGGCGAATTTGAAGAATTCTTGTTTTTAGTTCGATGGTTGATGCTTTTTTGCTTATGATGTACCCTGTTTCGGTTTTAACCGTCTAAATTAGGCAGTTGTTGTAGCGTGTAGATACTACCAGATACTTATTTCCTCTAAATTTCTTATATATCCATTCGACTTCGGTGAAAATTCCACTTTAGTCCTTCTGGTTCCAATTTGAACTATCCTAACATAGGATTTTGTATTACGTTTCAATGTCAACCCTTTGTTACCTTCTATTTATTTTTTGGACGGAAAACCATGTTCCCATCACGTGGGCAACTAGGAGTGGGCAACTAGGAGGGGTATATTTGTATCAGGGGCGGACGCAGGTTTAGTATCAGCGGGGTCAAGTATACAGTAGATCCAATATAATACTTAACCAAAAGATATTTAATATATATATATAAGCAAAAGTGGTATGTCAACCATAACATATCATATCGTTTACAACTCGCCCCGACGGTTTTTCATATTTTGAAACCGATTCATGATAGCTTCATTTGAAATGGTATCAAAAATCTCTCGCTCAATGTACACAACCAAACTATCTTGCATCCACTGGTCACCCATTCTGTTACGAAGTCGGTCCTTCACAATCTTCATTACAGAAAATGCTCTCTCCACTGTAGCGGTCGCAACTGGTAAAACTAAGGCTAATTTCAAAAGTTTGTATACCAATAGATATCCGATATCTCTTTGGTATAGTTATATTTATTTTTTGTTACTTGGGGCAAGATTAGAAAATTATTTAGGCATAGTTATATTTATTTTTTGTTACTTGGGGCAAGATTAGAAAATAATCTATACGGTATGGGGGCAAAATTACCAAAATACCCAAAATTATATATACACGGCAGTAGGAAATTTCCGTCCAGCGCTTGCCCCTATGTGGGGCCGCCCTTGGGCAATATCAGGCTTGCTTGTTTCGACGGTAGTTATAGTGCAACTTTTCTTCAACGTGGAAGCTATAAGGTAACAATGAATCTCATGGAGAGTTCAATTTAAGTCAGGAAAAAGGCTGGCAGCATGTTTTGTACATAAAAGTTAGGTAGGGTTTTCATTACGTTGCTTTTGGTATTTTTAATGTTCTTGAACGACAAGTTGTTAAATAAAAAAGTTTCTCAAATGCACCAATTGATTTAACAATTTGCAGTCCAAGAATCGGGGACAGAGCCAGGATTTTACCTTTTAAGTAGCGAAAATATATACTTTGGGGTTCTTATAGGCCGGCCCTATTTTGGCAGTAGCTTTCTTTCTAAGCCTACCTCATGTCAAACACATTTCCCTAAGTCCCTATTCACGCGCGCCCGTTGGGAATAAAGAAGTGTTGTACTGGTTTTCAGCAATTAATAATAAATAGGATAGCTTGTGTCACATCACCAGCTAATCCACATGGGCTTTAATTGGTGTAGTAGGCGTGCGTGTAGCTGCTTGCTCTCTCTCTCTCTATCTCTCTCTCTCTCTCTCTCTCCCCTAGTTATTTTCCTTCTTTTAATGCTGGAGTAGTCCCCTCTCTTCTCTCTTTTATTTTATATTTTAAAATAAAATAACTTTTGTTATACACAATAATTTTTTATAAAAATTATATATTTGAAATCTACTTGATGAGATCTTTCAAATAAGATCCATTTGAATATGTTAAAAAAAGTTATTATATACCCATTAATTCTAATTTACACCTCTTCAAAACAATTCACACCCTCCAAAATGAAAGAATTCACAGACTTGAAATGTTGAATTTACACATATCACAACTCAGTCTTCAAAATACACAATTCACACCCGAAAAAGAAAGAATTCACACCCCTCAAATGCAGAATTCACCCTTTCTAAATAATTTACAACGCTCAAATGCACACAATTCACACCTCCAAATAACACACAATTCAAATCCCTTGTAACAATTCACACTCCCAATAACACACAATTAACACCCCTACAACAATTCACACCCTTAATAACACACAAATTCACACCTCTGAAATAATTCACACCCCCCTATACAAACAATTCACACCCCTCAAAAAGTAAATTTTTTTGTAAGCATAATTTCATATTCACAATGTATCTTGTTTGATAGATCTCGTCGAGTAGGTTCCAAAAATATAAATTTAAAAAAAAACAGATATATAAAATAAAAAATATTAAGTTTTTACGTTTTAAGAATATAAGAAAAGAAAAAGAAGAGAGAGAGAGCGAGTGACCTAAACAATCTGTGCAAAAAAGCAACATATTTTTGTTTTACTTTTGCCGTTTTGTCTTAATCAGTTGTAGAGGAGTGAGAGAGTGTGTACCAAAAAGCAATTATGGGGTGGGGCACGCGGAAAAGGAGAGTGAAGAGAGAGAAAGTCAGTGGAAAGTTGATCTCACGCGCGTCAGGGCTTATTAGGAAGTGAAAGACAAAATGGGATTTGAACGGAAGTCCCCACAAAAAGTGGGAGCGGCTTGGAATTTCCCGATATACTTTACCAGAGGATGAAAGCTTTTAAAAAATCCATTGGTGGCCAGTCTAAATAATTCTGTGATAAATTTTCGTTCTTCTATATAATGATTGTATTTTTTAAAACCTTCTGGTTAGGGACGGAGTCATGAATTTTATAAAGCAGAGCCGATTTTTTTTTCAAAAGTACTTTGCAGGGGCGAGCCTATATAATTTATAAAAAAAAATAAATTATGTAATACTAGAGATTTTTTTCCCTTGCAGTGGCGATTGCCCCTACTGGCTCCATCTCTGCTTGTGGTGGCAGCCGCCACTACTTGTCCCCCCTTGCTCCATCCTTGCCAAGAATATCCAAAATAACAAAAATACTGTAGCGGAAACTCACTCGTAGACGGGAAGTGGTAGTCACCAAACAAGGTACCAAATTTCATTCTACAGATGTGTTATGAGCAATCCAATTGTACCGGTTTGAATTTTCGACCCTATTTTTTCTTCGAATAAGTGATATTAATATTTGAATTATTTTATTACGATTATTTATCCGTATTAACACATTTATTACACTTAGGACCTCTTAATTTCCTAAGCTATCACTTAAGGCCCTAATACTTTCAAAACCTAACGTAATCAACATCTCCCTCCTCCATCCCATCATACCACATCATCACCCTCACACTGTCGTACTTAATGTACTGTATAATTGTTGTGCTATGGTACGTGAAGTACTGAATAGTAGTTGCGCTATGGTATAAAATGTACATAATTGTAGTTGCATTCACATTGTGATACTCGATAGACAGTATTATAGTTGCACTATGGTGTGTGTGAGATACCAAATTGTAGATGTACTATGGTACATAATCATATATGTTTCTCTATACTATGGTGTTCCGAGTGGATTAGTTCATTTCCTCGTGATGGCAGTT
Source organism: Vaccinium vitis-idaea (assembly GCA_963854785.1). Classification (NCBI taxonomy): domain Eukaryota; kingdom Viridiplantae; phylum Streptophyta; class Magnoliopsida; order Ericales; family Ericaceae; genus Vaccinium; species Vaccinium vitis-idaea. The sequence goes on along the minus strand of OY978221.1, from coordinate 29,366,150 downwards.
GAGGAACCTAATTAAGTAGAATTACATGAATGGCTTATACCAGAGGTTAGACAAGAAGGATATTACTCAAGGTTGAAAATCTAGAAGAGCCCTATATGAAAGTTGGGTAACAAATTAATTTACATGTTCCGTATTCTTCAAATCTTTATATTGAACTGTGAATTAATTGTAATGTAAGGGCTAGTGGTAAGAGTTAGCTATTGAGTAATCTATCGCTCAAGAAAGGAGAAGGTGAGTAGTTCTACCAGAACGAAGACCCTGCTATCAACCAAGGACCAGTTATAGAATGAGACCTTAGCCCAAATTCCTAGAGTGCTATGTTCTTTTCAGTACTATATTTTGGGAACAATGTAATCTTATTTCTAAACCATGTACTTCTTTATGTATCAGACTTAAGTTAATTTATGAAGTTTAACTCTAATTTCGCAGCTTTATTAAGATAATCCTTTTGGTTAATTATATTAGTTTGAGGAAATGATTTTTATTAACTTCTCCGAAAATCGGGGCATTACACCAATGGAGATCATTGCCAGTAAGATAGCACAAATAATTTTGCTAATGAAATAGCATTCTAGGTGACACTAGCAAGCATGTAGTATTATTTTCAAAATATTTGAAAGTCATCGTGGTGAGATTTAGTGAAACGTAAATCTTATTGGTGAATGTTTTAGGAAATATCAACAAAATAGAGATCTATACTATGACCAGAAAAGTAGGAATTGAATAAAATTGTGACTTTTACCCAAATATTTTAGGAGATATCCAAGAAAAAGTACAGATCTCTTTTTTGTTGAATTTCTTCAATAAGCTCCACTCGTACTTGCTTGCGACCTTGGATTGTGTCGTAGAGAGTGTCGCCCCAAGCGTAGAGCTAGGTCGGCAGTAGCATAATAACCGGTAAGACCGGGTCAAATCCACAGGGACCGAACGCACCCGGCGTGAGAGTTGTCTTGCGAATGAGGTATTTAGCCTTAAAGCGGCAAACTTGGCTTTGGTGATTTGTGGGTGGAATTCTCTTAACTTCGAGAACGACTCGGAAGATTAAAAAGACTAATTAAACTAAGGCGTAGTCTAGGGGATCATAACTACCACAACTAAGACTAAACCGTTCGACTCTTGATAACCGGCTCGGGACACCGTTAGATGCTCCCGAACGGAGGATTTAGAGATTAAAACCATTTGACTAGAAAATGTGCTTCACAAAGATTAGGATTCTTGTGCCATTTAGACAAACATTTTGATTGACATCACCCTAAGCATCACACGTGCCAAGTGGTCAAGCCCTTGGCTACATGTGATCAAAGAGATTAACAAATCCAAATTTTGATACATAAAATTAATCCTAACTCTTTGATCAACAAGAAGTGTTTGCTTTTGAGATGAGAGGAACGGATTAGCCCGAGTCATGGAGTGTTAATCACCCCATGACCAAGCCTACTTAACTACTCACACATTATGCTAGAAAACAAGTCTAGAATTTTGAAGAAAACTAATAACATGCTTAACAACTCTAAAAACTGATTTTTAATGAAGATCCTAGGTTAGCCTACAATATTAGTACTTGAGAAATTATCAAATAACTACTAAAAACAAGAGTTTACTAAGGAAATAGCAAGAAAAACAAGAAAACGAATTAACCGATAAAAACGTAAACAAACTTGATTTATATAGAGATCCAACGAGTAACTACAACATTAAACAACAAGAAATTAAAGGAAAATGAAGACTTACTTGAGAAAAACTAGAGAGAGAGAGCTTAAAAATCCTCCAATGGAGGAGCAAAAACTAGACTAAGGAGGAAGAGATAGGAGAGAGGAGGGAGGAGTGTATTTATACTAAAAGCCCTTTACATTGGCTAATTATCCCAAAAACATACTATAAGTGGAAAGTTTCCATAAATGGAAGATATTAAAGCAACCTAAAATCTGTCAAAAATCGCCATAATTGAGTTTGGATCGATCCAACTTCATCATGGATCGATCCAAAGTGGTCTGTTGAAGAATTGATGAAGTTGGATCGATCCAAAAAGATTTGGTGAAATTTTGATGAAGTTGGATCGATCCAACCTCCCTTTGGATCGATCCAAAATGGACTGGTCAGGCAGATTTTTGATCCAACTTCGCGGGCACGCCCCGGCTTCGTCCGAACTCGGAATGAGGCGATTCTTGAACCATTGGAAAGCTCTATGAGTATACTTTCAAACCCAATTGACCTCATCTTCATAGCCTTTGTATCTTGAGAGTAATGAGTCTTTTTCTCTCAGTTGGTCAGATTTTCTCGAGGCTCATAACTCCAAATTTCTTGTTATTTTGTTTCGGGCCTTCCTTGAACCTTCCAAAGCTTCTTGAATCGATTTCTAAGCTTCGGGGATTGTCCTCCACGGCATTGCGGGACCTTAGGTACTTCCGGATACAACCGGGGATTATTTGGAGCTTTGGACACACCTTTTAGCTCCGATTTTCTGAAACTCATCAAAAACACAACTCGCGCAAAATCAATCGTATAAAGGCACAAAATGCACGTGTGTGTGATCCCAACGAACGAGATAAGCCCGGATATATACAACATTTGGGGCTTATCAGTACTCGAGCCCAATCATCCTCACTATACCCCATCCGCGCGGCTATTGCCCTGAATCCACAATGACCGTCAGCTCGAACGTTAACAGTGTAGGAAATATACCGCTGATAAGCCTTAAGAAATTACTGAATGTAGGGATTAGGGATGGGTGGAACTGGAGATTAAGCATGGGTCAATTGAGTGTTGCAAACCCCCGACCCCCTCCCACGTCTCTCTCTCCCTCTCACTTGTGATGTAGATGCAACCCTAGATTCTGAAGTGGATGCTTCTGTAAAAGAAGATATGCGACGTCTACTTTGGTCATCTCTACCTACAAGTCGACCTCTATGTTCTGTGTTGTACGATGGGACCCGAACAGTGCTATGAGATGGATCCGTCATATCAACAATCCTGTCTATCATATGCTGTCACATACATGGATCCATCCCCTGTAATATGTCAACAACATGAGGTGTCCTGTCGGGTTGTACTCCCTCGTCAGTAAACCCGCGTGCGTGCATAAACAACCTACTCCAATGAGCGTGGATACTGCATAACAGAATCGGAATTGAAAAGGAACGGTAATATGCAAGATTGTGCACACATGACAATCCATGTGTTATTTCGATCGTACAGTCGCAATAGTCGACTAGGAGGGGGGATGCTTCTTTAGCAGATTCTAGCTGAACATCAATCAACTCCATTGATTCTAATGAAATGTGACACCTTACTTAATCAAAAATGTCATCACGTAATTGTTTGTGGCGTGGAATGTTGATATATTTCTCAAACAACTTCTTAATATATTTTCTATACTTTTAAAATATATGACGAATATGCATAAGAACAACGGTAATAACTAAGCTAGTCAGTGGTGAATTCGGGTGTATAATCGCGACCGTTGTGGGAGATGCTCTCCCCACTGGGAACGTCATTCTCAAATGACAAACTATCTGAAATAGAAAGTTGTAGCCATCCATAATGTTGTTCTATGAATTATGAAAAGAAGGTAAATAGTGGAAGATATTGTTCTATGAATGTATGAAGTAGGGGTGAGCAAAACCCGGTCTGACCCGCCAACCCGTCCCGACCCGATCCGACGGGTTTTGGGCAGGTTTAAAACATAATCTGTTCGAGTTTGGGTTAAAAAATAGGTAACCCGATGGAGTCGGGTCGGGTTTCGGGTATAAGGTTTAAAATTTTGGGCGACCCGACTCAACCCGATGTATAAATATAAACACACAGCACATTCTAGATCTCAGATGACCCCTCCTTTTCTCAGAAAAATATCATCTCTCTCTCTCTCTCTCTCTCTCTCTCTCTCTCTCTCTCTCTCGCGTTCGTGTGTGTGATTTGTGAACTGGACCAACTGGTATTATTTTGTTTATTTGTGATGAATCGATTTGAGATCTAAAATTTGTGTATTCGTGTGTGTATTAGTGGAATTTGTGATTTGTAATGAATCTCTCTCTCTCTCTCTCTCTCTCTCTCTCTCCCCCCCCCCCCCCCCCCCCCCTCTCTTAGTCTCTCTGATTTGGGATCTGGAAGTTGGGCTTCGACCAACCCGACCGACCCGACCAGAAACCCAATGTAACTTGATCCGATCGGTTAATTTCTAGGGTTGTTCGGTTCGGTTTCGGGTGCTATTTTTCACGACCCGATAGAAATTGACCCGACCCGAACCCGATGTTAATCCGACATAACCTGTCCCGTTCTCACCCCTAGTATGAAATTTTGGGAGAATTACGAAAAGAAGGTGTGAGGTAGTGGGAGAATGTATGAAGTAGTATAAATAGTTACAATTGAAGATCAAAAGGTGATAAGAAAATTGGAATGAGCGGTTATAAATGAAGATAAGAAGAAAATCTAAATGAGTGGTTATAATTGAAGATAAGAAGATAAGAAAAAATCTGAATAAATTAATTAAATAAACAAGATAAAATAATTAAGAAATTAAATAAAAAAGGAATTTAGTTAAATAAATAATATTAAATAAATAAAAGAGAAAAAAGATATAGAGAATATTAAAAAATATATAAGAGGAAAAAGATATAAAGAAAAAGAGATAAATAAATAATTTAATAAAAGAAATGAATTAATATAAATAAATAGTTTAATAAAAGAAATTTTCTATTGTTTTATATGTGTTCGGTTCAAGTACAAGTTAAAAAGAAAGATTCAGAAAAGAAGTACAAGAGAAATTGGTCGCTTTATAGGAAGGGGTGACCAAGTTGGATTTTACTACTACTGAGTTCCTTGAACTAAAATAGATACCCAACGATGGTTGTCTCCCAGGAGCGACCAAGTTGGATTTTACTACGTTTTGAGTTCCTGAGCTAAAATAGATGAGTAGTGCTACATAATCAGAAAACACACACAAAATTTATTAAGAACTTGAAAAATGAATAGCTCAAATTCAGTTGGAGTGAATCTGGGCAGTCTAAAAAGACTAAAATAAGGTAGCAAACACCCTGGAGGCATGTGGGGCACCGTCAGGCCAGGGTTTGTTTGGAACAGGTGGAAGAGAAATGAAAATAAGAGAAAATAAAATGGAAAGAAAGTGAGAGAAAAGTGAGGAAAATTTCACTATTCAAAATACTTAGTTTTTTATTTTCTCCTTTCTTTCTCTCTAAACAAATTTTGAAATTTTTTTACTTTCCTTTCTTTTACTCACTTTCCTCAAATTCCAAACACACCCGTAAAGTGTTTGGACAATAAATGTTAGTATTTAAAAAGTTGTCCCCACGTGACAATGATTCTTGATCCGCCTTGTTCAATGTCGTGTCAAGTTTAATTAGAAATGCTTGCAAAACACTACATTTATCTTGTTCTTAATGATTGATTATTCACTAATCAATGATTCAACCTCAAACCTAGGTATGGAATTCGAGTTTGTTTACCCACCCTTAAAAGTGGACAAATATTACTAGCCATGTTTTAAATCCTATTTCAATTAATGACCGGAACAGTTTATCTCTTAGAATAAGATATTTTAATTATTGGAGTATGTAAAAAATTAGCACAATCAAATATTACTAAGCGCTTAATAAAATTACTTAATATTCAGTTTAAAAGTTCGATAAGAAACAATATTAACGTCACCAATATGAGCATATTGGCAATTGGTAGCTCATATGATTCTAATACAGATTAAATGATACTCCCTTCGTCCCTTTTTAGTAGTTGCATATTCTATTTTGGGATATCCCTTAATAAGTGTGTTTTGAAAATTAATAAGTAAAAGTTTGTATAATTATTATTTTGTCATTTTGAAAAGTTAACGAGTAAAGAGTAATTAAGGGGTAAAGTGGATGATAGTTTTGAAAAATGGAGTTAAAAAATTGATGTGAAATATGTAAATTAGAGGTAAAAGTTTATGTGAAAAGAATAATGATAATGTTTATATTATAAATTGGTTTTACAAAACAAAACACTTAGAAATGGACAGTGGGAGTATTAAAGAAGGTGTGTTGACCGGTATCTACTATCTTTGGAGAGGTGAACTCTATATTCATATTCATAGCAAGTGGTGGCTAGCTCATGCGGTAGAGCTCTTGAATGCCCCACACTGCATCCCGGGATCGAGTCCCACTCCCCCCTCCCCCATGTAATAAATTAGGATTGACGAATGACAAAAAAAAAAAAAAAACTCTATATTCATAGTAATCCTGGTGCGTAGGGCACTTTGGTCTTGTAGTGTGGTGCCGCAATTATAGGATTGTAGTACGGCGTCTGAGTCGTTGATCTCGGTCATCAATAGTCTGGATTTCATCTTGGCAATAGACAACTTAGAGCATCACTAGTGGTATACTCAAATATGGATACTCAAATATTGTCACATCACATTTTGAGTATTCGTTTAATGGGTTTATAAGTTTGAGTATCTATCCTTCTACAATGGTTCATTTGTGTCCATAATAAAAAAAGTACTATTCACTCTATTTTTATTCATAAAATGAGCACAACTTTAAATTTGTACATATATTTTTTTCTAATATTAGTACCATTTAAAAGATATTCACAATACGTTTAAAATGAGATCAATCTTGAACATATTTTGGTAAAGATTAAAAATTGATAATTCAATTTTTGAGAGAAAGTGCAAAAAAATTGAGTTTTGAATTAAGTATTTGAAAAATGGAGAGAGAATGTTGTTACTTTTGATAGGGTGTGGTCCTCAAAATTTGGTTATTGAGAAAGATTGATAGCTTTGAGTATCCAAATGCCAAAAGTTGAGTATTTGTAACAAATGTTATTAACTTTGAGTATTTATCCAAATACCATTGTGAGCCTCTTTTGTGTATCAAAATACTCATCTTTGAGTATTTTTGTGTTTGAGTATACCACTGGTGATGCTCTTAGATCTATAGGTGTCGAGATGAAATCGGGACCATTGATTGCGCAATGGACAACTCAGATGTCACACTACAACCCTATAGTGCGGCACCTGCTCTAAGGAATCTTTATTAGTTTTTTACTTTTCGCACTTCCGACAATCGTGATAGGCGGAAGGATTATGTCATTTGCGTTGATTTTTGCATGATTAGTTAAAATGTCAGGTTTTAAGAGATAAACTTTCCCGATTATTGAAATAGAAACGGAAACATGGGACGTGATGTTCACCCACCTTTAAAAGCTGTTGACAAATTAAATTAAACTCCTAGGCGTGTTTTGGCCTAGTAATATTTTTGGGGTTACTTTTTGTCTTATTTACTTGTTTTCTCTATTGTTAGTTGCACGTAAATTTTTTGTTCGTCTCGGTAGGAGGATATATACACAAAAATTAGAAATATGAACAAAATTAGAAATTTCGAAACCTTAATCTTTAGTTTGTAGATGTTCCATCTAACCACTGGATTTTTGTGTTCAGGCATCATTCCCTTGTCATGGAATCAACTCACGACCATTCATAAAAATGACACACGTCCTTTATGTATTACAATAAAAATTACTCCCACTGTTCTTTTTTTATTGTCAACTATTCTATTTTGGGTTGTCCCTTAAGAAATACAGTATGTGTTTTGAAAAGTTAATTGGTAAAAATTTGTATAATTATTATTTTGCTCTATTAAAAAGTTAGTGGGTAAAAGTGGAGGATAATAGTGGAAAGTAGAGGTAAAAGTTGATGCAAAAAATGTAAAGTTCAGGTAAAAATGTATAGGAAAGGTGTAATGATGATCTCTTTACTAAGTTGAATTTATGAAGCAATACGCTGAAAAAAGGGACGGAAGGAGCATCCTATAATTCATTGTTTACAAATAATTAGCACCCCTGAAGATAAATACAAATAAGTTCCACGTATACTTAATGTACCATTTTCTATGGATTAAAGTTTCTCAGAGTAATTCCCCAAAAATAATTTTTTTTTGATAATTCCCTTAAAGAAAGTTACACATAATAAAAGATATATAAAATAAGGGATTTGAAAATTAGGCCACATGTGTTAAATTAAACGGTTAATTGTTCTAGGGTCCAGAAGTGGGGACTTATTGGGCATTTAGTCCATATTAAAGTTTTACAAGGTCTAAGGTCTATGAATTTTTTTTTATATAGAATTTAGGCACTTTCAAAGGGTACCCTAGGGTTTAGGTTTTAGAGTGCACTTTCCTATTATAGGGTTTTAGTGGTTTAGGCACTTTCATAGGGTACCCTAGGATTTAGGCACTTTCATAGGGTACCCTAGGATTTAGGCACTTTCATAGGGTACCCTAGGGTTTAGGTTTTAGAGTGCACTTTCCTATTATAGGGTTTTAGTGATTTAGACACTTTCATAAGGTACTCTAGGGATTTAGGCACTTTCGTAGGGTACCCTAGGGTTTTAGGCACTTTCGTAGGGTACCCTAGGGTTTTAGGCACTTTCGTAGGGTACTCTAGGATTTTAGACACTTTCATAGGGTACAAACATTTTTGGCACTTTCATAGGGTACAAACTTTTTTTCGGTAAGGTAAAAAAATAAAAAATAAAAAATAAAAAGAAATGCCAGCGTTAGGACTGGATAGGTTATAAATTTGTTTGGTGGATTAACGGGATTACAAATTCTTTGTCTGAGACTTTGAACAAGTCGCCCTAAATTAAAAACATAAGACAAGTTTGACGGTAAAGATATGGGAACAGATGGGATGGTACCGATGGGGTATCGACGGCGTCGCCGACGCCGGTGTGGGTCCCAAACGGCCGATCCGATTTGATTGAAATGGGGTGATTTTGGATCGAGCTCTTAAAGCCGTCCGATTGCCTCGATTCCCGCGTGGGCCCACTCGGAATTTGATTTTGAGTATGATGAACGGCTCGGATCGGCCGTTTGGGACCCACACCGGCGTCGGCGACGCCGTCGGTACCTCATCGGTACAATTCGGTCGGTCCCTATAGAAGGGTTCCAAGTTTGAAGCGTATGTAATTATGTATAACAATTGGAGTGCGAAACAGCATTTTTGTCAGGGTTTATATGCCGAAAATGTCTAGCTATAGCTCAGTCATGGTAAATCTTGTTCTATATTCGAAATTATCTTGCAAAATATTTTGGATATAATATTTTATTTAAAGTGTGAATAAAAATTGATTTGATTAATTTGGAGTTGCATCTTTTCATTGGCACCTGTTTGCGGTGTATAGACGCGTCCTTTCGTAAAGAGAGGTGTCTCTTCTCCCTGGTGACTATTCGTAGAGTCACCAATTAGTCTATAAATATGGCATGCTTCATTCATTTTTAATAGTTGATTTTCCTACACTTTCATTGAGCCAGAGTCTTTTCATTGGAGAGAGTACAGACACAAGTTTGGTTCTGTTGAACCACCGATTGTAGTGCTGCTTCTGTGGGAAGTTCGATCAAGTAGTGTTGGGAGATACACGTCCATGCAAATCGTAAGCACCGTAGTGGGGGCGAATCTGTCTTAAGTACAGAGTGTTACACTCGCCTTCATCACCATTTTCGTTTTCATCGATTTCTAGGTTTCGATCGAGTTCTAATTTTATTGCATTCATATTTCAGTTTTATCACAAAAAGCAAACATTTTTTCCAACACATTAATGTTCCAAATGACCTCTACTAGTATTTCAATCACAATTTGCCAACCGTTTGATTACAAAAGTAGGAGTAATTATTTTGTTTGCACTTACTTCCAAGAGAAGAGAAAAAAAAAAAAAAAAAAGATGATGTAACTATGAGTTAGATTCCCCACATTCAGACAAATGATGTAAGAATTTTGATGAAAAGTCAAAAAAAAAAATGTTAAAATTAGATAATAACGACTGTCTTTAATAAAAATTAATTTAGTCCACACTAAACAGTGAGGATTGGCAAACTCAAGGGAGAGGAGATATGTCTTTCATAATCCAGTTTGTCCAAATCATGCGATTTGGCCTAAAAAGTTAGCTGACTTATTTTTTCATTTTTATTTGATTTTGGTTTCGCGTTTTTGGTTTTGTATCAATTTTGGTCTTTAATTGGTTCGTCTCGGCGATATGAATCAAAAAAATAAAAAATTATGATTGAAGTTTAATTTTTTTGAATAAAGACAAAAATAAGTCAAAAGACAGATTTTTACACTTTTTTCGATCTTATTCAAAGAATTGAGAGTTCTCATTATAATCTTTTACCTTTTTGGATTCCTCTCGTCCAGAAAAATCAATAATACACAAAGAATTGATGCAAAACTAACAAACGCAAAAAAAAAAAAATCAAAAAAAGACGAAAAATAAGTCAAACTGACTTTTTAGGCCAAAACGCAAGAGTAACCAAAACAAATATAATGATAAAAATTTCTACACAATCTCTACCTCCAATAAGATTAACTTCAAGTTCACAGTTAATCTCTTTACTACAAATTTCGATTCTTATCATTATCAATTCTCTTCAACCTGTAACATGTATTAGACGAGACTCGTAGCTAGTTTTTTTTACAACATACTCCATCTATCCCAAATTGTTTGTCATGTTCGGATTTTAATACAATTTTAACTGTTCGTATATTTAAATTTATAATATTATTAGAGATTTTAAAAACTTTGAACAACAGAACAAATTGAGATTTATCAAATAAGATCTATATTGCACATAAATGCGTTATAGATCAGAAGATATGAACAGTTACAAGTTTGTATTGGAAGGACCAACAAATTAAATTTATAATTTGTCAACTTATAAGATTTGAATTTATTGCTCAATATTTCTTGCCAGTTTATAATATTTTGCATTAAATATTGATGACTTATCAAAACTGAAGAGGCAATTCTTTCTCTTCAAGTTTAAAGAAATATACAACTTTTACCATAAATTGTATTCCCTCACTGTCCTACGACAGTCTACAGGGCCCCCGGTTCCACTAATGTTAGTGTCCATGGGGGTAGAGGACATTTCAATGTGGTGTGTAAAATATGCGTGGGTATAACTAACGCTGATAAGCAATAAAGCCCTTTGAAAGCGCTGGATTTATCCCTGATTTTAATATATTGGGTCCTAAACGGTCGAATTGATATCATTAAGGCCCCGTTCAGTTGTCAAAAAAGGATGGGAAATGATGGAAAAGTTAGCTTTCCCACATATTTTAGAATGTTCTGTTACCAAGAAAATGATGGGATCCTAGAAAACGGTTTTCCCACCATGACTCACTTTCCCGTAAAACAGGTCTTGCAAAATATATGGAATTTAGCGTCGCGGGAAAGTTTTATCTTTTCTCCATTCTCAAGTTTTTTTTTTTTCGCCAATGTTCTCCCTCACTCCTTTATTTCCCTTATTTCGTACAATTCTCCTTCTTTTTTTTGTTTTCTTTTATAAATGTAGGCAACATAGTCAATATGTTGGTTTTACATATGTGTGATTTTAATATTGTTATTAGTCTTTTGTTTTGTTTGTACCAATCAATTAATCACCGTTGGTTAATATTAGTTTTATTTTATCTTATGTATTTATCTTTTAAGCATCTAAATAAGCCGGCTCTTTGGATTTTTTTTATTCAATTTTTTATTGCATTTGTTAGTTTGCATTAATTTTTTATCAATTATTTGTTCGTCTAAACGAGAAACATCGAAAAAGTAAAAATTATGTTCAAAACTCAAAATTCTTTGAATAAAGACAAAAATAAGCACAAAAAAACTTTTTGAATTATTTTTGTCTCTATTAAAATAAATTGAGTTTCAATCATTATTTTTTATTTTTCCGATTCTTCTCGTCGAGACGAACTAATAATCCACAAAAAATTGACGTGAAATATATAGATATGAAAAATTGAATAGAGACACACACAAAAAAGTCAACTGGCTTATTAAGCCAAACCAAACTTAATTTTTTTCTTTTCTTATGACTGATTTTCGACTTGACTGATGATTCAGAGGTAATAATTCGTATGTATTAATTGTTTGCTTGGATGAATAGCTCCTAAAATTAATTTTATTCGAAATAACTATTGATTAGAGATAAAATAAGTTTCCTGTAAGTTTTTTTTTCTTGGCAAATGAACAACTAAATTTAATTTTCCTACATAATTTCTTTGTCAACTGAAAACTACTCACAGGAAAATAGATTTTTTTTTCCTTTACTTCACTTCAATTTACTTTTCCTGGGACTGACTTTCCTGCACAATATTCCTGACAACTGAACGAAGCCTAAGGGAGTGGGTGGAGTGGGATTTGTATGCGAATTGGACCTACGGCCTTTTTAATTGGGCTCTCTATCCTATTTTACCAAGCTAAAATCCTGCACAGTAGCCTCTCTAAAAACCTCGCTAAACTACATTCATGAACAGTGCCACCTCAAATAAAGCTTCATTTGTTGATGCACTATTCGCTCCTTATACCTTATTTTAATGTTTTCTTTTTCTCTCTCTCAGTAAATATTAAGGAAGCGGGGAGTGTTGATCGCCAAGCACAGACGGCCTGGATAGGGTCAGCACGCACGCCCCCGGATCCAAATATTAACATCTTAATAGAAAGTATTCCTTCCGTTCCTAGATAAGAGTCTCTCTCTCTATCTCTCTCTCTCTCTCTCTCTCTCTCTTGTCATTTTTTAAATCAAAAAATTAACTATTTTTGTATATCATTTTTTGATTTTTTTTGCAGAGCGTTATTGAAGTGTTGATAGAAAAAATGTCAAACTATAATAAATATATGCATTTCACTACCTTTATCGGAGAGTTATTGTTGGGTAAGAGAGATGGAGCATGGGATTGGATTACCAATCCTGTGGGCCCATTAATTTCCATGTTTGGTGTGCAATTTGAGGACTGGACTAGCAGTCCCATGGGACTACGAAACCGCCATTTTCATGGGATTGGCCAACCCAAGGGGGGTTGGGTATTATGAAACCTATCCCATGGGATTGAGTCTAGAAAGACAACATTGTCCTCTTCCTTTTCGTTTATTTCCCCAATACGCACCTCTGGTGCTGCTCTTGCTTTCGTTTATTTGTTTTCACTTTTTTTTAATTATGCTATTGCTTTTCGTTCATTTGTTTTCGCTTTTTTTTTTTTTGCTTGTGATTCTAAAATTATTTCTACATATCAAGTATCTGGGTAAGAATCAAGGATTAAGCTGTTCCCGGCTTTCGTTTTTTTTTTCCTTATTTTTTTTTTACACGGAAATGAGAAGATTATATTAATGAACGCTCAACGGCACTTACAAAAACGGAATTCATTACAAAGATCTTGGACAAAGCCAAACGAATCATCTTAATAGAGAACAAGAAACGCACAAGACAATCGATGTGTTTCACACTAACCCAGACATGGCCTGACGCAAACAGCGGCACTTACAAGATTCATACCTAGAATCAGCATCTCTAAAGAGACTTAGTGCTAGTTAAAGATAAAAGACAGAATACCCAGACGATCGGATGGACTCCAACCAAACATACTCGCACCAATGAACTCCCAAAACTACAGATCTTCAAAGCCACCACGAGTTTTTTTTTTCCTTGGATGATATGAAGTTCACATAAATCACAACTCATTACTATCGTCGCTCAATCTGTTGTATTCAAGTTACTCGTTGATTCATTTTATCCATTGGAAATTTGGACAAAAAAAATATTATTATTCATTTGAAATCTGGAAAAAAAAAGGAGGAAAATTTGCTATTGAAATTTGGAAAAAAAAAAAAAAAAGCTTCCAAATAAATATGTTATGTGGTCAAATGGTTCTTGAATTTGGTCAAAGGGAAATTCATGGTTTACCTCCCTATAACCCGATGATGAAAAATTGTGTTTCCATGTAAGGGTAGAAGTGGAACAAATTATTTTAACTCAATCCTATTCTATGCAAAACAAACATGTTATTAGTAATCCCATGATCTAATCCCGTGCAAAACAAACATGAGGGAATGATTCATCTCCTCATTAATATCCCACCTCATTATCAATCATAATCTCAATCTCACCTCATTACCAATCCCTTTGAAACGAAACCTCGTATCAAACGCGGCCCTAAGCAATAAAGTCTTTTTAAAGCGCTGGATTTTTGCAGTGCGTTAAATGCTCTATATAACGCTACAGTATGGTCTCGTAGTGCGGGAGAGATTACTAAGTGCACTATCAGAGGACAAACACCAAAAGGCAACGCTCCAAATTAATCTTTCCCGTGAAACATTTCTGTTTGCCTAGTTGCGGCCATGGAGTTAAATTTGTGTATTTTTGGAGAAATAGAAAGAAATTCGTTAAATCAAACCCACAGTACACAAATCAAACCAAAAATCGTAAAACTACCCTAAACTAAACAAATCAGAATAGAAAAACAAAAAAAAAACCGTCGAAGTCATCGCCGCCGCTGTCACGCCGTCGCCTGGAGGCCTAGATCGGCCCCCCTAGGTCCAAAAATAAAGATTTCGGCTGCCCACACATGAAGGAGAGCAGATTCATCCATGCATGGGGAGTCACCGACAGATCTAAGAGAGGAAGCAGTAAAGGAGAAGAGAGGAGGAGAGGAGAGGGGAAAGGGGCTGGAGGAAGGGGGAATAAGGCGGTGGGGAGGGGGAGATTATTAAATTTGTGTTGTTAACACAAAAATGTAAAAAGTGAAACTCAATTATGTGAGTTAAGTTGTTATTAGGTAGTTTGTGTATTTTTGTTGCAATAGTGTAACTAGCATTGTGTTAAATGGGTCCTATAGTTTTTTTTTTATACTTTGGATCCCCTTTTTTCTCCCTCTTTTCCCGTCACCCTCTCTCCTCTCTCCTCTCTCCTCTCTCCTCTCTACTCTGACACTCTGCTAGAGATGTAGCCTTGTTCGGATGGGTTTCCAAAACCCAGGCTCCAATTTAAAATCAGTGGGCCCCTCTGACCCAAACACATTTTCTCTCTTCTTCCTATTTCGGGAAACACTCTCCTAGTGCGCAAATTGTGCACAAATGAGTCGGTGGGTTCCATTTAGGAGTCTCATACAAATGATCCAAGCCGTTCATCAACCTTAAAATAATTTTTGGAGTCGCTTTGAAAAAAATTAGCTCAATCAAATTTTTATAACTACTTGATCCGATTAGTTAACTTTTATTTAAAATTTCTTCATATTTCAAGATTCTAACTTTTGAATGAAAATTGAAAGATTTGATCAAATATTTAAAGTTTTTAGATTGAGCTGATTTTCTCGTAGGCTAATCGAAAAATTATTTTAAAATTGATGAACGACTTTGATCATTTGTATGAGACTCCAAAGTGGACCCCACCGACTCATTTGTGCACAATTTGTGCACTAGAAGAGTGATTCCCGAAATGGGAAGGAGAGAGAAAATATGTTTGAGTCAAAGGGGCCCACTGATTTTAAATTGGAGCCTGGGTTTTGGAAACCCATCCGAACAAGGTGACTGTGTACTTCGCTCTCTCTCCTCATTTTTTTGCCTTTTCTCTCTATCTCTCTCCTCTCTCTCGGTTGATCTTTTTTCAAGGGCAAAATAGAAAATGTACCAAATTTACCCACTAGCTTTTCAACATCGAACTTATTTAGGAACACTCTAAAATTGAATACACAACTGTTTTTTTTTTTTTTTTTGGTAAAGACCATCCGGTGTCTGGTAACCACATTGGCCCCGACTAATCCGGATTCGAGCCGGGTAGGACCACAAAGGCGGCAAAGCTCTCCCAACCAAGTTAACACAGCTGCATTCCCAAGTCTCGAACTCGAGATCTTGGTTAAGCTAGCACAGCCTCTTACCAGCTGAGCTACGTGCTTGGTGGTAATACACAACTGTTTTTAAGAAATGGAGGGAGTAGTTTATTTTTTGTGTTCTAGTTGCGAGCCTGTGTCCCCTCCCTCCTCTAAGAGAAAAACTTGGGTGCAAATAAGGTATGGGTGACGGAGGGAGTAGTTTATTTTTTCTGTTCGAGTTGCGTGCTTGTGTACCATCTCTCCTCTAAGAGAAAAACTTCGGTGCAAATAGGGTATGAGTGACGTGATACCCTCTCGGTGCATCCGGGCAGTCCAAAATGTATCTGATGGTTCGGATTGAAATTCACTTCTTTTTTTTTTTATAAATCCGGACGACACTTTTAATCCGGACCGTCGGTTGCACGGAGAGGGTACCACGTGGTAACCCCCGCGGTGGGGCTCCCCGTACCCAAATTCTTCTCCTCCTATAAAGCCCCTTGATCAGCGAGGGGACGAAAGTCAAACAGCTTTTGGGATGGTGACAAGCATGGGGTCCCAAACTAATGGTCTCCACCGACCCATCCTACACCCGACCGCCATACCACCAGGTCCACCACTACCGGAACCACCGTCCACCGCTGCCCACTTATCGAGCTCCGAAATAGAAAATGTACTGTCAGACACCCAACTATCAGTCTCAAAGCGACTCCGGTTGGCCAGCAAGCCAGAGTTGAAGCTCCTATTCCGCTTCGCCAGACTGGCCGTTATGGTGTACTTGATTAACAACGCCATGTCTTTGGCCACCCGGATTTACGGGTCCTGCTAGATGTACACCAATTGTACACTACCTTTGTGGAACCCATTTCGGGTCCCGCACGAATAATCGGAGCCGCTCAATATTCTTAAAACGCTTTTTTAGAGGCCTCTGTAAAAAAATCAACTGATTTTAACGTCGGTAAGGCCTCGATCGATTATGCGCCCAATTTACTAATCGATCGAGGCCTTACCGACGTTAAAATCAGTTGATTTTTTTTATAGAGGCCTTTAAAAAAGCGTTTTAAGAATATTGAGCGGCTCCGATTATTCGTGCGGGACCCGAAATGGGTTCCACAAAGGTGGTGTACAATTGGTGTACACCAAAATGGTGTACCCATAGGTTTTTCCTTTACGGCGGCCACCTCGGTAATCTCGAGTTCGCCGCCGCCACCCTCGGGAACAGCGGTATCCAGGGGTTTACCTACGGCCTCATGGTACGCACTCATTTGTTATTAGATATATAGAGTCAACGGTCACTATTATAAAAGTTAAGCTGTTAGGACGAGGGATAACTTTATTCATGTTGTTCCATATTTCTTGTTTATTTTTTTGGCATGCGTGCTTATTTTTTTTTTCAATTGTTTGTATCTTTAAATTTTAAAAAAAATTATAATTTTTAAAACGTTGTTAATAGAAATCATTGAGAACAATCAAAACAAGATCCATATTGAATATATATAATGTTAATATTAGAGCATCACTAGTGGTATACTCAAATATTGCCACATCACATTTTGAGTATTCATTTAATGGGTTTATAATTTTGAGTATCTACCCTTCTACAATAGTTCATTTGTGTCCATAATAAAAAAGTACTATTCACTCTATTTTTATTCATAAAATGGGCACAACTTTAAATTTGTACATATATTTTTTTATAATATTATTACCATTTAAAAGATATTCACATTACGTTTAAAATGAGATCAATCTTGAACATATTTTGGTAAAGATTAAAAATTGATAATTTCAATTTTTGGGAGCAAGTGCAAAAAAATTGAGTTTTGAATTAAGTATTTGAAAAATGGAGAGAGAATGTTGTTACTTTTGATAGGGTGTGGTCCCCAAAATTTGGTTATTGAGAAAGATTTGTAGTTTTGAGTATCCAAATGCCAAAAGTTGAGTATTTGTTACAAATGTTGTTAACTTTGAGTATTTATCCAAATACCATTGTGAGCCTCTTTTGTGTATCAAAATACTTATCTTTGAGTATTTTTGTGTTTGAGTATACCACTAGTGATGCTCTTATACATTCCAAAATATGAATAATTTTTTTAAGTGGATAGGAAATATGAGATGGAGAGCATATTATTTCTATTCTTAACACATCTCCTCGTAGCCTAACTTTCTTCCATAAGCGAACTAAAAACGTGCAAGCATTTAATAGACTACTACAAAAGGCATAAAAATCACAGTTTTTTAGTGTGATCTTTCACTTTTAATCTCGGTTGAAAAATCGTGATCTAACCTAGTGTGAGTAAAAGTCTCCATATTTCAATCACGGTTCTAGACTGTGATGAAAACTCATGAAAAACTGTGATTAAAAAAAAAACTGTAATTTTTTACAACATAACATCTCAGTTTTGCCTAAATATCGTGATTGTTTATAAAGAAATCATCTCAGTTTTTAGTAAAATCATGATTAAAAAAATGAAAAAAGCCGTGATGAAAAAAATTTCCTCGCTGATTCCATTAGGCGTCCAAAAACTACCTTACCTTGCGAACCTTGATTCCGTCCAGATTCGATCCTTTGACCTCTTGTACAAGACAACCAAAACCTATCCACCCCACCAGTTATGCATTTCATTATGTTGGCCGACAACAGGCATGCAGGATTGTAAATTTGAGAGAAAAAACAACTTTGCAAATTATACTAAAACTCAATTTGACATAAGTTTGAGTCAGAGTGGTGTTCATTTTGATGGATTTTTACTTATATTTGGAGTTCAAATGAGAAAAAGGGTTAGACTAACAACTATATATTTGATAAAATTCGAAAAAGGTGGCTATGGTCTTCTATGGTATCTAACAAGAATGTATCGATCCTTTTGACTATTGATCTAATTCTTAAACAAACATATATATTCCAAATGATTTTGGAAATTGAGTTTCGCACTTCACGTATTACTATTTGTACTTCACAAGTGGAATGTAAATAATAATACGTGGATTGCGAAAATCTCTATCCATAAAAATTTATGAAGGAAACGCACGGGGTTAGCCTAGTGGTCAAGGCTTGGGTATAGAGAATTTGCTCATTTTCTAAGGTCTTAGCTTAGAAACATCTTAGGTACTATAAGCTCTTTTGAGGCAATTCCATACGGAACTTTACTCTTGTTTTAAATGGGGTCTCCGTTAGTTGATGGTGGACTACTCTCCCAATATTTGTCAAGGTGCTCATAAACTCTCGTGGACACTTGGTTGTCGAAAAAAAATTATGCTATAAATAAAAAAATAAAACCATAGCATTTGAAAATAAAATATGCAGTTTACTCGTTTTTGTTTTTTGTGATCACTATTCACTATGCATGCCTGCCTCTGCCTGTGTCAGAGTCTCCTATAAAACCCTATATGTAGGTGAGGTCAGCACGTTTGATGAATGGACAGTTGACCAGCCTATACTAACTCGCCACGTGGTAAGGGATACCCTCGCGGAAGAACGCAAAAGAATTACGAATACCCTAAGTAAGGGATACCTTGAACAAGGGAGCCTCATTTAATGAGGATTCACCCATCGCGACCCCTCCTGAAAAGGGAATTGGCGCGACAGGAAGAAGTTAATGCTTATGCGTACATATATACCGAACTCGCGACTGCACCTAGCCATAAGGCAGGGACAGGGAAGTCACTACGAGTCTCAAACGAGGTGTTGGCGCGAGCCAAAGGGCTCGCAACCATGCCTATCACAGAGGGAATAAAGGAGACACAAGTGGTTTGGTGGCTTTAAAGGATTATGGACCGTCGCGATGGAGAGGCGTGCACTGGATAAGCTAGGGGAATCTTACTAACGGCTAGTGACGTCACCCACGTTGCCCAGGTATACGGAGAGAGCACGTGTCATCATATTATAAGGGGAATATCTGCAACCCAATGATTGGGTGCAGATCCCTATAGATATGAGACATTCCTTCACAAATTCCTATATAGATTGATTCCTCCCTAAGGCATGAAAACCCTAGAGAGAGAAAAGTGATTCAGAGCTCTGGAATCAAGAACATTGTTCTTGCTAGTGCTCGCGAACCCATCTTCTCCTAGAGCTATGATATAAGGATGATGATGATCTAAAGGGAAGTGGACTGAATACTGCTGCATTCTCTCTTTGTATATTTGGCCTAATCTTTCACCCCTTTTCACACTCTCTTGTTTCTTGCTTAATCATTAGTTATTGTTTGTCTCTCCAAGTTGAATTTATTTGACTAACCAAGAACCTATCCTACAAATGTGAACCAAACAAACAAACAAACAAACGTATAGACTTCCCGTCAAACCGCATTTGGGATGGTGTCAAGCATGGGGTCTGAAACTAATGGTCTCCAGCGACCCATCCTACACGCCACCATACCACCACCACCGGAACCACCGTCTACGACCACCCATTCATCGATCTCTGAGCTAGAAAATGTATTGTCAGACACCCAACTACCAGTCTTGAAGCGACTCCGGCTGGCCAGCAAGCTTGAGTTGATGCTCCCATTACGCTTGGCCGAGCCAGCCGTGATGATGTACTTGATTAACAACGCCATGTCGATGGCCACCCGGATTTACTGTGGCCAACTCGATAATCTCGAGTTCGCCGCCGCTTCCCTCGCAAACAACAACATCCAGTTGTTTGCCTACGGCCTCATGGTACATACTCGTCTGTCTATAATATAGTCATTGGTCACTATTGTATTGTTAACCATCAACTCATTTAAAAGTTTAATATGATAGAGAGAGTAATTTTATTACTTATTAGCACCCCTTCCTCCATAAGCGGACTAAAAACTTGCAAGTATTTAATAATTAGATAGGTAGTAAAGTTCGAACACATAATCTATTGTCTGCTTTGATACCATGTTACTCCCTCCCTCGCTTTTTAAATGAGTAGTTTCGTGAATCCAACTTACTAAAGAGACATCATCATTATACATTTCACATTAACTTTTACTCACACTTTACACTTTTCACATCAAATTTTACTTTCGCTGATGTAGATGTAGACCACTGCGTCATTCACTTTCAAAACTTATCCTCCATTTTTACCCATTAAAACTTTACGCACTAACTTTTCAAATGGACAAAATAATAATTGTACATACTTTTACCTATTAACTTCTCAAAACACACACTTTTATGAGACAACCCAAAATGAAATAGTCGACTATATAAGAGGGACAGAAGGAATGAATATTTAAAAACTATCCACTAAACTAAATCAATGATGTGATTATATTTTTAATTTTTTGGTCAACATAAGTTTTCCAATTCGTCGTAGCAAGGACAAATAAAAAGCGAAAGATATGAATAAAAGATGGAAAACTCGAAAAGACTTGAAAAACTACTCCTATCTGTTTTTTTTTTTTTTCAGTGAATTATTTCTAGATTTCTATTGTCAAGACAAATTAAAATATTAAAAAAATATTATATGATTAATTCAAAAGAGGTACTAGTACTCCATGTATATTCAGATGCTTATGGTATTGCTCTCTGGTTGGTCAAGTTAGTCAAAAGTTCAGGACAACCCTCTAAGGCACTACGTACCAATTTTCTCACTTGGTTTACCAAATAGGAGTAAATAGTAACTCATGTCTACATGTAAGATACATCATGGCTAAAAATAATTAAACTCGTTATTATACGAGAAAAAGATTTAAAAAAAAAAAATTCCGACGATGTCAACTAACACTCCAAGTATTTTCATAATCATCACGTTTCTGTATTTTTTCTTAGAATAATTCAGGTATTTATTAAAAAACAAGGTGATTTTTTTTAATAATAAAAAAAAAAAAAAAGAGAATAGAAATGGAGAGCATGAATTCACCTAGTATTTTGATAAGAGTCGCCCCCAGCGTAAAAACATCCACTAGAAACTTTGTAGATAATTTCAAAAGGATACCTACTAACTGCTGGAAGCTGGGGGGTGCTGCACAGCCAAGTGCTGTGCAGCGTGCTGTGCACGCACGGTACGGCCGCGGCGGCCACTTTCTGGCGATCCGAGACGTTCAACGTATACCTCTCATTGAGTACTATAAGTGTTTAAAAAATCAACTTGGCCGGATATCGTTAAGTGTCTAATCGGAACACAAATAGATTGAAATGAAATGGAACACAAATGTACATAAACACTGGATCTAAATCAATAAACCCATTTTTTCAATCTATTTGTGTTCCGATTAGGTACTTAACGATATCCGATCAAGTTGATTTTTGGTAAACTTATAGTACTCGACGAGGGCTATCTGGTGAACGTCTCGGATCGCCGAAATGTGGCCGGCGCGGCAGCGCAGTGCGTCTGCACAGCACGCTGCACAACACTTGGCTGTGCAACACCCCCCCCCCCCCCCCACCCCCCAAATTACCTAACTGCTTTAGTTGTGATATGGACAATACTATTGGGCTGACATTAAGGTTTAAAAAATGTATTGAATGTGTGAAAAGTGTATAAAAAAGTGTGAAAGTGTATTGAAGTATGTGAAAAGTATGTCAGGATGTGTGTGTGTGTGTGTGTTTTTTTTTTATCTTTATGTGTGCTTATTGTTAGCCCATTGGGCTGACAATAGAAAAACCCTTTTAATGTTATTATGTAAAAAATCAACTCAATCAGATATCGATAAACATTATTTTGAAAAACATGAACGATTGCGATCATCCATGTGAGACCAAAAATGGATTCAAATCAACTGATTTGTACGATTTTCGTAGAAAGAAATCTACAAGCGCAAGTGGTGGCTAACTCATACGATAGAGCTCTTGGATGCCACACACTGTATTTCGGGATCGAGTCGCATTATCCTCTCCTCCATGTAGGGTCGGCCCAGGGATTTGGAGTGCCCTAGGTCTAAACTAAAGATTGTAAATTAACCATATATATGAAGGAACCAACATGCCAACACGTACAAGAACAAGTATTTTTTTTCCTTCATCTTCTTGCTAGTTTGAACCATCTGATAAGTAGCTTCCAAAGAATGCAAAAGAAAAATATTTGTCTCGCCAAAATAAGGAATTCAATAATATCCTTGAAAGCTTGTTAAACAGTTTTTTGTTCATCTAAAAATCCCAGCACATATATGAGTCAAATGTATTCCCATCAAGAGTTAATAGGATCCGGGGTGAGTGTTGTGTGGTAGGCGTTGTGCGGTAAAACGACGTAGTTTTTGGCACACCTCTAAAGTTTCCAAAGACCTTGTTTGGAAGAAGGAAAAAGCGACTAAAAAGTGCCTAAATCCTAAACCCAAAGCGCCTAAACCCAAGTGCCTAAAACCACTATATCCTACCCCAAAGAGCCTAAATCCCCTAAAATTGAACCCTAAAATTGAACCTCAAAATTAACTCTCCAAACAGGGCCTATTGAAGTGTACCAAGAAAATGAACAAAACTACGTCGTTTTGCCGCACAACACGGCGCTCAACATATACCGCACAACACCTCCCCGGGTTCGAGTTAATATATGTCATTGATTTTACCAAAGATCATGAATGTATAAACGCATTTTAAGAATTTTATGTCCATATTTTATGGAGATGAAAATGTGTTCCTGAATAAATTAATTTTTTTGTCATGTATTATGAACAATTATGAATCCTAAAGAACTAAAACTACAATTGAAATTCTTTTTAGAATGCTCACATTTGGATTAGGGGGTTTGTTTTAGTTTGGGCCTTTAAAGGCCCAATGCTTATTACAATTGTTTTAGGCCTTTTTTTATTTTTTTATTGGGCTATAAAAGACCCCTACTGATACATACTACTAAAAATCATAGGAGTGCCCCAATTTTTGGAGATTTTTTGAGTGCCCTAGGCCCAGGACCTTCGGCCTGGGCCGACCCTGCCCCCATGTAATAGATTAGGAATAACGAATGAAAAAAAAAAAAAAAAAACACTACACGCATATCCTTAAAGAGTTTGAGAAAGTAAATTTGAACTCGTCTCCTTAAAGAGCACCTACAATGATTGGTCACATCATCATGTAGGATTTCAATTTTCATATGTCCAGAGAATCCAAGACTATGAGGGTGTTTGAGAGACTACTTTTCAGCTTTTCATTTTCAATTTTTTTGTTTTTTGGCTTTTTGAATTATGGCCAGAATGAGTTTTGAATCTGGGAAAGTGTTTGGGAGAAATGTGCAAAATGCATTTTAAAAAATAAGTAGTGTTTGGGAGAATAATAATGAGAATGAGTTATGAAAGTTATTTACCATTTTGCCCTTGTCTATTTTGAAGAATATTTTTGTTAACCTGTCCAATTATTTACAATTCTTTTTTGGAAGAAACTCATTTTTTTATAGCAAGTTTTGGGCTTTGGTACTCATCCTAATACAAAACGACATAGTTTGGTTGGTACCAATCCTAATACAAAACTGACGTAGTACTCATTTTCTTATCCCTAGACCCAATCAAAATTGGATCTCCTCCCTCTTTGTTCGTCTCCTACCGTAGATCCACCACCATCGCTGTTGCTCTTTTGGAGTACAGGTGCGCCCTGTGTGTGTGTGTGTGTAAGGTTGTAACCATGAAACTCTCATTCTCTCTCCCACCGAAACCCTCTTCTTGAAACAACACACAAATCGACTGATTTCTGATGAAGAATGGGAGCAACAACGAAACAGTTTCAGATCACAAACATCCCCCTTCTCTCTAGTTCGTGTGTGGTGTGGAAGGGGATAACATCAACAAGGGGTAAATATGGGAGAGATAAATGAGGGGGAAATAAAAAAGGAGAAATAGAAAACGAGAATGAGAAAAGGAAGGCTGGACCTTGTTTTGAGTTTTTGCTTCTAAAGTTAAAATTGACAAGCGAGTTTTGGAGAATGGATTCTGAGAATGTGGCGCCCAAACAGCCAAAAATCAATAATGAGAACGGGAAAACTCAAAAATGGGTCGCCCAAACAGGCTCTATATATATCCCTCCTTGGAATAAAATTCAAGAGTCTTTCTTCGACAAGGACATGATATAAAGATCAATCATGCAAATAGGACACAAACTAATTTCGTAATGCCAAGAGGACAAATCACTCACATTCTAAAAATACCCCAGCTAGCCCATGAAAGTGCCTAAACCCCCAAAACCCTATTAAAGTGCCTAAACCCCCAAACCTTATATAAGTACCTAAACCCCCAAATCGTATGAAAGTGCCTAAACCTCCGAAACCCTATAAAAGTGCCTAAATTTCTAAAACCCTAAGAAACCGTATGATACACTAAGTGCCTAAAGCCGAAGGCATAAACCCAATATACCTTACCCTAAAAAGCGTAAACCTCCCAAAATTAAACCCACTTTCAAAATTGAAGAGCGAGAAATCAACCTGGTACTTTAGAAATCACCCATTTTAGAAATCAGCTCAGTATCTGATCGGATAGTAGCCCATTTGCATTTCCCATTTCCTTTCCTCTCTCATCACCCAAAGTCTAGGGATGAGCATGGGGACGAATCGGGGCCGGAGAGTACTATCTGCACCCCCAATCTCCAAATCCGTTCTCCATATCCATCCCCTACCTGATCCCCAACGGGGCTTTATTTTCATCCTCCATCCCCACTCCAAATGGGGAACGGGGATCCCCACAGGGATTCGGGGATCCAATCATTTTTAAAAAAAAAATAGATTACAAGAAATCTAGAATCCCGGTTACAAATTAAATGCTAAAATCAAGTTACAAGTTAGAGGTGTAGAACGGCTGGGCCGGCACGAGCATGGCAATGGCACGGTACGTTTATCGTTGGCACGACACGACACAGCATTCCTGTGTACACGTAAATTTTTGCCACCTTCAATTCAAGTTGTATCAAGTATCCACTGGATTTCTAATTTGAAAACTAAAGGAGTATTTAAGTAGTGTGATCTTCAACTTCATATGAAACGATAAAATAAATTACAAATATATTACACGTACGGAGAGTCGGGGACGGGGCGGAGCGGGGCAGGGATGGAGCGGGGAACTGATTCGGGGTGGGGACATGCCTATCTCCCACCCCCTACCCGATCCCCAAACATTTTCAAAAAAAATCCCCATATCCTATCTAATCTCCAAATAGATCTCCATATTGCCGATCTGATCGGATCGGATTCGAACAGGTCAGAGGAAATGACCAACCCTACCAAAGTCATCAATTCCCACTGACTTCAGCTTTTGAAGTTCGGTCACGGCAGTAACGTGCTGCTCTTGAAGTCCGATCTTGAAGAGTCGGGGTTTTCTTTTTTAATTTTTTTTATCATTAAGGGTATTTTTGTCTAGTATTGTCTTTGAGCCATCAAAAATTTCCCAACAATGTCTTGAAGATATTAAAAAAAGTTAGGCTAGACTAAAAACCCTTTAAAGCTCCACACTTGGCCTTTGGCCAATTTTCTGAAAATTAAAACACCTTTATTCTTAAGGGATGGTGCAAAGGGATCCGGGGGCCCTGTAGTGAGTGAGCTCACTACATGCGTGTAGTGAGTTCTCTCGGCCGTCCGATCCGAGATCAACGGTCCGGATAATCTTATATTTTAAAAAACACTTTTACATTTACTTTAACTCCAATTTATCCGGACCGTTGATCTCGGATCGGATGACCGAGTGTGCTCACTACACGCATGTAGTGAGCTCACTCACTACAGGGCACCCATGTGACGTCTCAAACTGATGAGCTCCACCAGGACCACCACAGACCCTTTAAAGCTCCACATGGAAAACCTATGGGTACCCTCACAGGACCGGCGATGATCATGCAGGAGTACAACAGGCCGAGTAGAGTAAATATTCAATGGTCTTGGAAAGGAAAA
Source organism: Vaccinium vitis-idaea (assembly GCA_963854785.1). Classification (NCBI taxonomy): domain Eukaryota; kingdom Viridiplantae; phylum Streptophyta; class Magnoliopsida; order Ericales; family Ericaceae; genus Vaccinium; species Vaccinium vitis-idaea. Next base: position 29,339,752 of record OY978221.1, on the reverse strand, counting down.
ACCTATGGGTACAGATTTTTTTTGTACAGAAAATGTACAAATACTTTTGGGGCCCCCTTTTGGGTCCCACACGAATAATCCAAACCGTTAAATAATTTTAAAATAATTTTTCCAATGGCCTTGCAAAAAATCAGCTCAATTGAATACGTGTAACTGATTGATCCAAGACTGCAAGTTTTCATTCATAACTGTTTTGAATGAAAATTTGCAGTTTAGATCAACAAGTTTCGTATATCTAATTGAGCTATTTTTTTACAAGGCCCTTTAAAAAATTATTTTAAAATCATTCAACGGTTCGGATAATTTGTATGGGACCCAAAAGTGGGCCCCAAAATGCATTGTACATTTTTTGTACAATAAACCTTTTGTACGCATAGTTGCTTCCGTCTTGGAAACTTATGGGGTGTTCCACTAACCTAGTTTTTTGAAAAAATTAGTTTTCACGGTTTTTTTTTATGTAATGTGTTGTGAGAGAATGACTTGTCTCGGTATTTGAAAAAAATAATTTTTTGTTAGTAGAACACCCCTTAGGGCAAAATGTCCCAACATTCTTTTCTAATACTATTTTCATGGGATTTATAAATTAAGTATTGCATGTGCCCGGCTTAAATGTTTGGTGGCATGCAGTGGCGACTCCAGAAATATTAATCAGTGGTGTCATGTTTTATTGATAACTCTAGATGTATGGACCAGTTGTACCAGTGATATTTTTGCCGCAATGTCATTAGTATTGTATTTAACTTTTAGTCTGCCTAGCTTGAAAAATAAGTCTATACTTGTCAAATGCAAGTAGTTTTTTTTTTTTTTTTTTTTTTGTGGTTTCACACTTATCTTCTCTATATTCACATTTTCCTGTTTGTCTTTGTAAAATGAATTGCAAGGTTTTCATTTCATTTGTTTATTTTTCATCCATCACATGTCATTATGAGAAATTCACTTAAGAACTTATAAAGGAGTGGAAATTAAAAAGGAAAAAGAAAATAAAAAATAGGTCCTTCTATTGACAACTCATTGGGTTGTTAAAAAGCTCACAAAATGACAAAAACAACGCATTCCACTACACTTTTTACACTCAACAAATTTTTTCATAGTCCAATACATTTTTTGAACCTTAAACAACCCCCCATTTATCGAAAATGATTCGCGTACACCAGGATGCATACCCCACTTGCACACCAGCACATCCCGACCGTCCAAAAGCTTTTTTCGACGTTTCAGATTTGAAATGAATTCTTACCGGTAAAAATTAACTCTTACCGGTAAGAATTTATTTCAAATCCGGACCATTGATTCTTGAAATGGACGATCGGGATGTGCTAATGTGCATTTAGGGTGCGCGTATGCGGTGTGCGCGTAGAATTGTCCCCCATTTATAGCATTTTCCTTGTAGTAACAAGAATAAATACAAATACAGAAGTACTCATACTTCATAACAAGCAAACAAAAAGTACTATCAAAGAGAGGAAGTCAAAGTAGCCTGGTAAGAGACCTTTAGTAGCCTGTCTAAGACATGAAAAGTTAAACCAATGTGTATTACTAGTGTCTGGTAGCATTTTAAACGTTTCAAGAGGTGAAACCTCCGTGTAACCAATGAGTAATACTAACAGTTTACACGGTTCAGGGGTTTTCCTCTGTGAAATACGTGGGTTCAAAAGGGTTATTTAGTGGTGTCATGTGAGTAGACGCTTCTCAAAATAGAAAAAAATTACTCAGTGATTTTTGTAAAATTTTTGCCTAGTGGGTTCATGTGACCCCACTGCCAATGAATTGACGTCGCCCCTGGTGGCATGTGACAGTGTCTTAAAGACTAAGGAAAGAATTCTCCAGCTATCACTATGTGCAGTGGGTAATTTATTGTCGGATCTCTGTCTTGGATTGTTGTGCACATTAATAGGTACGTGCGCGGTGCTCAAATTGCATTTCCATTGATGTTGTTTATTACTGTAGTAACATATTTATATATATATATATTCACATGCCAATAGCATATTCCCACGTGCAATATTGTGAGGGGCGAAGCTAGCTAGTGCCACCCACCCCAAGTTCAAGCCTTTTTTTAAATTTCTAGTATGTTTTATGCTAAGGTGATTCACAAATTCATATTTTATGCAGATTTTGTGAAAGATTTCCTTTTTAAAAAAATAAATGGTTTGCAAGATGGCCACAAATGTTTTGGCAAAAATAATTCAAATGGATTATTATTTTGTCTTTATTCAAACAAAAATTGCTTTTGTTAAATTTGAGTCGTTTTTTTTTTTTAAATTATTGGTTCTTTTCGATGAGATGAATCTAAAGAGTGCAAATTTGTTAATAAAACTCAAAATTTTGTGAATAAAGACAAAAATAAACGAATCCACAAAAACATGTTGGCTAATTTTTGTCCTTAGTGAACTTTTGAAAAAAAAAATGATTATAATTTTTGATTTTTTAGATTCCTCTCCTTGAGACGAACCAATGATCCGCAACAAAACTAACAAATGTAATTTTTTTTTTTGAATAAAGACGAAAAAAATCCATATTTGCCAAAACAGCTTTATATGTTACTCCTCTTTTTTAATAAAAAAAAGTCCACCACAACATATGATTGTATATATATACATATAACATTCCTCTTCATATTTTTACGGACGACACGTACTAAGAGAAGTGGACTTCCATTAGCCAGTGACACTACCAAATCTATTTCCCAACTCTGACGGAATGGATGACAGTAATTATAGTATTTATTAGGTGTAATGCTGCTATAATATTAGAGAGTAACAAAAAAACATTCACTTTACAACTGTATTCGAATAGCATTGTCCTATTTGAATAAAGTACTTTACATTATATATAGTTTCTTCGTTTGACTGGTTAAAATGACAAAAAGAGATTTTTTGTTATGTATTTTTTTTTTTTTTGGATATGTATTTTGGCTTAAAATTTTGAAGAGGTTGGAGTCCAAAACAGACTTGGGGTTGCTGCTGTGCAGCCCCCTGCACAGCAGCGTGTTGTGCACTCCATGGCGCGGCCGCGCAGGAAATTTTCTGACAATCGGAAACGTTCACCGCGTAGATCTCGTCGAGTAATACAAGCGTTTCAAAAATCAACTCGATCGGATATCGTTAAGTGTCTCATCGGAACACAAATACCTTGAAAAAACTTAGGTTCTGCAGTTTTGTTCCAGTGTTTGTGTTCTATTTTTTTTTCAAGGTATTTGTGTTCTGATGAGACACTCAACGATATCTGATCGAGTAGATTTTTGGTACACTTGTAGTACTTGACGAGATCTACGCGATGAACGTTTCAGATCGTTCGAAAAATTCTGCACAGCAGCAACCCCAAGTCCGTACAAAACAGTACTACATGCTAGTACAGTATCTGTTTACATCCCATCGCGGCATCACCCATGTGTACATACATCCACACAATCATTCGTGGACAAAAATATTGTAGCTGAAATGGTTATCCAAATGTGTCCATCACCAAGCGGTCTAATATTTGGGTGGCTGCTTGTTCTTCGAGTGTTTTTTAAGGTAGGATTTATCTTGGTCAGTATGACATGATACTTCCTAAGTTTAAAAATGCATGGATACCATAACGAAAAGACGTTAAATCTTCGGATCAAGAAATAAAATCCTTGTTCAAAAAAATTTTCATTTCGATTTACCCACAAAAAAAAAAAATTGCATTCCAAATTAAAAATCTAAATTATTTTTTTAATTTGTTGTGAAAAAAATATAAACAGAAGTATTAAAAAAAATTATTAAAAAATAACACGTTTTTTTAGAGTAGACTAACTTTATGGGCGTTGAGATAACCATACAGCGGGGGAGGGTGTGCCACATGACAATATTGCTACAATGATGTTTTCACTTTGTCACTCTTATTTCAATTCTATATATAATAAGTAATTCTTCCAGGGTCTTGGATTACCATCACGTGATGCTCCAACAATCTTATGTACAACACATTATACTGAACCTGATAGATAAAAGTGTTGAGACACTGCTCCAACAACTTTATCTACAACACATTGTACTAGATTTGATAGGTAAAAGTGTTGAGATATTATCCTTTGACAAAAAAACTTAATCCGGTTTTTTGGTTTTTTCGTTGTCCTTATTCAAATTTTTTTTTTTTTTTGTATTTGTTAGTTTTGCGTCAAGATTTGGTGGTTTCTGGATTCCTTTCGACGAGACGAATCTAACAAATATAATGTTATGGTCAAACCAAATATTTTTTTTAATAAAGCCAAAAATACTTGGATTATTGGATTAATTTTGGCTTTATTAAAAAAAAATTGAGTTTTGACCATAATTTTATACTCGGATTATTACATTATTCATTTTGTCTTTATTCAAAAAAAATTTACATTTGTTAGTTTTGCGTCAAGATTTTGTGGTTTCTGGATTCCTCCCGACGAGACGAATCTAACAAGTATAAAATTATGGTCAAAACTCAATTTTTTTTAATAAAGCCAAAATTAATCCAGTAATCCAAGTATTTTCGGGCTTTATTCAAAAAAATATTTGCTTTGACCATAAATTTATACTTGTTAGATTCGTCTCATAGAGAGGAATCCAAAAATCACAAAATCTTAATGCAATACTAACAAATGCAAAAAAAAATTGAATAAACCAAAAAATTGGATTAAATTTTTTTGCCAAAGGAAAACAAGTCTTATCCCACCTTATTATAAAACCCAAGAATAAGACCATGGAATAATTGGTCGTGTATAAAACCCAAGAATAAGACGAACCATCCTTGTTGTACTCAAGCCCCTTATAGAAAGATGGTGACAAACATCGAGACTCAACCTGATGATGAGCTCCATCAACCCATCTTACACTCCACTCCATTGCCACCGCCGCCACCACCACCACAACCACCCTCGACCACCACATACCAACCAAGCTCGGAATTAGAAAGAGTGCTCTCAGACACCCAACTACCGCTCTTCAATCGGCTGCGGCTGGCCAGCTGGATTGAGTTAAGGCTCCTATTCCACCTTGCTGGACCGGCTGTGATGATGTACTTGATTAACAACGCCATGTCTGTGTCCACCCGGATTTACTGCGGCCACCTTGGCAATCTGGAGCTCGCCGCCGCCTCTCTCGGCAACCAGGGCATCCAGTTGTTTGTATACGGCCTCATGGTATGGTACTCAAATTTTAAGTCTCGAGTCAAGGAAAGTGCTACAATATGAATCATATCGATGCTAAATTTTAGACCTTCGATACTGTTATTTTGCCTATGTAGCAGCTGATACTAACTCGTATCGGATGTATATAGACATAGAAATACTATTTTTGGGAAAGTCCTTATACGATACTACTACTACTTACGTGGAGTATTTGTTTGTGAAATTAAACAAAATTTGGAGCACTCTTTTAAGCAGAGTGAACAAAATCGTACTCAATTAAACACGTAGAAATATACATATCCAGGCTTCTGCGATCTGTTGCAAGTTGCAACTCAAACGGTCGATGTCTACATTAAGCGTTCCTTTCTCCACCACATAAATTGTGGCGCTCTGCATAGCTTTGATTAGTAGTTGGAAAGTTGTGAGATGCCAAGTTCTCAATAAAAAGTAAATGCAATATTTATACATTCTACGGCGAGTTTCCGTTAATTTTTATTTCGTATCCAGACTAATGGTAACAGATAAGTTGTTTTTTCACGGAACTGTAAGTAGAAAGTAGAATGACTTGCCTTGTAATCATTGAAAATACGAGCTTTAGTCAATTTTAGACATTAGGAGAGAATCACCCTCATATGATTAGAATTTACAATAATAACCTTTTTATGGAAAGATAATTAAGTACTGTACTACACTCAGATTGATGAACACAACAAAATTTAAAAAAATACAGTACAAATGATGCATGCAGATTATGGAATCTGCAAAAAGAAATTGCCTCACATAGAAATGATAAACGCATAAATCCAGAAGAATTGTTGTCTTATGACTTAGCCTATCTCTCCTCGAATCATACTGTATTTGGATTAAACGGTTGTGTTTAGTTTACAAAATAAATGATGATGTGACCGAAAGGAAAGCCTTTGCTAATTTGGAAGGCACTTATACCCCGATGCATAATGTTACGGGTCAAGTCTCACTAACATCTAACACTTCTTGCATGTACTTAGAAAAAAAAAAAAAAGGCTTTCGTGCTGCAAAGCAAATTGTTTGCATTCTCTTTGGTCCACATTTTTTTTTGGTATTTCAAAATCCGATCATTAAAATTTTGATTCAGTGCGTAGATGATTGTGATAAGTTATTTCATTAATAGAGTTGAGGTAGGATTTTGATTCCCTGCATTTTTATTGATTGGTATAAGTTACTTTCAATAATAAAATTGATGTAGGATTTTGATTCACTACATATAGTTGATTGGTACTTATAAGTTATTTTAATTGTAAAGCTGAGGTAGGATTTTGATTCACGGCATAGTTGATTGGGTTAAGTTATTTCAATTAATAGAGTTGAGGTTGGATTTTGATTCTGTGCATAGTTGATTGGGCTAATTTAGTTATTTCAATAACTTTCAATTTGATCAATATCTCTCTTCTGTCCTTGTACTTTTATCTTTGGCTTATTAGTATTTCATTTGTTTTAATAACGGAGAACCGTTCGACTCTGTTGTGGTTCAGTCGGACCGAACCAGAACATTAAATGTGTAAAACTCCACTCTTTAATGCTGCAATTTAACTGATACACGTAAACATAAAGTATATCATTTTTTCATTGTTAACTATTTCTTTTTCTTGATAAAAGAAACTTAAGAACTACTTTGGCTTAAAAGCCAAAAACTGGATTATTGGATTATTCGTTTTGTCTTTATTCGATTTTTTTTTGCATTTGGTAGTTTTGCGTCAAGATTTTGTGGTTTCTGGATTCCTCTTGACAAGACGAATCTAACAAGTATAAAATTATGGTCAGAACTCAAAAAAATTTTAATAAAGCCAAATTAAACCAATAAACTTGTTTATTTTGGTTTATTTTCGGCTTTATTCAAAAAACTATTACTTTTGACCACAATTTTATATTCTTTGGATTCGTCTCGGCAAGAGGAATCCAGAAACCACAAAATCTTGACGCAAAACTAACAAATGCAAAAAAAAATTGAATAAAGACAAAACGAATAATCCAATAATTCAGTTTTTGGCTTTTAAGCCAAAGTAGTTTTACATAATTTTCACAAAATTAGATGAAGATTAGACGGATTAAAAGAACAACAACCAATGTCACTCAAGACCCAAAAACCAAGAAGACAAGACGTTAGCTAAAATTACAAAGAGCAACGTGAAAAACATGCTCCAACCAAAACACCCCAATCACTTTTAAACCTCAAAACTCAACCGGAAGAAAACGTTAGGCCCAAGGTCAACAACTCGGGGTACCGGATGAGTACTACGTGATGGTTTTCAGCGTGTGTATCGGCCGTCCAAATGCATTTTGGCCAGTCAAAGACTAAAAATTTTAGAAAGAGAAAGAGGAGAGTGGGAGAAACAAAAAAAATCTACAAAATACTTTTAAACGATCAAGATGCGCGCTCAAACACAACATTGCGGTGCCCGATTTGTATCTGAAATTTTCTCTTTTGTGAACTGCTCCAAGTATATTAATGAGAGTTTCTTGTCGCCATATGCAGCTTGGAATGGGAAGTGCGGTGGAGACGCTCTGTGGTCAAGCATATGGAGCCCACAAGTACGAAATGCTTGGGGTCTATCTCCAAAGATCAACGGTTGTCCTCACTCTAACGGGCATCCCATTAACGGTGATCTACATCTTATCAAAAAAGATCTTGCTGTTACTTGGAGAATCGAGCGCAGTGTCATCAGAAGCGGCAATTTTCGTCTACGGCCTCATCCCACAGATATTCGCCTACGCCGTTAATTTCCCTATACAGAAGTTCCTCCAGTCGCAGAGCATTGTGGCTCCCAGCGCTTACATCTCGGCGTCTACTCTTGTTCTGCACTTGGTACTGTTCCAAACCTTATTCTACTCCAGTCGCAGAGTATTTTTTTCGAGCAACGCTATGGTAATTGGTAACATGTATTGTGTCAACATTACATTAATTAACAGAAGATGTAATGTGCACACTGAATGTGGTCACCAAATATGGTCCCAAAATTGCTCAGTTTGTTCCGGTCTAGTTTTAGTTATCGTGGGCTAACAACTGTGATCGAAATAGTTTATTTTGTAAAACTCGTCAACTTCTCTACGTATAAGAAAAGTCATGTTCATCTACGTACAAGAAAAATGCAATGTGCACACTGAATCGGATCCATTTGGTTCAAGATAATTGTGTTCAGATAAGTCTTTAATCGGCATCCAACAAACATCACTTTTCTTGTAATCACAACTTAACAAGCTATACTAAATGAACAATTCAAATCATTGTTATGAGCCCGAATTAGGTCCACAAAAATTGAGCTTTGAGTAATAAAGTTATCCAATGGAACAGGTACTAAGCTGGGTGGTGGTGTACAAGCTTGGGCTGGGGTTGCTAGGGGCGTCACTGATGTTGAGCCTGTCGTGGTGGATCATAGTGGGGGCCCAGTTCATTTACATTTTGTTGAGTGATAAGTGTAAGGCCACGTGGTCCGGGTTCAGAATGGAAGCTTTTACTGGGCTCTGGGAGTTTGTAAAATTATCCGCTGCATCAGCGGTTATGCTGTGCCTGGAGACGTGGTACATGCAGATTTTGGTGCTGGTTGCTGGATTGCTCAAAGACCCTGAGCTTGCCTTGGATGCTCTCTCCGTCTGGTATGGTATTAGGAAAAAATTGCATCTGATTACAATTGGAGGAATTTTTCAGTGCCGGGTGGGCACGGGTAATGCGGTACCCACCCGCTTAAATTCGGCCTTCAAAAAATGCAACGGACAGCCCGGATTGAAACACAATTTTTTTTTTTTTTGTTAATGTATGGACAATACTTTGAATCCGGATTGCCCGTTGCATTTTTTGATGGCCGATTGTGTGCTAGCGAACACCACGTGATACTCGCTTGCGCATTGAAAATTTTTCTTTTTTTAATTCTGCCGTCTTGTAGTAATAAAGTTCACCAACTTTTTTTCCCCCTTAGAAGTGAATGAACCAAGAAAGTGATGAAAATGATTCGAAAGGAAAAAAAAGGAGAAAGTTATGATGGTATGCGCATAATAAATAGTGTAAAGGTCTTTAAACTTTCTAGATGCCTTTGAACTTTTAAAAGGAGAAAAAAAAAGTGCAGATATTTAAAATTTTAATGATTGAGGGTCTTTTTTTTTTTTTTTTTTTTGAAGTTAGAGTCCCAAATTATGGGTGCACATACTTATACATAGATTTGGTAGCGATTTTTGCATTATTTATTTTATTTCCACACTTCTTTGTCTTTGTTTATTCAATTGAACTATGTTCATTTTTTCACACATGCAAGGATAATGTTTAATCTTCACGTAAATAAAGACAAATAATGAGGGTATATGTTGAAATTCGAAATAAAAGAATCATTTTCCAAAGTTATGCATACAAATGGAATTTAGATGTATATAATTAAGAACTTTGATACAGACATAAAGATGTATTTATTTATATATACAAGTTAAATAACTAACAACCTACCAATCAATAATACCAACCAATCAAGCAACCAAACACAGAACACCAAGATATGAATGGAAGACCCCCGAAAGGATAAAATAACGGAAAAAAAAATGAAAACACTATACTCAATGTGCATGTAGTAACAAACAATCTTACCCTATGATTTGCATCCTCAAAATCGAGCTTAATTAAGATCTACTTTTAGAATGTATTTTCACCACTTAGTGTTTGACCACTGCTGCCTTAAATCTACAACCCTTTCGTTTGCACCCCAAAATCATTGAAAGACTTTGCATTGCCTAGGAATCCTCGATCCTTAGGGCTTCTCTCAAACTAATTGCCATTGATGTAAAAGAAAGATACCACTTGGAGATCGTAGATACACTCCACGAACCCATAATCATAAGTTAATCTCCGAGAATCAAGAAAAAAGACTCTAATATCTTGTTGGATTTTTCTAGATACGGGTGCAAATGAGTCGAGCCAACCCGAGTTTTGTAGTGTTTGAGCTTGGCTTGTTTTAAAAAAGAGCCAAAACTTGAGCTTAGCTCTTTCATAAATGAGCCAAGCTAGTGTAATTAATTCACTTAATAGTCTTTCTTAAACAAGGCGAGCCTTAGAGAGCTCGTTTACCAAATGAGCCAAAAACCCGAGTTTGAGCTTGTCTCGATTACTAAACAAGCTGAGCCAAGCGTCTTGGTTTGTTTGCTATCCTAGTATGTTTCGCACGTATGTGATATAGAGCGGCACACTCTCAAACATTACATATAGAGATGATTCATTTCAACAACCTAAACAAACACTCTACGAAAGCGTAAAAAAAAGAACAAATCTCCATAAAAAGGGATACATGAAACATGTGTTTTGTCAATGAAATTGCCAATAAAAAGCAGTTTGCCTTGTTTATCCCCATAGGGATTAACTTCTTCATAAGGTCAAGGCCGGATACTTAGAACTTAAGAGTTTGTTTCTTCATAAGGTCTCAGGTTTGAAACCGCCCAGATGCTATCAATTTCTCTCGAACCAGTCCATTCAGGACTTTACTTTACTCCAGCTATTAGGGCCCCCTACTAGAGGATGGTAAGATTAGAACTCCATGACTGATTGAGGTGCACGTAAACTAACCCAGATATCCAAGTCAAAAACAAAAATAAAGTATAACACAATGTGATGTTTACTAATTAGAGCATTAAGGCTTGATAAACACATGTAATTAGTAATGTCTTTTGATTTGCGCAGCATGGGGATAAACGGGCTACTATTCATGGTTTCAGTTGGCTTCAATGCAGCTGCAAGGTCAGTTCTTGTTCTAGTTTAATGTTGCCAAACAAATACTACAAATTAAACGCCTAGGTTTTTTGGTTTTTTTCGTTGTCTTTATTCAAATTTTTTTTGTATTTGTTAGTTTTGCATCAAGATTTTGTGATTTTTGGATTTATTTCGTCAAGACGAATCCATAGAGTATAAATTATGGTCAAAAGTAATAGTTTTTTTAATAAAGACGAAAATAAACCAAAATAAATACTCCCTCCGTCCCTTTTTAAGTGATCCATATGGGAATACGTGCAATTTCAAACCCCTAAAAAATATATTTCTCTATATAAGTTTTTAATTTGTTTTATACCAAATTAAAGTGCTCATTGAGTACTTTAATTTGGTGCAAAAAAAAATTAAAAACGATATGCGAAAGTACATTTTTAAACGTCCGCAAAAATACACGTTTCCCAAGTGGATCACTTAAAAAGGACGGAGGGAGTAAGTTTTTTGGATTATTTTTCATTTTTATTCACAAAACTTTAAGTTTGGCAAATAATTTTATACTTTTTAGATTCCTCTTGTCGAGACAAGCCAAGAAACCACAAGAAATCGACCGAAAACTAACAAATGCAAAAAAAATTTGAATAAAAACAAAACGAAAAAAACCAAAAAACCAGTTTTTTCTTTTTAGCCAAATCACCCCTAACGTTGAATTTGGATTAAATTTAATAATGTGACACTATTTGGTTCGGATTATTACTATTTCATTCTCCTTGATTATTAATCTCGCTGCAAATATAGACTAACTGTGGTTTGATTTGAATCATTTGATCATAACCAGTGTGAGAGTTGGAAATGAGCTTGGAGCAGGGCATCCGAAAGCGGCAGCATTCTCTGTGGTAATGGTGAATTCTGTCTCTTTTATCGTCGCCGTAATCGAAGCGATGGTGATTCTCTCTCTCCGCGATGTCATCAGCTATGCCTTCACTAGTGGCGAGACGGTGGCTAACGCCGTCTCAGAACTCTGCCCATTCCTTGCGGTCACTCTCATTCTCAATGGGATCCAACCAGTCTTATCTGGTAATGGCTTCTTGTTTTTTTGAAAAAATATGAACTCCAAAAACTATTTATGCTAAAAACATAACGATGACTGCGATACTTTTTTTTTTCTGATCAGCAAAAAAGATTTTATTAATCTTTGGAAAAAAACAAAGATTAAAAGGATCTCGGGTACACCGCCAAAAAGCCAACCGAGAACCAACCCAAAGGAAGGCAAAAAACCAACCTAAAGAAACCCAAACCTCCTAGCAACCCAAACAACCATGCATTAAGCAAAAAACGGACACGGGGTGGCTGCTGTGCAGCCACCGCACAGCAGGTGCTGTGCACCCATCCGAGCCATCCGTTGCTCGGATGGACGGCCCAAATTTCACCTCAGCACCTTTGCATCCGAACCGTTCGTTGCTGCGCATGCAAGATGAAATCTGGGCCGTCCATCCGAGCAACGGATGTCTCGGATGGGTGCACAGCAGCTGCTGTGCGGTGGGTGCACAGCAGGCACCCCAAATCTGCAAAAAACACCCTAAAAACAAAAAACACCCTAAAACAAAAAAACGCCTAGGAATTATAACCACAAGAAGCAAATTGAAACCCAAAAGAAATAACCGAAAGGACCGAAAAAACCAAGAAAGACAAACCCGAAAATCACCAAAACTTGGAATTAAAATACCAAGGAAAGAGAGACATCATCCTGAAAATCTTCATCCTCCTCCCAAGCATCCAAATCATGTAAAGCATTGATCTTTTCCGCTAATCGGCCTCCTACAATTCAACTAATTTCTTTAAATGATAGTTTCTCCCCCCTCTATATTTAATACCCAACAAAGGCCAATAATCCTTCACGCTACGAGCATTCTTGAAGAGAATGGAGTTTCAATTCCGAATGTCATCGGATGTAAGAGAAGAAGAGGAGACCAACTTATTTTTACGTATCAATTTGTCGGCCTTAACCCCAAGCTCTGAGAGATGCTTCTTCTTGTTAATCTTCCTTTTCGACCTTCTCAATCTCCTTTCCATTTTATTAATAGCATCAACGGATGTTTTATCAGGAAAACTACACCCACTTCTAATATGATTGATCTTCTTTCCATTTTATGACTGTGATACGTTTCCCTTTCATTTTTAAAATGGATTCTTGAAAAACATTTTATTTGCATATCATTATTCTCTTTGCAAAATATAACTTTAACACGTACGGTGTTCGTTTCATATATCAAATGGTATGCGATCGAACGCACAAGTTCACTGCACTTATAAATTGCAGCAATACAAACGTCGGGTCAAGTGCCTTGTGGCGGCTCCAGAAAATTTGAACAGGGTGTTCAAGATTTACCTTAATTCTACTAGTTCTACTAACTAGTATATACATACAAAAATGAGGCCAAATGATATGAAAATACATGAGATATCACAAATTTTCTTAGCAAATTCTATGTTGTTAGGTCAAGTAGAACTAAATCAGGAGATAAATACACTAATATTTATTGTTAAAATTTTTGTGTTGAATTGGTTCGCACGGATATTTATTCTCTCATATAGAGAGTTGATCGTTGCTCAATGAAAAGTAACAGGATGATATCAATACAATAAATACTTTTTTTTCTTGATTTTCTTAATTTTTGTCGTCAAGAGTGTGTACTTTGTTTTGAACTGGTGTATTAAGGATTTTGTTGTGAATTACCAGGATTGATGAGTGTTCATGGTATAAATGTTAAAACAAAACCCGATATAAATGTATCACATGTAATATCAAATATAAATTAAAGGCTTTAGAGTGTCCATCAATCATCTTTGGGAAGACTTTATATTTTACTTAGTTGTTTACATAAAATTAATTTGTGGGCTGATTTGTTGAGCCAAGTGTTCAAATATTTTTAAGTGGGTTGTTCAAATATTTGTGAGGAGGGTGTTCAACAATGGCTATACTAAACTAAAACTAAAAATTTTACATGTATTTCTGAACAAATTTTTTTTTAAGGGTGTTCAGGTGACCACCCTTCAATGAGGGTGGAGCCGCCTATGCCGCCCCTGGCTAATCAAATGGTTGTTAGATATGGAACAAAAATGAAGTTAATACATCAAAATGGTTGTTAGGTATAATGTAATGTTCTGTATATAGTACAAGAGTAGGTAATGGAGCTTGTTTTGTTGCTCCCAAACCTTATATGTCCTATATATATTCTTGGTTTTCGTCATCTAAATATTCAGGTTTTGTTGCTCTATTACTGCTTGTCGTTACTTGATGATCACATGAAGGTAGAATACAATCTTAGATACAAATATTAGAATGGTGGTTGCATGTGGAATTAATCATAAAGTACCTACTAGATCATAATCTTATTTAATTATTATGTGGAAGAGAATATGAATTGTGTGAGAATATTGTTGACCTATTACATTTTGGTACCTGGTCCTGCAATACCCTACATATGGTAGAATGACTTTAGCACTCAAAAGTCAATAAGCTGAAGCTAGTTTGTTCCACTGATTTAAGATAGTTTACTGAGTTATGATAATTTTTGACAATATTGCCCTTATGCAATGTAAAATGCAACCCAACACTAATAAATCTGAATCCTTTGGGTCCAAGTGGCGTATGAGTGTCTGGGTGCCAACATAGTAGAGATGCTTCCACGCGATGTGATGCCTTTATCTTGATTCCTTTTTATCATTGTAACTTTGTTCCTTTGATTAATAAAATTTCTTAGCCGTTCAAAAAAAAAAAAAAATACTAATAAGTTTGAAGGGCTATACGGACATTTCACCGTAGAATTTATACTTTCCACCCAAGTTTTATCCTGGAACAACCAGGCTTAACGCGTTTTTGCGAACCTTAAGTTTGGGTGTTGTAAAACGGGGCTAAGTAATTAAGGGGCAATGAAAATGAGTATTGTGTAGTTTCCAAAATATATTGTTCCATTTTCATAAACTTAATCATTTTTTAGGAAAGCATCCTTTCATATTAGGTAGAATGCATTTGGGGGGTTTTTGCGATAGCTTTGTCTTAGATTTTAGGTTGTAGATTGTTGATTTTGTTTCAAATTTCAAATTTTAGATCTTAAAGAAGCTATTAGGAGAGTTTGATGCAGCTTACCTAATTTTCTGTCTATGAGAACCATTGACGGATAAAAGCGTTATCTACCAATGCTTGTAACATATCCGCTGAAATATGTAAATTTCTCATGTAAAAAAACATTGAATCGGTTCACAGCGTTGTTTAAAAAACTCATCAAATGTGTCTATTATGTGTTCAAGGTGTGGCTGTTGGGTGTGGATGGCAAGCATTCGTGGCGTATGTGAATGTGGGATGTTATTATTTCGTTGGACTCCCAATTGGTTGTGTTCTCGGCTTTAAGTTCGACCTTGGCGCAAAGGTAATTAATATGCCTGTTAAACTACATGGAAAATATGTGTTTTTATAAAATTAGAAATTTTGCAAAAAAGTAGCCTATCGGATTCGTCTAAGTAGTATTATGCGACAAGTAGGTCTTTGTTACTTAATATGATGTATGGTGTCGTTTTTGTACTTTTTAGGGGATATGGTCTGGAATGATAGGGGGAACAGTTATGCAAACTGCCATCTTAATCTGGACTACTTATCAGACAGATTGGAGCAAAGAGGTAACTTAATACCAGAGGATTTTGTAGCACACACGTAGGGGCTCTGCCGTCGCCGTTGGCCGGCATGCACTGCCAACCGCATCTAGACCATCCGTCTCGGCAATCAATGATTTGGATTTAATATAAATTAAAAGAGTTCTATTTTAAATCTAAATCATCCAAAACACATTTGGACAGTTCGAATCGGGCTTGGTAGGGCCTGCCGACCCATGGGGATAGCAGAGCCCACGCGTTCCACATATTGTGTTTACACAACTTCTAGTTAAGTTTTACTAGAAAATTTGCAGATTTCTAAGAGAATTTTACTATTTTCTTTTCAGGTGGAGAAAGCTAAGAAGCGATTAGACAAATGGGATGACATAAATCAGCCACTGCTAAAGGCCTCCATTGATGCAGAAGAAGCTATCAATGGTGCTTCTCTTCAATAAATAGAGAGTTGGGCTGAAGAATATCTTCACATCTCAACTTCCTATCAATTTTTTGATATTACCATTGGTGAAATTTGCTAATAGTTACGATTTTTATCTCATCATTCCTTTAGGTTTTGATTCTATCCTAAATTCATGAACGGATTTATAATGGCAAAAAAAAAAATGTAAAAGAAAAATAAGAAGATAAGATTCCACAATTTGTGTTTCATCAACTTTGTTACCATAGCTAGGGAAAGTTTCTCCATGGATTTTCTACAATCAAGTGCTCCAGCATCCAAGGATAGAAGACCAGATATTATGTTCGTTCAAGAATCTAAGCTTGAACAAGTGGAACTTTCAGATTATCAAAGATTTGGGGGTAATCTTGGAGTGGCAGGTGTTTTCTCAAAATCTGAAGGGGCCTGAGAAGTTTCGCCAGGAAGAAGGCAGAAAGGGTAGAGATCTTGGCTCAAGGAATATTTGATTGCAACAAAGCTTCTTTGGCAATGGAAAGACATTTGGGATCAAAGAGCCAGACGTTGAGAAATTTGAATGGCTTTGGGCCTCAATCCCTAAGGTCATCAGCAAGAAGGATGGGGCAATGATCTGAGATGGGTCTATGCAAGCCCCATTGAGTTGGCTTAAAATAACTAACGAAAGGACTCCCGAATTCAAATTCATCCTCATTCAAAGAATGTTCTGGGAAAAACCTTAGCTCGCCTAGGTTGATAGATTTGTTGTGTATGAAATAGGCTTATCTACTATTTTAGTCCCTACAAAATACACCAAGTTTCAATTTTGTCCTTACAAAATAATTTGTGTCAATTTCATCCTTATAGTTTCAGACAAATTTCAATTTTACCCTTCCGTCAAATTAATGACAGAAAATGCTTATGTGGCAAACAGAAAATGCTTAAAATACCAGAAAATTGCGTAAACTTCTAGAAAAATGCTTAGAATACCGGAAAAAAATTATTAATCTTCAAAAAAATGACGGAAAATTACGAACATTTTAAAATACCAAAAAAATTCATTAGACGGAAATTTTATGAAATTTGTCTAATGATTTTTTTTGGAGATTAATCATTCGTATCGATGAGAGGAATTAAAAAAGTATAAAAATATGGGTTGAAGTTAAAAAAATTCATATAAGACGACACTTTATATAAAAAAATAAAAAAAATAGTAATTCCTCTCGTTGATAAAGTATGGGCCGAATTAGACAATAAGATTTTTCAAAGATGAAAGAATACCAAATAGCTATTTTTTTTCTCTAAAGTGTCGTCTTATAAAGTGTCGGCTTTGGCCCAAGGGGTGTTTTAATTTCTCCAACCTTAGTTGGATTCCTCTTTTTTCTCCCGCTAACTTGATGTACCCATTGTCAAGTTTTCTTCAATAAATTTTATTGCCGTTTCAAAACAAAAAAAAAAAAGTGTCATCTCATAAGAACTTTTTTTAACTTCGGCCCATATTTTTATATTTTTCTAATTCCTCTCGTTGATACAAATGATTAATCCCAAAAAAAGTCATTAGATAAATTTCATAAACTTTTTGTCTAATGACTTTTTTCGGTATTTTAAAAATTTTGTAATTTTCGCCATTTTTTTGGAGATTAATCATTTTTTTCGGATATTTTAAGTATTTTCCATCATTAATTTGACAGAATGGAAAAATTGAAATTCATCTGAAAATATAATGACGAAATTGACACAAAATATTTTTTGTAAGGATGAAATTGAAACTTGGTGTATTTTGTAGGGACTAAAATCTAGAATGTAATGTCACGAATTTCAATTTTGCCCTTCTGTCAAAAAATATTTTGTAAGGATGAAATTGAAACTTGGTGTATTTTGTAGAGACTAAAATAGTAGATAAGCCTATGAAATATTAATGGAAAACTAACCAATCAATAATACCAACCAATAATGAGGAATGCCTTACTTTGTTCTATTTGATCACATGCGGTAGGTTTGTGTTCTGTGGTGGATGTAAGGAATACTTGATGGGCTTCTATTTTTCGTGTGTCCAATTTTACACTCATAAAAAGAAAACGTACGACCTCGATGGAACTAAAAAATTCAAGCATCGCCACACTTTCTTCTTGGACAACTACGCTCTCTTACGCATCAAACCATGGGAGGTATACATGTTATTTTGTTTATCAATTATCAATTTATGTATGTATGTATGTATTCTATTCTTGAACAAACTTTTTGCTGTGTGTTATACGCTGATCCATATTTTTTATTTCTACAACAAACCCCAAAATCCCAAGGGATTGGTTTAATAGGCCAAAACTCTTCTCTTGTTCATAACCCACACCAGGCAGAGCTTTTACTCCATGGCTGCTGAGAAGACCTAAAGAACTTCGAATGACTTGCTGAGAAGCCTCTACTACGGCAGAGAAGTGATGGGTGAAAGTTAGAGGATGAACCCGATCCACAAGTCAACACGAGAGATATTGATAGAGAGTCCCGCAATTAGTGGTAACTAGTGATTCTTTGACGTATGTTGAGAAGCCTACATTCTTGAGTGCAGGGGTGGAGCTAGCAAATCGATGTAGAGGGGCACTTTTCAATTATAATAGTTGAAATTTTTCCTCGTGTAGACCACAACCAAATAAACAAAATTTAAACATTTTTCACGATGCATATAAAATTTCAGTGCACTTTAATTTTTACAAAAAAAAAAAAAAAAAATCCAAACACAAGCCCGCAGTCTACAATATTCTACACATGAAGTGTAATTTTTTTAAGATTGTTAGGAATTTTTTGAGGGCTTGTGTAAGTTGATGGGATAGTTATTCCAAAACTTAGAAATTTAAGGAGATAAATGCCAAAACTTAGAAATTTAATTAGGGATATAACTGTAATAATAGAAAACCGAGGGAGCACGTGACCCCCTTTTTCCTTAATTCACTCCAGCCAATTTTTCGATCGGCAAAAAAGAATTTATTAATATTTGAAAAAGATTACAGAGATTAAAAGGATTGCGGACTGGCAAAAGGCCGCTCGAGATTAACCAACTCCAAAAGAAGGCAGGAAGCCAACCGAAACTCCACAACAAAAACTAAAATCTCACACTTGCTGAGACACCCAACAACCTACTACCAAAAACAATCTAAATCCAAAAGAGAAAATACAAACTGATGAAGCAATTTCTATCTCTCCTCGATCAATGACCTGCAAAACAAAGTAGGATCTAGGCCACCGGTGTGGTGCCGGCCAATAGCCTCCTATGCCTAAGTCAGTAGCTTCTGGATCTAAGAGTTATGCAGAGAATGTTAAAATGGTTTGCGTTCAGTACCTTCTTTAGGATTAACCAGTCGTTTTTATAGGCATTCGGAGTAGTAGAGCCCTTTTGGAACATGGAACCATAATTCTCGTTCGATAAGGTTTATCTCTTGGAGCCATAGGGCTTATAGGACTCTCATTTGAGATATGTTCCATTATTCGGATCTGGATAAACTTCTTTGACCCCTTTGGGGTTATCTATTGAGCATAAAACTTTCTGGATTAGCATCGAGGAGACTCACAATTTCCAGTAGACTAGCTCGTCACCCCCACGCCTGAGCTGTAGCTCTTTGCCGAGCTGGCCTTTTGGTCCGAGCTCCATGAGAGGTCAGCCCGGACCCAACAGCTACTCCCTAGTCTCTAAAAACATAACCAAATAAGGTCAGGAGCAATTTTTCGTACAGTTTGGCGGTTACTTTTCCCTCGTGCTTCGCGCGCATTTAATGCGGGTGTCAGGGGTCATGTCATGGGACAGGTGGCACAATCCCATCCGCCGGTTATGCCTTTTGCTGAACGTTCAAGATTTACTCAGCGAAAGTAAAGGGAAAACATTTGGCCTTTCAAATTCATTCAAAATCTCTACACCATCTCCTTCCTTCATTTAGGCGATTCGGAGCAAGAACCCTAACCCTCATTTTCGCCTTAGAGTTCCTCGTTCTAAGTACGTTTTCCCTGCCTTTGTTACTAAATTTTTATGTACTTTGATCATTCCGGGAATCCTGTTGATCCTGTTAACCCAATCGACCCAGAATGGCCTACTCCTAGTCATTTCCCTTTTATTAGGATATTGTACTACCTTGTCAGGCATTACCACACCCCCAACATTCTCGACTTCGTTCCTTCCCCCTTTCTCCAGTACGACATCATTAACGAATATTTTTACACTTTTTCTGAGGACTATGGTTTTCTTTGTGCCAAGTCCATGGAATAGGACGAAGTAGAACCCGAACCCAAACTTGAAACAAACACTGAACCCAACATCTTTATAGACTTGTGCGAGGAAGAGACTGACGACGATTGTCCTCCATTGCTAGGTAGAGGCGACAGAGCTCTTACTTCGAGAACCCCATTCACTCCTTCAGTTTTTGACGATCTGCTCATGGCTCAGCTAGAGCAGTATTTTGCTAACCTCATTAGGTCTACTATTACGAGAAGGGTTCAGGAGGCCCTCCATGATAAATACCAAATCCCTCAGTCCATCCCTCTAAGGCCTCCCTCCGCAATCGAGTACGCTTGTACTTACGAGAGAGATGAGGTCTGCCTCTATCTAGGCGCTTTTGAAGGAGGTCTTCGCCTACCATTTCCACGCATCGTCAAGGAGGTTTTAGAGTTCTTCGACCTTGCCCCTGCTCAAATTGCTCCCAATTCGTGGCGGCATTTGATTGGTTGTGCTGTGCTGTGGGAAGCCATGTCAAATGGAGACTCCCACTTGACGGTCGAGGCCTTTATTTATCTTTACCAAATGAAGAAACTCCCCGGCTTGGATGGGTGGTGGTATTTCACCGAAAGGGATGCCAAAAATCCCATCTTGACAAGACTCCCTTCTTCCAATAGGGATTGGAAGGATAATTTCTTCTTCGTAGGTGGGTATGGATGGGAATTTCTAGAATGGGACGAGCCTAAATCTCTCAGAATTCATAGGTCGTGGGGAGTCCCCTTTGTTGAATGTAAGACCTGCTCCTTAGTTAAATATGTGGTTGTTATCTCACTTTGATGTCTTGCATATCGTGTTGCTCTTTCCTTACAGGTCACGGAAGGTTTCACATCATTGAGGAGAAGCTGAAAGAGGTCACCAAGGCCAGGGCGTACGAGCACCACTCAATCCACCTGCTCATCTTCGTCGAGAACCTTGCCATGTATCTCCTCAGTCCAGAAGTTGGAAGTAAAGCTCTTACCTTGGAAAGAGGTACTGAAACTTCTTATTACCTGTAGATCTCTGACCTTCTCCCTATTTTTCCTCTTTGTTCTTCAGCTGAAACCCAAGAAGACATGGCTGGACCTTTTGGTTAGCATATTTAGGGTTGGCTGGAAGAAGAATCAATAATTCTTATCTTCAAGAGCGTTAAGCTCAGAAAATAGCCAACCCTATTGATCCCTCGAGGAGGAGGAGGAGAATCACTCCCCAGATAAATATTGAGACTTTCATAGACTCTGGGGTCACCGACTCGACCAACAAAGAGAAGGAGAAAGAGAAGGAGAAAGAAAAGGAGAAGGAAAGAAGGGAAGCTGAGAGAGAGAGAAAGGGAGAGAGAGAGATAGAAAAGAAAGAAGAAGACAAAAGAGGCTGCTAAGAAGCAGAAGAACATCGAAGGCTCTGGTCCGTCAGATGCCACGCTACAGCAGCAAAATGATGGCCCTTCCATCATATTGGACAGGAAGTTTTGTTTAGAGAAGGTCAAGTGCCTCGCTTGTCCTGCTGATGATCAAGTCCTGGGGGATGTAGATGGTCAAATCCTAGGCATCGAGCTCGCTGTTGACCTTGGACATGTACTTCATTTTATTTGAAGCTCTGTTTTGCTCGACGCCTGATTTATAGTTTTTTACACTATCCTGACTTACTTTTTCTTTTTGTAGTCCGCAATCCGAGCTCTCCATCTTACAAAGCGTTATGCCAATGTTGCTGCTCAAAGAGAGCAACTACTGACAGCCTAGGAGAAGCACGTTGCTGAGAACATGAGGCTCTCTGGGGAGCTTGATTCTGCTAAAACTGCTCTGCTCAAGGCCGAGAGTGCTCGTAACGGGGCATTAAGGAAGATGGGGAGCTTGGAGAAGGTAGTGGAAACCGAGAAGGCTCAGGTCGGCAAAGCTCGGAAAGAAAGGGAGGAGCTTGAGCGGAAGACTGCAGAGCTCACTGAAAAGTTGAAGGACGCACGCCGTCAGAAAATCGAGGATTTTATGGCCTTTGACGAGTTTAGAAAAATGTTGACAACTTGGTTTTTTGACGGCTTTGAAGAGTGCAAGCGTCTTTGCAGCAAAAAGTTCCCTTCTACTAACTTTTCGGTGATAGAACTTGAGGACGACACGACTTCATTGGCTGATGGTGGTGACAACGGAGGTCAGGAGGATGATACTGCATCTACTCTAGCAGGTAAAGATCCGCAGAGCCGGGACCTTGGAGGGAAACCTCAGACTGGTTTTGTGGAAGGTCAGACTTCAAATCCTAATGTCACCATTATTAGCTCTTCAGAGGTAGCCCATCCCGGGGATGGTTCGAAGAAGGCCTAATGTAATGCTTTGTTCTCTTTAAATTTGCTAAAAACTTCTGTCAATTTGAACTTGTTCTTTTTTTCTTTTGAAATGCTTTGGGAATTGTATAAATTTGGGGACAAATTTGCTGTTTTAAATTTTCAGTTGTGTAGAACTTTGCTTGTCGTCAGTTGCATAGAACTTTGCTTGTCGTGGCTGTGCTTCGACTCTTTTACAAAAATGTGGATGCCTTATCACTCCTCACTCCCCTAAGTGCAATGTTGTTTATGACGATATTGCACTTGTAACAGGTAAGTGAAGGTTTCGGCTACATATGCTCACTGAGCTGTTTTGTTGCTTAAGCTATTGTAGTTTTCGTATTCGCCTTTTGACGAGC
Source organism: Vaccinium vitis-idaea (assembly GCA_963854785.1). Lineage (NCBI taxonomy): Eukaryota > Viridiplantae > Streptophyta > Magnoliopsida > Ericales > Ericaceae > Vaccinium > Vaccinium vitis-idaea. The sequence continues at coordinate 29,316,954 of OY978221.1, read as the reverse complement.
TCTTATCCCGAGCTGAGTTTATGCCTTATGTTTCACATTGCTATACTGCTTCTTTCAGCACTTGTCTATGTTGCTTGCATGAGCTCATTCTACACTGCTCTTTTGTCTGAGCTTACTAGAAGCGTACCTTTTATGCACAACTGGTGCATCTTTGTTTCAAAACCTTCTCAAACTATACAAGTTATTTGTGCTGTATGCCTTAGCATAAGCACCTTATTTGATAACCTGAGCTCCTTCATACTTTCCTTGTTTTTACTCCCCCAATGTGAGGTTGTTTTTAACAACATTATACTTCTTTTTGATGGAGCTAAGGGTCCCGTATGCATTTTTGCATGCATGTGGCAGGCTCTTTGCTGAGCTATCTTTGCAAAAACTCTTCCATGGTTTCCTTTGAAGAGTGCCGAGCTTATTTTATTTATAAGTTCGGTTTTTGTGTTTTAGTCCCGAGCTCGTATTAGACTCCAGATCTGTAGAACTGGGCCGAGTTGAGCTTCTGGCCACTACCTCTGACTTACAGCCTTTGGCTTCTCAGACCTTTTATTCAAAGGGCTGAACCAGTTGGGATGGTCAATCCTCTGCCTGGAATTATTCTCAAGGAGCTTATTTCTTTTTGACCAGTGCTCCATTTCATGCTTTTAACATTTTGTATGAGCTGTGCTCTTTTAATGATGCATAGAATGTAAACAGAAAGGTGCAATTTTTATTGCAAAAGAAATAAGACAAAGATAAGGGTCTGAAAAAATGATTTGCAGCTGCTAAAAGTTATTTAATAATAAAACTTCAAAAATAAAAGAGAGTTCATCAAACTAAAAATGTGACTCATCAAAACTAAATGCAATACTTCTTGAGGTGTTCTATATTCCAGGAATTCGGCACCTCATTTCCCTTCATTGTAACAAGCCTGTAAGCTCCATCTTTTGTGTGCCTCAGGCCCTCAGTATCTTGTAAGGCCCTTCCCAATTTGGTCCTAGCTTTTCGACTTTCTTTCCTGTGGGACCAGCTTTGCGTAGAACTAGGTCGTTCAGCTGGAAACTCCTTGGCTTGCCTTGTGCATCGTAGTACCTGGCCACCCTTTGCTGGTACACTGCTACCCTGCAGCAGCTGCCTCGCGTCTTTCCTCGAGCAAGTCCAGCTTGGTCCTGTGGTCTTCTTCATTCTCTTGACGGTCAAGCGAGACTGTGCGATAGTTGAGCAATTCCAGTTCGATGGGGACCACAGCCTCTGCCCCGAAAGCCAAGGAGTACAGTGTCTCACTTGTTGCTCTCCTTGGTGTTGTTCGGTATGCCCACAGGACCGAATGTAGCTCTTCTGGCCAGGCTCTAATTCTTAAACAAACACATATATTCCAAATAATTTTGGAAATTGATTTTTGCACTCCATGTATTACTATTTGTACTTCACAAGTGGAATGTAAATAGTAATACGTGGATTGCGAAAATCTCTATCCACAAGATTTATGAAGGAAACCCACGGGGTTAGCCTAGCGGTCAAGGCTTTGGTATCAAAAATTTGCTCATTTTCTAAGGTCTTAGCTTAGATACATCTTAGTTAGCTCTTTTGAGGCAATTTCATACGAAGCTTTACTCTTGTTTTAAATGGGGTCTTCGTTAGTTGATGCCTTGATGGTGGAGTACTACTCTCACAATATTTGTCAAGGTGCGCATAAACTCTCGTGGACACTTGGTTGTCATAAAAAAATTATGCTTGAAATAAAAATAAATAAAACCATAGCATTTTAAAACAAAATATGCAGTTTACTCGTTTTTGTTTTTTGTGATCACTATTCACTATGCCTGCCTGCCTCTGCCTGTGTGTGAGTCTCCTATAAAACCCCCTTAAATGTGAACCAAACAAACAAACGTATAGACCTTCCTGTCAAACCGCATTTGGGATGTTGTCAAGCATGGGGTCTGAAACTAATGGTCTCCAGCGACCCATCCTACACGCCACCATACCACCACCACCGGAACCACCGTCTACCACCGTCCATTCATCGAGCTCCGAGCTAGAAAATGTATTGTTAGACACCCAACTACCAGTCTTGAAGCGACTCCGGCTGGCCACCAAGCTTGAGTTGATGCTCCTATTACGCTTGGCTGGGCCGGCCGTGATGATGTACTTGATTAACAACGCCATGTCGATGGCCACCCGGATTTACTGCGGCCAACTCGGTAATCTCGAGTTCGCTGCCGCTTCCCTCGGCAACAGCGGCATCCAGTTGTTTGCCTACGGCCTCATGGTACGTACTCGTCTGTCTATATTACTCATTTAAAAGTTTAATATGTTAGAGATAGTAATTTTATTACTTGTATTAGCACCCATTACTCCGTAAGCGGACTAAAAACTTGCAAGTTTTTAATAATTAGATAAGCAGTAAAGTTCGAACACATAATTTATTGTCTGCTCTGATACCATATTACTCCCTCCCTCGCTTTTTAAATGAGTTGTTTCGTGAATCCAACTTACTAAAGAAACATCATCATTATATATTTCACATTAACTTTTACTCACACCTTATAGTTTTCACATCAAATTTTTTTTCGCTGATGTAGATGTAGACCACTGCGTCATTCACTTTCAAAACTTATCCTCCACTTTTACCCATTAACACTTTACGCACTAACTTTTCAAAGCACACACTTATTATGAGACAATCCGAAATGAAATAGTCGACTATATATGAGGAACAGAAGGAATGAATATTTAAAAACTATCAACTAAACTAAATCAATGATGTGATTATATTTTTAATTTTTTGGTCAACATAAGTTTTCCAATTCGTCCTAGCAAGGACAAATAAAAAGCGAAAGATATGAATCAAAGATGGAAAATTCGAAGACTTGAAAAACTACTCTTATCTGTTGTTTTTTTTTTTTTTTTTTTTTAGTGAATTATTTCTAGATTTCTATCGTCAAGACAAATTAAAACATTAAAAAAAAAGATTATATGATTAATTCAAAAGAGGGACTTCATGTATATTCAGATGCTTATGGTGTTGCTCTCTGGTTGGACAAGTTAACTAGGAGTAAATAGTAACTCATGTCTACATGTAAGATGCATCATGTCTAAAAATAATTAAACTCGTCATTATACAAGAAAAAGATAAAAATAAATAAATAAATAAATAAATTCTGACGATGTTGACTAACACACCAAGTATTTTCATAATCATCACTTTTCTGTATTTTTTCTTAGAATAATTCAGGTATTTATTAAAAAACAAGGTGATGTTTTTTTTATAAAAAAAGAAGAAAAAGAAAAAGAAAAAAAAAACGGTTAGAAATGGAGAGCATGAATTCACTTTCGCCCTGTTTGTTAGAGGTATATAAAAGGTGGATATAGAGATTGGCGGGATATAGAAATCCGGGAGTGTTATATCCGGTGTTTGTTTAGTTTTGGGAGGCTGGATATTTTTTAGCTGGGATATGTATAGGATAAACCTACTCGTACAGAACGAGTTTGTACAGAAAACGTACAGAGGGCCCTCGGGGACCCATTTTTGGGTCCCACACGAGTGATCCGAACCGTTCATTATTCTTAGAACATTTTTCCGAGTGGCCCCACAAAATTTCAGCTCAATCGGATGGTTAGAAGTGCTTGAACCAAAGTCCCACTGTTTCAACGAATTTTTTTTTGGTTGAAACGGTAGGACTTTGGTTCAAGCACTTCTAACCGTCCAATTGAGCTGAAATTTTTTGGGGACACTCGAAAAAATGTTCTAAGAATAATGAACGGTTCGGATCACTCGTGTGGGACCCAAAAGTGGGTCCCCGAGGGCCCTCTGTGCGTTTTCTGTACAAAATAATATGTACCCCTAGCAGGGTCCGATATGTATATCCCCTTGCAGGGGGATTAAATATAGACACCCCTCCCCCCTCTTAAATTATATCCGGGCTTGGATACCGTTTTATTACCCAACTGCCCTTCCATCATTTGCTGGCGCAGAAGAAAGACATTTGGTGGGGTCAAGCAACCAGAAGAAAGACAGACATTTGCAGGGTATCGTTCCAATTGGCGCAGAAGAAAGACATATGCAGGGGGACTACATCATTTTTTTTACTTTCTTTATTTAGGACAAAAAAGACATTTTACATTATCCAACTCCTTATATCCCTCTTCCACAACATCAAAACAAACACAATAATTTTTTATCTCCCCTTCTAAAATAAGACCCCTCAAATCATATCCACCTCTATATATCCCCCTCTTATTATATCCACCTTCACCCCTTATATACATACCCGCTAACAAACAGGGCGTTTTAGTATTTGGATTTGGATAAGAGTCGCCCCCAGCGTAATTTAACGTCCACTAGAAACTTTGTGGAGTAGATAATTTTAAAAGGATACCTACTAACTGCATTAGTTGTGATACGGACAGTACTATGCGTACAGATTTCTTTGTACAGAAATAATATAAGGCAAATTATAAAGTCAGCACATTGGGTTGATATTAAGGTTTAAAAAGAGTATTGAATGTATGAATATTGCATTAAAAAATGTGAAAATGTATTGAAGTATGTGAAAAGTATGTAGGGATGTGTGTGTATTCTTTTTTTTATATTTTTATGTATGTTTATTGTCAGCCTAATGAACTAACAATATAAAAACATTTTTAATGTTATTATGTAAAAATAACCCCAATTAGACATTGATAAACATTATTTTGAAAAATATGAACGACTCTGATCATCTATGTGAGACCCAAAACGGATTCAAATCAACTGATTTGTACGATTTTCGTAGAAAAAAATCTACAAGCGCAAGTGGTGGCCAGCTCATGCATAGAGTTCTTGGATGACACACACTGTATTTCGGAATCGAATCTCATTATCTTCTCTCTCATTTAATAGATTAAGCATAACGAATGCCAAAAAAAATAAAATATAGAAATCTACACGCATATCCTTATCTATATCGTTGTGATAAGGAGTACCTACAATGATTTGAACGATAAATCCAGGGGTACCAACGCCCCTGGTACCGACAGCGCCGGAGACCCCCTTGTGGGTCCCCAACGGTTGATCTGATCCGTCCATTCATTCCAGAATTGAATTCCGAGTGGGTCCACACGGGAATCATTTCAATCGGACGCTCCTAAGTGCTCGATCCAAAATCACATCATTTCGTTCAAAATTTTTGAAATGAAATGGGGTGATTTTGGATCGAGCACTTAGGAGCGTCCGATTAAGGTGATTCTCACTTGGGCCCCTCGGAATTCGATTTTGGAATGAATGGACGGTTCGGATCGACCGTTTGGGACCCATAATGAGATCCCCGGCACTGTCGGTACCCCGTCGGTACTGTTTGGTCTGTACCGGTAGAAGGGTATCAGAAATTCAGAACTACTCTTTGCGAAGGTAAATTTGGGATCCTGCTACGGGTACAACCCAATTTGTACAGAAAATGTACAAATCACTCTCGGGGACCCACTTTTGGGTCCCACACAAGTGATCCGAACCGTTCATTATTTTTAGAACATTTTTCCGAGGGGCTCCACAAAATTTCAGCTCAATCGGACGGTTAGAAGTGCTTGAACCAAAATCACGCCGTTTCATTCAAGCACTTCTAACCGTCCGATTGAGCTGAAATTTTGTGGAGCCCCTCGGAAAAATGTTCTAAAAATAATGAACGGTTCGGATCACTTGTGTGGGACCCAAAAGTGGGTCCCCGAGAGTGATTTGTACATTTTCTGTACAAATTGGGTTGTACCCGTAGGATTACCGGTAAATTTGAACTAGTCTCCTTAAAGAGTACCTACAATAATTGGTCACATCAACCCCCCCGCCCCCCCGCACCGGTCACATCATAATAATAGGATCCTGCTAGTAACCACTCATTAGGTGGTCCGGGAAAAACCATAAAGTTCTTGACTTGACATAGTCAGTAAACTTCTGCAGATTGGACATCCCGAAAGTTTATAAAAATATTATTTTCCTTTCTCAATTGCAGAAGTTCTGCAACAGATTTATCAGAGTGATTTGATTGCTGTCCTCTATTTTGTTAAAATGACAGAATTAAGCTCAAACTTGTACTATTTTCTTACTACACGTGAGACAGAAGGAAAGTCAAGCCAGGACATCAAATTAAAGTTACAAATTATACTTCCTCCGTCCGGATTTGTTGGTCTGTTTTGGGGATTCTAACTTTTTTTCCATTACATTTTGAGTTTGTTAATTTCCTATTTTATCCTCAATCCCTCCATTTAATACTCATTTCATTCCAATTTGATAGTTCACTACGAAACTACGTGCAATTTTCAAACTAAAAAATAATGTAGTTGCAAAAATTATTTTTTTATCAATATAAATCTTGTTTGATAGATCTCATTGAGAACATTAATACGGTGTAAATAATTCAAAAATGTAAACATATTATTTTTATAAAATTAGTTTTTGTGTTGTTATTATAAGTTTTAGAAAAGGGGCAAAAAAGTAAATTTTTCATACTTTATGCTTTGACTTTTGAAAATGGATAAACATTTTAGGACTTGAAAAAGTATGTTTGTGGACTAACAAATCCGGACGGAGGGAGTAGTAAAGTATCTACCCAAATAACAACTTCCAATAAAAACGTTAATTTTGTGGAAACACTAACGAAAAATAATATGGGTATACAGTATACTATTTATGCATTCCAAATGCACACTATCCTGATGTGGCAAATGAGAAGAAGCCCACTTTTTGGGTGAGCCCCATATTTGGCTTTTCCTCATTGCCACATCAAAGTGGTGTGCATTTAAGGTATACAAGTGGTGTACCTATAACATTGTTGAATGCTAACGGGTGCAATTTTGGGGGAAAGCTAACGGTGCACCCATAGTTACAACCCATTGGGCGTTCCTCCAAAAATAAAATACCAATTTCTTTCTTTCACCTGCCAATGCGTTCCCGTACAAATGCAGTATTTTATTTTTTTATCCGAAAGATATTGTAAAACAACTCAACAAGCCAACGATGTAAAATACTAAAGCACATATTTTTTTATGTTATTTTGTATCAAATTAAAGATCTCTATTAGTAATTTAATTTGGAACTTAATTGATTATAAATTTTATTTGCGAAAGTAATTTATTTTTTTATACGAAGAGAATTGTAAAGTAAAAACAATGTTCAAAGTACTCAGAGGGTATTTCACTAACAAAAAATTGTTTTTTCCAAACACCAAGATAAGTCATTTTCCCACAATACATCACAAAAAAACCGTAAAAACCCAATTTTTTCAAAAATATGGGTTAGTGGAACACCCCCTCAATAGTAGCAGCTAGTAAGGGAAAGAGCTGTTAGGAGAGAGTATTTATGGTTCATGGTGTACGGCAATCTTTCGGGTAAAAGTTAACAAAAGAGCTAGAGGGTAATTCTGCCATTTACCTTTGAAAGTATTCAGTCAAATCAGAGCCAAAGTCATTTCATGGGAATACAAAAATCGGCTGCCAAAGAATAGCGCGTGGAACAATATTTAAGGGTGTGTGAAACACTACAGACCACCCATAGCCTTGTTAGCAGATTTTCCCTTTCAATATATTCATATGTCCAGAGAATCCAAGACTTTCCATGGAATAAAATCAAAACGCCTTTATTCAAAAGGCCCCGATTGGATGCATTCCCCGCCCCCCGGTGAAAAACGTGGGTTCAGTGCTTTGGCTTGTTTGGCAAGCCTAAATTCCTCTCCTTTGGCTTGTTTGGCAAGCCTAAATTCCTCTCCTCTTTGTTTTTAACCCTAGCTTCCTTTTCATGCGTTTGGGGTGCTCTCCTTGATAATTTTTTGGCACCCCTTAGGCTACCCAAAAATTATCCAGAAATAGAGGGTCTATTTTTTTACCATTATACCCCTTCTTATCCCCCCTACCCCAATTGATTGAAACAGAAAATGGCTGAAAATTTTACCTGATACTCGATGAAAAAGTAGATTAAGTTTATATTTTCAATGAAATAAATTTATATACCTTCAAATTGTCCAAAATTTATTAAGTAGATTAAGTTTTGTAATTATATAATTAATTTAATGAATTTTCAAGTTTCGTACAGTACAAGGGCAAAAGAGTCATTTGATGGCCTTTTCAATCATTTACCCCCTCTTATTTATAAAACATCCAAACCAAGTCAAAAGTTATCCCCCTATTTAATCTCTCATCCAAACTATTTACTTTTTTATCCCTCCTCCATAAACTTCACATCAATATGGCCCCGATTGGATGGTGCTAAAATTTCAGGGGAATAAGTTATAGAGAGGGTATAAGATAAGATGGAGTATTAATTTTGGAGGGTTGACCCACATTGATGTGATGTTTATGGAGGGGAAATAAAAAAAGTAGTTGGTTTAGATGAGTTATTAAGAGGGGGGGGGGGGGGGGGGGGGATAAAGTAGTACTTGGTTTGGATGGATGATAAAATGGGGGGATAAGGTTTTTTGTAGTTGAAATAAGGGAGAGAGGGGTGTTATTTTTTCCTTATACCCGGGATAACTTTTGGGCTGGGGGAGGGGTGCCCAAAAATTATATCCCTCTATGTCTCTGCCGGGGATAACTTTTGGATGGGTGAAAATTTATCCCCCTGCATTTTTTTCCAACCAAATCATGCTAAATGTGTCACATTAGGCCTTATACCCCTTCAAAAGTTATCTCCCTTCCTTTAACCCCATCCAATTGGGTCCTATGGGTCAACCCTTTAAAAATAATACACCCTCTTATCTTATACCCTCTATAACTTATCCCCCTAAAATTTTAGCACAATCTAATAGGGGCCTAGGGGATGGTGCCAACCATGATGTCTCAAACTGATGAGCTCCACCACAGACCTTGCCGCTTGTTTAATACCGGAATAAGAAAAAACACATAGCCACCTACCATTCTCCAAGCCGCTCCGCATAGGACCGACGATCATGATGTAGTACTACAATTTACAGGCCGAGTAAATATTCAATGGTCTTGGAAACTTAGGGCAAAGTGTCCCAACATTCTTTTCTAATATATTTTCATGGGATTTATAAATTGAGTATTGCATGTGCCCAACTTAAATGTTTGGTGGCACGTGACAGTGTTTTAAGACCAGGAAAGAATTTTCTCCATGGGGCTATCACTGTGTGCACTGAAATATTGCCAGCAACCCCGGTAATCTCGAGTTCAAAAAAGATTTTAATGAGTGCTTTTGAATGATAAATAAAAGTTTGAAAACTAATAAAGTATTAGATATCAATGAACTCTTTTAATTCATAAAAATATATTTTTCAAATTTTTCTTTAAAAAAATGTATTATTGTTAATTTATCGTTTCGCGTTCCGGACTATCATTTTGGAACGGATAGGGTAGCTTTAAGTTCAAAATGATGATTTTTCACATGTAACTGGCACCAAGCAAGCATGGAATTTCCAACACCACACATACCATCCAGTGAAGGGATGGGATACTCTCCGATCCCTTTTAAAAGAGTACAATAGTAATTTTTTTTTTGAAGTGACTGCAATACTCCCTCCGTCCCCTTTTAAATTTCCACTATAGGAGTACGTGTATTTTCAAATACCCAACAACTTTATTTTTCTAGTATAAAATTTCCACTGAATAAAAGTACTTATTGCGCACTTTAATTTGATGCAATTTTTTTTTTTAAATTCTATGAAAATACAATATTTTACGTTCAAGAAATGCATGCTTCCTAAGGACACACTTAAAAAGTGGCGGATGACTATCCCATTTCACTAACTCAAAAAGTCAAAAAGTTAGTCTATTACGGTTTCCGAGGCAAATCATTTTCTCACGATACACAATATATAAAGTCGTGAAAAAACCAAAAAGCTAAAAGATACCCGTATTGGAACACTAAGCCAGGTGACAACATATGTTAATGAAAGGAATAATGATAGTGACACAAATTTTGTGCCACAGCCAACCATAACCTCACGCACATGGGGTGTGGGGCCCATGTGGGAAGAATTGTTAATGAAAGGAATATGCAAAATGTAATTGCCTTACATAAAAATGATAAACGCTTAAATCCAGAAGAATTGTTGTCTTATGACTTAGCCTCGCCTATCTCTCCTCGAATCATGATTCATACTGTATTTGGATTAAGCGGTTGTGGTTAGTTTACAAAATAAATGTTGACGTGACCGAAAGGAAAGCCTTTGCTTATTTGGAAGGGCACTCGTACCCCACTGCATAATGTTACGGGTCAAGTCTCACTGACATCTAACCTTCTTTCATGTACTTAGAAAAAAACAAAGGCTTTCGTGCTGCAAAGCAAATTGTTTGCACCTTTTCTGAGTATCAGTGTTTCTTCTCTTTGGTCCACATTTTTTTGGTATTTCAAAATCCGATCACTAAAATTTTGATTCAGTGCGTAGTTGATTGGGTTAAGTTATTTCAATAATAGAGTTGAGGTTGGATTTTGATTCTGTGCATAGTTGATTGGGCTAATTAAGTTATTTCAATAACTTTCAATTTGATCAATATCTCTCTTCTATCCTTGTACTTTTATCTTTGGCTTATTAGTATTTCATTTGTTTTAATGTTTTTCAATTTAATTGATTGTTATCGTTGAATTATTCAACGAAATACTACCTTGATACAAAAACATTGGACGTAGTTATAATATTAAAAAAAATTAAATTTTACTTAACATATTCTATTCCAAAACATCGTATTGAACTGTGTAACACGTAGACGTAGAGTATATCATTTTTTCATTGTCAACTATTTCTTTTTCTTGATAAAAGAAACTTATTAATTTTCACAAAATTAGACAAAGATTAGACGGAATAAAAGAACGATGACCAATGTCCCTCAAGACCCAAAAACCAAGAAGAGAAGACGTTAGCTAAAATTACAAAGAGCAACGTGAAAAACATGGTCCAACGAAAACACCCCAATCACTTCTAAACCTCAAAACTCAACCGGAAGAAAACGTTAGGCCCAAGGTCAACAACTTGGGTGCCAGATAAGTACTACGTGGTGGTTTTCAGCGCGAATATCGGCTGTCTAAATGTATTTTGGCCGGTCAAAATTTTAGAAAGAGAAAGAGGAGAGTGAGAGAGGAGAGAGGGAGGAAGAAAAAAATCTATTACAAAATACTTTTGAGACAATGAGCCAGTTCAAGTACATTAATGAGCCAGTACATTAATGAGCCAGTTCAAAAAAAAAGTACATTAATGAGAGTTTCTTGTCGCCAAATGCAGCTTGGAATGGGAAGTGCGGTGGAGACGCTCTGTGGTCAAGCATATGGAGCCCACAAGTTCGAAATGCTTGGGGTCTACCTCCAAAGATCAACGGTTGTCCTCACTCTAACGGCCATCCCATTAACGGTGATCTACATCTTATCAAAAAAGATCTTGCTGTTACTTGGAGAATCGAGCGCAGTGTCATCAGAAGCGGCAATTTTCGTCTACGGCCTCATCCCACAGATCTTCGCCTACGCCGTTAATTTCCCTATACAGAAGTTCCTCCAGTCGCAGAGCATTGTGGCCCCCAGCGCTTACATCTCGGCGTCTACTCTTGTGCTGCACTTGGTACTCTTCCGAACCTAAAAAATCAAAAAATCAGTTTTTTCAATTGAATAAGGACAAAATCAAAAAAACCAAAAAACCAGTTTTTTCAATTTATCCAAACGAAGCCAAGTAAAGCTTAAATATAAGGAGTATTTTTTTCGAGCAATGCTATGGTAATCGGTAACATGTACTGTGTCACCATTACATTAATTAACAGAAGATTCTACAGTTTGTTTCGGTTTAATTTTAGTTATCGTGGGCTCATCTGGGGCAAACAACTATGATCGAAATCTTTTATTTTGTAAAGATCGTCAACTTCTCTACATATAAGAAAAATCATGTTCCTCTATCTGTAAGAATTCATTGGAAAGTGGAAACCGAATAATGATTTATTGTCAAACATTTATCTTGAAAACAAAGCAATGTGCACATGGAATCGGTCCCACTTGGTTCATGATAATTGTGTTCAGATAAGTCTTTAATCGGCATTCAACAAAATTCACTTTTCTTGTAATCACAACTTGACGAGCTGTACTAAATGAACAATTTCAAATCATTGTTGTGAGTCCGAATTAAGTGAACCCTTCTATATGCACCGACGGTGGTGCACCGACCGGCGTCGGGGAAAATCTTGGATGAAATGGGGTGATTTTGGATCAAGCACTTAGGGCCGTCCGATTGTCTCAATTCTCGTGTAGGGCCCCTTGGAAAACGATTTTAAGATGATCTATTGGTTTGGATTTTCTGTTTGGGACCCACAAGTGGGTCCCCGACGCCGGTCGGTGCACCACCATCTGTCCCCTTATGTTTTCCGGTATTAAGTCCACAAAAATTGATGGGAGTCCTAAATTTTTGAGCTTGACTAGTGAGCATAATAAAGATATCCTATGGAACAGATGCTAAGCTGGGTGGTGGTGTACAAGCTTGGGCTGGGGTTGCTAGGGGCGTCACTGATGTTGAGCCTGTCGTGGTGGATCATAGTGGGGGCCCAAATCATTTACATTTTGTTGAGTGATAAGTGTAAGGTCACGTGGACCGGGTTCAGAATGGAAGCCTTTACTGGGCTCTGGGAGTTTGTAAAATTATCCGCTGCATCAGCGGTTATGCTGTGCCTGGAGTCGTGGTACATGCAGATTTTGGTGCTGGTTGCTGGATTGCTCAAAGACCCTGAGCTTGCCTTGGATGCTCTCTCCGTCTGGTATGGTATTAGGAAAAAATTGCATCTGATTACAATTGGAGGAATTTTTTAGTGCCGGGTGGGCACGGGTAATGCGGTACCCGCCTGCTTAAATTCAGCCTTCAAAAAATGCAACGGACAGCCCGGATTGAAACACATTTTTTTTTTTGTTAATGTATGGACAATACTTTGAATCAGGATTGCCCGTTGCATTTTTTGATGGCCGATTGTGTGCTAGCGAACACCACGTGATACTAGCTTGCGCATTGAATTTTTTTTTCTTTTTCACTTTCTTTAATAAAGTTCACCAACTTTTTTTCTCCCCTTAGAAGTGAATGAACCAAGAAAGTGATGAAAATGATTAGACCTTGAGTCGAAATATCACATGCACTTGATTCGAAAGGAAAAAAAAGGAGAAAGTTAAGATGGTATGCGCATAATAAATAGTGTCAAGGTCTTTAAACTTTCTAGATGCCTTTGAATTTTTAAAAGGAGAAAAAAAAGTGCAGATATTTAAAATTTTAATGATTGAGGGTCTTTTTTTTTTTTTTTGAAGTTAGAGTCCCAAATTATGGGTGCACATACTTATACATAGATTTTTTTTTTTTTTATCAGCTACTTATACATAGATTTGGTAGCGATTTTTGCATTATTTATTTTATTTCCACACTTCTTTGTCTTTGTTTATTCAATTGAACTATGTTCATTTTTTCACACATGCAAGGATAATGTTTAATCTTCACGTAAATAAAGACAAATAATGAGTGTATATGTTGAAATTCGAAATAAGAGAATCATTTTCCAAAGTTATGCATACAAATGGAATTTAGATGTATACAAATAAGAGAATCATTTTCCAAAGTTATGCATACAAATGGAATTTAGATGTATACAATTAAGAACTTTGATACAGACATAAAGATGTATTTATTTATATATACAAGTTAAATAACTAACAACCAACCAATCAATAATACCAACCAATCAAGCAACCAAACACAGAACACCAAGATATGAATGGAAGACCCCCGAAAGGATAAAATAACGGGAAAAAAAAAATGAAAACACTATACTCAATGTGCATGTAGTAACAAACAATCTTACCCTAGGATTTGCATCCTCAAAATCGAGCTTAATTAAGATCTACTTTTGGAATGTATTTTCACCGCTTAGTGCTTTGACCACTGCTGCCTTAAATCTACAACCCTTTCGTTTGCACCCCAAAATCATTGAAAGACTTTGCATTGCCTAGGAATCCTCGATCCTTAGGGCTTCTCTCAAACTAATTGCCATTGATGTAAAAGAAAGATACCACTTGGAGATCGTAGATACACTCCACGAACCCAGAGACATAAGTTAATCTCCGAGAATCAAGAAAAAAGACTCTAATATCTTGTTGGATTTTTCTAGATATGGGTGCAAATGAGTCAAGCCGACCCGAGTTTGTTAGTGTTTGAGCTTGGCTTGTTTTAAAAAAGAGCCAAAAACTTGAGCTTGGCTCTTTCATAAATGAGCCAGGCTAGTGTAATTCACTTAATAGTCCTTCTTAAACAAGTCGAGCCTTAGAGAGCTCGTTTACCAAATGAGCCAAAAACCCGAGTTTGAGCTTGTCTCGATTACTAAACAAGATGAGCCGAGCGTCTTGGTTTGTTTGCTACCCTAGTATGTTTCGCACGTATGTGATATAGAGTGGCACACTCTCAAACATTACATATAGAGATGATTCATTTCAACAACCTAAACAAACACTCTACGAAAGCGTAAAAAAAAAAGAACAAATCTCCATAAAAAGGGATACATGAAACATGTGTTTTGTCAATGAAATTGCCAATAAAAAGCAGTTTGCCTTGTTTATCCCCATAGGGATTAACTTCTTCATAAGGTCAAGGCCGGATACTTAGAACTTAGGAGTTTGCTTCTTCATAAGGTCTCAGGTTTGAAACGGCCCAGATGCTATCAATTCCTCTCGAACCAGTCCATTCGGGACTTTACTTTACTCCAGCTATTAGGGCCCCCTACTAGAGGATGGTAAGATTAGAACTCCATGACTGATTGAGGTGCACGTAAACTAACCCAATCCAAGTCAAAAACAAAAAAAAAGTATAAGTGTATAACACAATGTGATGATTACTAATCTAGCCCAGATATCCAAGTCAAAAATAAAAATAAAGTATAACACAATGTGATGTTTACTAATTAGAGCATTAAGGCTTGATAAATACATGTAATTAGTAATGTCTTTTGATTTGCGCAGCATGGGGATAAACGGGCTACTATTCATGGTTTCAGTTGGCTTCAATGCGGCTGCAAGGTCAGTTCTTGTTCTAGTCTAATGTTGCCAAACAAATACTACAAACTAACGCCTAGGTTTTTTGGTTTTTTCCATTGTTTTTATTCAATTTTTTTTTGTATTTGTTAGTTTTGTATCAAGATTTTGTGGTTTCTGGATTTATCTCGTCAAGACGAATCCATAGAGTATAAATTATGGTCAAAAGTAATAGATTTTTGAATAAAGACGAAAATAAACCAAAATAAATAAGTTTTTTGGATTATTTTTCATCTTTATTCACAAAACTTTAAGTTTGGCTAATAATTTTATACTTTTTAGATTCCTCTCGTTGAGACAAGCCAAGAAGCCACAAGAAATCGACCGAAAACTAACAAATGCAAAAAAAAATTGAATAAAAACAAAACGAAAAAAACTAAAAAACCAGTTTTTTCTTTTTAGCCAAATCACCCCTAACGTTGAATTTGGATTAAATTTAATAATGTGACACTATTTGGTTCGGATTATTACTATTTCATTCTCCTTGATTATTAATCTCGCTGCAAATATAGACTAATTGTGGTTTGATTTGAATCATTTGATCATAACCAGTGTGAGAGTTGGAAATGAGCTTGGAGCAGGGCATCCGAAAGCGGCAGCATACTCTGTGGTAATGGTGAATTCTGTCTCTTTTATCGTCGCCGTAATCGAAGCGATGGTGATTCTATCTCTCCGGGATGTCATCAGCTATGCCTTCACTAGCGGCGAGATGGTGGCTAACGCCGTCTCAGAACTCTGCCCCTTCCTTGCGGTCACTCTCATTCTCAATGGGATCCAACCAGTCTTGTCAGGTAATGGCTTCTTGCTTTCTTGAACAAACATGAAGTCCAAAAACTATTTATGCTAAAAGCATCACGATGACTGCGATACATTTTTTTTATCAGCAAAAAATATTTTATTAATCTTTAAAAAAAAACAAAGATTAAAAGGATCTCGGGTACACCGGCAAAAAACCACCCGAGAACCAACCCAAAGGAAGGCAAGAAGCCAACCTAAAAAAACCCAAACGCCCTCGCACCCAAACAATAACTGAGCAACCCAAACAACCATCAAGTAGAAAACACCCTAAAAACAAACAAACACCTAGGAATTTTAACCACGAGAAGCAAACTGAAACCCAATAGAAACAGCCGAAAGGACCGAAAAAACCAAGAAAGACAAACCCGAAAACCTCCAAAACTTAGAATTAAAATACCAAAGAAAGAGAGACATCATCCTCCTCCGAAGCCTCCAACTCATCTAAAGCATTGATCATTTTCGCTATATCGGCCTCCTGCAATTCAACTAATTAATTTCTTTAAATGATAGTTTCTCCCCCCTCTATATTTAATAACCAACAAAGGCCAATATCCATCACGCTACGAGCATTTTTGAAGAGAATGGAGTTTCTATTCCGGATGTCATCGGATGAAAGAGAAGAAGAGGAGACCAACTTATTTTTACGTATCAATTTGTTGGCCTTAACCCCAAGCTCCGAGAGACATTTCTTCTTGTTAATCTTCCTCTTCGACCTTCTCAATCTCCTTTCCATTTTATGAATAGCATCAAAGGATGTTTTATCAGGAAAACTACACCCACTTCTAATATGATTGATCTTCTTTCCACTTGGGCTAATAATGATTGATCTTCTTTCCATTTTATGACTGTGATACGTTTCCCTTTCATTTTTAAAAAGGATTCTTGAAAAGTATTATATTTTTCATATCATTATTCATTACTCTTTGCACGATACAACCTTAACACGGTGATCGTTTCATATATCAAATAATCAAATGGTATGCGATCGAACGCACAAGTTCACTGCACTTATAAATTGCAGCAATACAAACGTCGGGCCAAGTGCCCTGGCTAATCAAATGGTTGTTAGATATGCAACAAAAATGAAGTTAATACATCAAAATAGTTGTTAGGTAGTATAATGTAGCGACAGTAGCGTTCTGCATATAGCACAAGAGTAGGTAATGGAGCTCCCAAACCTTATATGTCCTATATATATTCTTGGTTTTCGTCATTTAAATATTCAGGTTTTGTTGCTTTATTACTGCTTGTCGCTACTAGATGATCACATGAAGGTAGAATATAATCTTAGATACAAATATTAGAATGGTGGTTGCATGTGGAATTAATCATAAAGTACCTACTAGATCATAATCTTATTTAATTATTATGTGCATGGAAGAGAAAATGAAGTGTGTGAGAATATTGTCGACCTATTATATTTGGTACCCGGTCCGGCAATACCCAACATACGGTAAAATGAATTTAGCACTTAAAAGTCAGTAAGCCGTAGCCAGCTTGTTTCACTGACTTAAGATAGTTTACTGAGTTATGATAATTTTTTGACAATAATGCTCTTATGTAATGTAAAATGCAACACAACACTAATAAGTCTGTAGGGCAATTCGGGCATTTCACAGTAGAATTTATACTTCCCACCCAAGTTTTATCTCCGAACAAGCTGGAAAAATTAGGCTTAATGCGTTTTCGCGAACCTTAAGTCGGGTGTTGCGGAACAGGGGCACGGGGCTAAGCAGGGGGCAATGAAAATGAGTATTGTGTAGTTTCCAAAATATATTGTTCCATTTTCATAAACTTTATAATTTTTTAGGAAAGCATCCTTTCAAATTAGGTAGAATGCATTTGGGGGTGTTTGCGATAGCTTTGTCTTAGATTTTAGGTTGTAGATTGTTGATTTTGTTTCAGACTTCAAATTTAATTTGGATCTTAAAGAAGCTATGAGGAGAGTTTTGATGCAGCTTACATAATTTGCATAATTTTCTGTCTATGAGAACCATTGACAAGTAAAGAGTTGTCTACCACTGCTTGTTATATATCCGCTGAAATATGTAAAGTTCTCATGAAAAAAACATTGAATCAGTTCACAACATTGTTTGAAAAATTCATCGAATGTGTCTATTATGTGGTGAAGGTGTGGCTGTTGGGTGTGGATGGCAAGCATTCGTGGCGTATGTGAATGTGGGATGTTATTATTTTGTTGGACTCCCAATTGGTTGTGTTCTCGGCTTTAAGTTCGACCTTGGCGCAAAGGTAATTAATCTGCCTGTTAAACTATATGGAAATATGTGTTTTTATAAAATTAGAAATTTTGCAAAAAAGTAGCCTATCGGATTCGTCTAAGTAGTATTATGCGACAAGTAGGTCTTTGTGACTTAATATGATGTACTAAATGGGTGTCGTTTGTGTACTTTTTAGGGGATATGGTCTGGAATGATAGGGGGAACAGTTATGCAAACTGCCATCTTAATCTGGACTACTTATCAGACAGACTGGAGCAAAGAGGTAACTTAATACTCGAGGATTTTGTAGCACACACGTACGGGCTCTGCTGTCCCCATTAGGCAGCATGCCAACCACATCTTGACCATCCGTCTCGGTAATCAATGATCTGGATTTAATATAAACTAAAAAAAGTTTTATTTTAAATCTAAACCATCCAAAACACTTTTGGACTATTCGGATCAAGCTTGGCAAGGCCTACCGACCCATGGGGATAGCGGGGCCCCCGCGTTCCACACATTTTGTTTACACAACTTCTAGTTAAGTTTTAGTGAAATTTTTTTGCAGATTTGTAAGAGAATTTCACTATTTTCTTTTCAGGTGGAGAAAGCTAAGAAGCGATTAGACAAATGGGATGACATAAACCAGCCACTGCTAAAGGCCTCTATTGATGCTGAAGAAGCTATCAATGGTGCTTCTCATCAATAAATAGAGAGCTGGGCTGAAGGATATCTTCACATCTCAAACTTCCTATCAAATTTTGATATTACCGTTGGTGAAATTTGGTATTTGTTACGATTCTTATCTCATTATTCCAATGGGTTTTGATTCTATCGTAAATTTGTGAACAGATTTATAATCGCAAAACAAAACAAAACAAAAAAAAGTTTAAAGAAAAATAAGAAGATAATAAACTAAGATTCCCCAATTTGTGTTTCGTCAACTTTGTTACTTTGTGTATTCACATTTTCATTGTGGGCAGATTTGAGGCTATTTACAAAATAAGCTTGGCCCACTCCAACATTCACATCACAGCTTTGGTTCTCATTATTGGACTACCACTAAAGGCCCATCCTCACTATCCAAAGCATTTGTACTTAACTGCTAAACTATATTAACTCCATCCTCTTTTCCAATACCCGCTGATTTGCACCATAAATTTAGGTCAAGTTATTTTTCCATTTCTTCTTAAAAGTATTTATGTTTTGTAAAGTTGTTACGTCTAAGGAAAAAGACCACACTGAAAAGTAATAAATAAAAAATAAAAAGAACTGGTAATCTACCTATTAATGTATTACCCAAGGTTGTGAATATCATCCTGTACCAAAATGAATATCATTCGGTCGAATTTGAAATGTTTTTTCCATAAAACTTGTATCTTATCCATCTAGTTTCATTATTAGAAAGTCTTGGGGCACCTACATGTAATACCCCCATACTCCCTTTTTTTTGTTTGCTCGGCAAAACATAAAAAAATTAAAATAATCTCTAAATTATGGATATAAAGTTTAACGCTATGCATTTTATTATATTATTTAATATAGAGTCTGGACCACATGAAAATGAGGGGTGTGTATAAGCAAACAAAAGTGTGTGACATCCAGAGGTGTTAGAATAAAGGGAGAGTTGTTATAGGGTCCACTATAGCTATTTTGTAACACGCGCAGTCCACACAATAGTTTCTTAACACTTCCAGTCCATCCATGGGTGAAAAAAACAAAATTACCCCTAGCTTGCAAATGAAGCTGGGGTGTCTCTCTCTCTCTACCCTTCCTAACCCCATCGATCTCCATCCATGGCCGTCGAGCTCCCTCAGGTCGCCACGCAAAATCCGGCAATCAGTGCGATCTCCGGCGAGGACGAACGCGTCAAAGTGGTGTACAACACGGTCAAAGACGCGATTTATTGACGGAACGCTCCAACTCCAAAATCCATCTCGACAAATTCATTCTCATCCTCCTCTAAAACCAAACCCAGCCGGAAGCCTAAATCCCAAAATAATACCATTCGTACCGGCCAACACATCTTGTTTTGGGAAGAAACCAGTGGCTTCGAGGTCTGATTTCGTTTCGCCTAATTTTCCAGCGTGTTCTGGTCGTACCAGCGAGATCCAGACGTTACCGGCGAGCGCCAAGATTTATTTCTTATGACTGAAAGCCTAGGTTCCACCGGTACACACCGAGTCTGACTCGACCGCTAAATGAGAGAGAGATGGGGGTAGAAGATGAAGAAGGGCAGAAGAGGGGCGGCAGTCACAGGAAAAAGAAAAACGGAATGGGGTGAAATGAGATTATTTTAGTGTTGCAAGGACATCAGTCCACGTGGTGGGTATTCTAATACTACATTTTGTTTTTGTTTTTTTTAATCCCGACATTTTCCATCACACCTGGAGCATTCTAATACTAATTTGTGAATTGTCTTAATATGGGTGGATGAGGATTTGATCCCAACTAGGTTTTTTTTTTTTTTAAAAAAAAAAGTCCAGATAACCACATCTTTTGAGTCTAGATAACCACATCTGATCCCAGTGGGTTTTAAAAAAAAAGAGATATTGTCCAGATAACCACCTTTTGTGAGTCCAGGTAACCACCTCTTATGAGTCCAGATGACCACATTTGATTCCAAGTAGACTTTAAAAAAAAGATATAGTATAAATAACCACATCTTGTGATTCCAGATATGGTTATCTGCGTCGACGACCTTTCTGGCGAAATCCAATTTTTCCGGCGACTTTTCCGGGCCGGAAAAATTTTCTGGCGAACTTTTCCGGCGCCGGTAACTTTACGGCAAACTTCCCGGCACCGGTGAACTTTCCGTCAAGAATATGTTATGTATTAAATTTAATGTGAGGGTATATATGTCTATTATAGAGAGTGGACGTTACACTTTAGAAATTGCAAAAATGTGGATTAGTGGAGTTATGGAACTAAGAGGTGGACTAGACATGTTACAAAAAGGTATAATGGACCTTAGAGTAATTCTTTATAGAATAAAAAGGGGGGAAAATTTCAAAAAATCTCTCAAACTTTGACCTCAATGTCTCATAGACTCCTGAACTTCAATAAACTTCAATTACACTCCCAAACTATAACTCCGTTGGTCAATTTACCCCCTACCGTCCAAATCCGTCAACTTGTTAACGGATTTTGCTAACAGAGTTACTTTTTTTCCCGTTAAATCTAACTTGGGGCTTATTTCTGTCTCTCTCACTCTCTCTCTCTCTCTCTCTCTCTCACACACACACACACACACACACCACCACCACCACCACCACAAATCCCCTCCACCGCCTGCTGAAATTGGACTGCGGAAATTGAACCCAGATTGTATAGAACACTGCTTTGTAGAGATACACCGAAAATAAGAACATCTCTGAATTTTGGAACATCAAAAGAATTTTCAACAAGATAAAACTTTTTACTTTTTCTAATTTGTTAAGAGAGGTTTGGTACAGTAGAAGAAAAGTTTTCCATAAATCCACCCAGAAAATGCATCCAATGGGTAGGATGCATTTTCTGGATGGATTTATGGGAAACCTTTCAAGTACCAAACACTTTCCCATGTTAAGAAACTAAAGAATCTTCCAATTTGTCAAGAGACTACTCGATTCTGCACATCTTTTCCTATGAATGATTATGGGTGTTGATTATTTAAAAAAAAAAGGCAGGCTCTACTTTCTCCTTCGGCGCCACCAATCAAACAAAAACAAGAAACCACCAAAAAATCAAAAAATTAAAAACAAAACAATTCAATCCCAACTAATTTCAAAACATTTACCAACCAACACTATACTCAAAAACCACCACCACCGAATCGCCCAAATCGAGTACTGGCTAGCACTCTTGAGCGGTTCTCTGAAAAAATAAGCACAGAGACCAGTGCAAGAGCAATTCCCATCTTGGTAGCAAAGAAAACCTTTTTGTGGGTCGGATGGACCCATTTCAAAGTACTGGATACAAGTGTCCTTTCCAGAAACGGGTCATGCCATCGGATACCGAATGCAAGCACCCGCATATTGCTCCTCCTCGTCGCCGTCTGAGTCTCGAATCCTAATCCAGTAAGAGATGGTGGTAGTGGTGGGGTTATGGGGAAAGAACTTAGGGTTAGGGTTTCAAGGGAGGGGGTGGGAGGATGAGCTGGAGAACAAGATTAGGGTACGACCGGGGGACAATTGGCGGCCGGGTCTTGCGGTGGCTATGATGGTGGGGAAGTTGAGGAGGAGAGAGAGTCGGAGAAGGAGTTGGCCTGGGCCCTGGGGTCACCATTGTTGAGAGAGAGAGAAATAAGCCCCGAGTTAGATTTAACGGGAAAAATAAACTGTTTGCAAAATCTGTTAACAATTTGACGGATCTAGGCGGTATGGGGTAAATTAACTAACAGAGTTATAGTTTCGGAGTGTAATTGAAGTATATTGAAGCTCAAAAGTCTATAAGACGTTAGGGTCAAAGTTTGAGGGGTTTTTTTTTTGAAATTTTTCCTAAAAAGGATGATGCCGGAAGCCAATGAATGCTTACTCCAAAAGTCAAAGAGCCTTTGCTATGCAATACTCTCATGTCCCAATTTAATTGCTCCATACATTTATGCGTGTCTTTTTAAAACTCTTAGAGTTTTCATCTATAATGTATTTTATATGCAATATGGATCTTATTTGATAGATCTCAATTAGTTCTATAAAACAAAATTTTCAAAAACTTTAAAAACACTACAAATAAAAATATATAAACGTTTGAAAGTGACACAGATATTCGTAGGGAGCAATTAAAATGGAATAGAGGGTACAAGATACTACGTCAGAGGTGATAATAAAAAATAAAAAATAAATACCACACATCATGATACAGTAAATAACAGAAGTCATAAGGAGCAAACTAGTATTTTTATTTAAAGGTTTTTTTTATCAGCAAAGACAAATATATATATAAACGGATGAAGCCCTTACGGGACCCTTATTGGAAGTTACGGGTATTTTTTTTGGACGAATCTTCGCGGGGACCCTTAAAAATGCATTTTAAAAACATTAAACGGTTCGGATCGTCAAAATTTGGCTCGGAAAGGTGAGGTCCGCATTTTAACTTCAATAAGGGACCCTTATTGGAAGTTAATCCTATATGTATATATATATATATAGGTAAATCTTCTTATCCAAACCTCCCGAGAATAAGAAAAAATTGATTTTTTTTGTGTTGCAAATTATTTTTGGAAAATCCGAGCCGTCCAATGTGTTAAGAAGGTGTTTTCAAGAGTCCACGCGAGAAATCTTCAAAAAAAAATACCGGGAAGGACTTGATCTAAGTAGTTTTTCGCAAAAAATGTATATTACCCTTGAAACCACCTTCTGAACACATTGGACGGCTCGGATCGTCAAAAAAAATTTTGGATCATGGAGGTCCGGAAGTCCAGAGTCCGGAGGAGAATATATATATAGGTTCCACTTCTAATCCGGACTTTTGATTTCCGGACTTTTGATCCAAAATTATTTTTGACGATCCGTCCAATGTGTTCAGAAGGTGTTTTCAAGGGTCCTCGCGGAAAATCTTCAAAAAAAAATACCGGGAAGGGCTTGATCCAAGCAGTTTTCGCAAAAAATATATAAATACAGTTTTTGCGAAAACTGCTTGGATCAAGCCCTTCCCGGTATTTGTTTTTGAAGATTTTCCGCGTGGACCCTTGAAAACACCTTCTGAACACATTGGATGGATCGGATTTTCCAAAAAAAATTTGCAACACAAAAAAAACCAATTTTTTCTTATTTCCGGGAGGTGTGGATGTGAAGTTTTCCGTATATATATATATACGCCACCGATCCAATCAAGGATCCCGGATTTCCCGGATTGAAGCGTTTTGATGCTTTTAATGATTGTTTTGGGGAAATCCGAGCCGTCCAATGTGTTCAAAAGGTGTTTTCCAAGGCCCACGCGGGAAATCTTCAAAAAAAAATACCGGGAAGGGCTTGACCCAAGCAGTTTTTTGCAAAAACTGTACATTTACAGTTTTGCGAAAAACCGCTTGGATCAAGCCCTTCCCGGTATTTTTTTTTGAAGATTTCCCGCGTGGACCTTGGAAAACACCTTTTGAACACATTGGACGGCTCGGATCGTCAAAAAAATATTGGGAAGGTGGAGTCCCGGATCCGGGACTTCCGGACTAGATAGTTCCTATATATATATATATATATATATAGGAGCCCCTTCCAATAAGGGTCCCTTATTGAAAAATAAAATGCGGACCTAGCCTTTTTTGTGTTTCCGGACCAAATTTTGACGATCCGAACCGTTCAATGTTTTTAAAATGCATTTTTAAGGGCCCCCGCGAAGATTCGTCCAAAAAAAATACCCGTAAGGGCTTCATCCGATCGGTTTTTGTTAAAAACGCTATATATAACGTTTTTAACAAAAACCGATCGGATGAAGCCCTTACGGGTAGTTTTTTTGGACGAATCTTCGCGGGGGCCCTTAAAAATGCATTTTAAAAACATTGAACGGTTCGGATCGTCAAAATTTGGCTCGGAAAGGTGAGGTCCGCATTTTAACTTCAATAAGGGACCCTTATTGGAAGTTAATCATATATATATATATCCACACCTCATAGATCTCAATCGAATTTAGACGATCCGAACCGTCCAATGTGTTTAAAAGGTGTTTTTAAGGGTCCCCGCGAAAAAATTGGGGTTTTATGTAAAACTGCTCGGATCAAGCCATTCCCGGTATTTTTTTTGCTGATTTCTCGCGAGGATCCTTAAAAACACCTTTTAAACACATTGGACTGTTGCGGATCGTCGAAATTTAATCCGGAAAGTGCAGGTCCGGATTTTTAAAAAATCCGGAAGCCCTGACTGGAAGCGGGCTGTATATATATATACGGAAATCTTCTTATCCACACCTCCCGGAAATAAGAAAAAAATGGTTTTTTTTGTGTTGCAAATTATTTTTGGAAAATCCGATCCGTCCAATGTGTTCAGAAGGTGTTTTCAAGGGTCCACGCGGGAAACCTTCAAAAAAAAATACCGGGAAGGGCTTGATCGAAGCAGTTTTCGCAAAAAATGTAAATATATATTTTTTGCGAAAACTGCTTGGATCAAGCCTTCCCGGTATTTTTTTTTGAAGATTTTCCGCGAGGACCCTTGAAAACACCTTCTGAACACATTGGACGGATCGGATCGTCAAAAAAATGTTTGGATCATAAGGTCCGAAAATGAAAAGTCCGGATAAGAAACTTACCCTATATATATATATATATAGAGGAACTATCTAGTCCGGGAGTCCCGGATCCGGGACTCCACCTTCCCGATATTTTTTTGACGATCCGAACCGTCCAATGTGTTCAAAAGGTGTTTTCCAAGGTCCACGCGGGAAATCTTTAAAAAAAAATACCGGGAAGGGCTTGATCCAAGCGGTTTTTCGCAAAACTGTAAATGTACAGTTTTTGCGAAAAACTGGTTGGATCAAGCCCTTCTCGGTATTTTTTTTTTGAAGATTTCCCGCCTGGACCTTGGAAAACACCTTTTGAACACATTGGACGGCTCGGATTTCCCAAAAACAATCGTTAAAAGCATCAAAACGCTTCAATCCGGGAAATCTGAGATCCTTGACTGGATCGGTGGCGCATATATATATACAGTCCACTTCCCCTCCAAACTCCCTTAACTTGTTAAATTCCGGACCTCATTGATCCCGATCGAATTTCGATGATCCGAACCGTCCAATGTGTTTAAAAGGTGTTTTTTAGGGCCCCCGCGAGAAATCATAAAAAAAAAATACCGGGAAGGGCTTGATCCGAGCCGTTTTTCACAAAACTATACACATTGGACGGTTCGGATCATCGAAATTCGATCGGGATCAATGAGGTTCGTAACTTAAGAAAATCCGGGAGTTTGGAGGTGAAGTGTGGTGTGTATATATATATATATATATATATATATATATATATATACATACAATAAACTTCCAATAAGGGACCCTTATTTAAAATACCATGCGGACCTGCCCTTTTTCGACTTTCCGGACCAAATTTTGACCATCCGATCCGCTCAATGTTTTTTAAATGTGTTTTCAAGGGCCTACGCGAAGAATCTCCGAAAAAAAATACCCAGAAGGGCTTGATCCGAGCAGTTTCCGATAAAAACTATATATATATATATATATATATATATATATATATATATATATATATATATATATATATATATATATCAGAATGGAATATAACCAATAGAGGGGATGAGAAGTTGATAAGGGATCAACACTCACCACCAAACCAAACAGAACACCATTGTGAACATGACGTAAAATGAAAGCCAAATGAAAGTTCTGCCTCCACAAACATTCTCCAAGCTTTGGCCCGAAACTCATTTCTGCAATTTAGTTTCTCATTTCTTTCCTCATCTGATAGGGGTCTCTCCTCAGCCAGCAAATCCAAACGATGAAGCTTAGCTTTTAAGGTTTCTAGGAATCTATCAAGTCTTAATTCTATGTTTCTTTCCTGAAAATTGAACCAAGTGAATGAATTCCTAGAAATCCCTCATACCACTCTCCAGCCTTGTACACCCAATTCTTTCCCCAATTACTTTGATCTCATTGAAATCCCCTCCAATACACCAAGGAATATTGTTATCTCTTTTCAAATCCATTAACTCAGACCGAACATTTCTCCTATCTCTTTGAATTAGCTAAGTTACCCTTGAGATAGATAAAATACCTTTTGCAGATAGCAACCTCCCAAAAGAACATGTTAGGCTTCTACATAGACACATAGTCAATAAGCCACCAGACGCACCAACTGCTTCAGAAATCACAAACTCTACCTTTGTGTCATACCACAACTTAAAAGCTTGAAACTTATCCAACAGATCAATCTTTGTCTCCTGAATAAGTAGAAACTCTGGTTTTCTTTCAACTCCCAGTTTATGATCATGTCTTTTTTTATAAACGTTTGACGAGACGAAAGTTGGGAAGATTGATATGAACACTAAATAAATGATAGTGACTACTCCATATCTTTCATTTTATTTATAGAATAAAAGTACCTTCCTAGGATATCAAAGTATTCTCGGATTCAAGATTGTATTGTTTTGTCCTTGATACCGTTCTTGGACTACTTAGAAATTTAGGACAAGTTATTCTTTTGCTTGTTCACAAAAGGAGGAGACAAAGCATTTATGTTTGTTTTGGTAAAGTTGTCACGTCCAAAGGAAAAGGAATACTCTAAAAACTACTACTAAGAAAGAAAGTAAAAAAAAGGGGTAATCCATCCATGTATTACCTAAGTAGGTTATGAGTACCATTCTGTCCAGACAAGTCGGTTCATACTTTTCTTCATAAAATTGGCATCCTATCCCCACCTATTTTTGTTATTGGAAGGTATTTGGGCACAAACCATGTAATATTAACAGTTAACACACACCCTTTTGTTACCTCAACCAAAAACAAAATAGTACTAATCTTTGAAGGATGGATACAAATAATAACACTACATTGTATGGACCAAACAAAAAGGTGTGATTTGTATAGGCCATACAAAAATATGTAGTGTTAAGAGGTGATAGGATACAAAAGGGTGACGCCCGAGGACCACTGAATAATACTCTGTTTGATTGCAGGACTAAAGAGGATGGGATTAGGATTTGGGAAACACAAGGGCCGGCACACATGTTTCTTAATATCTTTTAGTCACATGTTTGATTCTCCTGAGATTAACATCAGGACTGGACAGGTGTGGACTATTTGTCTGTTTAGTAGCCCATGAAAGGGATTTAGTACCAAGGAAGGGGGTAGTATTAGCTATTCCCCTCCCTCCATATTCTCTCTCATCATGTAACGGTCAAAAATAATTTTCATCATCTTTAACCCACTCTAATGAAATACAGTACAACTAATCACAGTACTCCTACAATCCCATTTCTCATCCCGTGAAACTGATCACTAATCCCATCTAATGTCTTCTGTAATCCTATTTTATCCAATTCCTCTAAATAATATTCCGATAACCAAACGTGCCCAAAGTCAGAGAGCCTTTTCCCTGCAATACAAGATACTACGTCAGAGCTTATAATATAAAAAGTACTACTTCAAAAAGGAGAAAGAAAGCGAGATGTAGGAAATCATTAGTTAGAGAGAAATCGATTGGTTTTCTCAGGGGACCCTTTCAGTGTAGACGCTACTCTTGCTATGGCTAAGGACTGTGCGCAGTGGTTTTTGAGGGCTTCTAATTGGTTATCTCATTCAAAGGCTCTTCCTCTCACACAACCTTCCCCATCTCCCTCAACTAATAATCCAACCTTTACTATTAAGACAACTTATCTATTGGCATCTGATCAGCGTGTTGTCCACCTTCATGTGGATGGTGCTTGGAAAGAAGGGAATTCCTGGAGCGTTGAGGGTTTCACGGCTAGTCATCCTATGGGATTCTCATTGCAAAATATGCCTTATCAACTTACGCCTCGACACCTATCCAAACGGAAATTATAGCTTGCTATGAGGCCATTAAATGGGCTTTATCTCACAACTATAATATGGTCTTCATTTTTTCTGACTGTTTAAATGCAATTTTACAGATAGCAGGGAAGGCTGATTGTCATTACCATGACACCTTTTTGTTGCGCAACATAGAAGCCGAAATCACAAAGTTGTCTTTTTGTCAAATCGCCAAGGTTGCGTGTCAGGTGGTCCAGCGAGCACATCTCCTAGCAAAACATGCTCTGGAACTTTTTGTTCCCCACCCGGATAGTGGTGATGAGGCTTCACATCAGCCTTTCGTTATTACTTATGCTAGTTAAATATTGTTGTTTAGTGTTGAAGTTTTAATGTTTGGTTTAGTGTTAGAGTCTCTATGTTTTGTCATTATGATTGTACTCCGTTGTTCTATGTTTGTACTTTTTGCGCTTTTGCTAATGAAATTCTTCCTCCTTTTCAAAAAAATAAATAAATCATTAGGTAGAGTTATATTTCATGCTCATGTAGGGCCACAACATTCACCACATAGTAAGAGTAAATAATAGAAGTATAATGGGGCAAAAGAGTAATTTTGTAGGACGAGACAAAAGTTGGATGGATTCTATTTCCAACCCCTTAATGGCTAAATACATTCCACCAATTCTTGACCACTTTAAAGATAAAAACACCCTGACTTATAAAGACTTCAATATCGCTTCTTTTTCCTCCTTCCTCCTAGCCACCACCACCACTCACCTCCATAACCACCACCATCACTGAAATCCCACCGCCACCACTCACCTCCATAGCCATCAGGACCACTGAAATCCCACCGCCGCATGCATCATCACTCATAACCACCGCCTCAACGCGTTCTTTACCACCGATTGGGGACTCTTGAAAAGTGTTAGAGCCAGTGCTTGACTTTTTCCCGCCGTCTCTCTCCCCGATGACTTCAGATATCCAATTCGAATAGGTTCTACTAATTCGGATTTGAGAATCCGTATAAGTACAGGTAATTCAAACGTTAGAATCCAATTGGGTAATGGTAAATTAAAAGTTTTTAGCAAGGTTTGATCCTCCACTTAATCCATATTGGCTAATATCGATCCACAACTACATATGTTATTTACATTAAACACTTTAATACTAATAATTACTACTCCGTAACATACTAGGCACAAAAGTGCAAATTCACATCATAGCCAGATTTTTGCATGTTTTACCCAGAAAACAACCATAACACATAAACCTGCATGTTTAAACCACAAAACATAACCTGCTAGGCACAAAAGTGCAACTTGGGCTCAGGATATAAACACATCATAGCCAGATTTTTGCATGTTTTATCCAGAAAACTTCAACCATAACACAGTGAACTGCATGTTTAAACCATAAACAGGAACCTGTTAGGCACAAAAGTGCTACTTAGGCTCAAGAAAAATTAACATCATAGCCTGATTTCTGCATGTTTTACCCAGAAAACAGTAACCATAACACAAAAAACTGCATGTTTAAACCATAAACCAAGAACACGTCCACAGAAAACATCACTTTAAGCCCAGAAAACAGGAACCAGATAGCCATTAAACTGCATGTTAAAGCCAGAAAACTGCATCTTAACCTAGATAACTGCATGTGTAAACCAAAAAATAGGAACATGATAGGCAACAACGTGCATCATAAATAGGGGTGTCCAAAAAATCCGAAAACTGGTAAACCGAACCGTGTTTTTTGGATTGGTTCTCTGGTTCTATGGTGAGGTTCTGGTCCTAAAAAATAAAAAACCGTTAAATATGGTTTTGTTACTGGTTCTTTTAAAAAAACCGCGGTTTG
Source organism: Vaccinium vitis-idaea (assembly GCA_963854785.1). Lineage (NCBI taxonomy): Eukaryota > Viridiplantae > Streptophyta > Magnoliopsida > Ericales > Ericaceae > Vaccinium > Vaccinium vitis-idaea. Next base: position 29,286,693 of record OY978221.1, on the reverse strand, counting down.
AATCGAACCAGAACCGGTTTATTATATATATAAATATGTCTATATATACATATAGAGAGAGCTTCATTAGTGTTTGTCGTAGGTACATGGGGTAAATTTTTTTCACCTAGAACTCCAACAGTCTCCACCGTTTCCACTTCCCATGGAGAATGAAATTACTCCATGTTCAACTTCCCACGAAACCCATCCACCATCTCTCTCCCACAGATTATCACTTCTATACAATATAACACAACTGAATATATATATATATATACGGAGATTTTCTAGTCCGGGGCTCCCGGACTAGAGAAAAAACGTATTTTTTTTGTTTTGCAAATTGTTTTTAGAAAATCCGAGCCGTCCAATGTGTTCAGAAGGTGTTTTCAAGGGTCCACGCGGAAAATCTTCAAAAAAAAATACCGGAAAGTGCTTGATCCAAGCAGTTTTTCGCAAAAACTGTATGTTTTACAGTTTTGCGAAAACTGCTTGGATCAAGCCCTTCCCGGTATTTTGTTTTGAAGATTTTCCGCGTGGACCCTTGAAAACACCTTCTGAACACATTGGACGGCTCGGATCGTCAAAAAAATGATCGGATCATGGAGTCCCGGAGTCCCGGAGTCCCGGAGGAGAAGCTCTCCCTATATATATATTCAGTTGTGTTATATTAGTCTCTCTCTTAGTCTCTTTGAATTTTGAGGCTGCTACTTTTTTTTTGTTTTTTGTTGATCCTCTATGAACTATGTCTACTTTATCTATTTAGTTGTTGGTTTATGTAATCACTTTGCGGAGCCATTTTAATGGTGGTTGTCTGTGAACTATTTTGTAGTACTAATTTTGGTTCAAGACTTGATATGCTAATGAAGTTGCGGGCTAGTTTTATGATCAATTTTATGACTTGGTTTTCCAATTTCAAATTTTATGGAAATGTTTGGATGATAATAGGGTAGAACTAGAGCCAAACTACAACCGAACCGGTATAGCGGTTTGGTAATGGTTAAGTTTTGGTTCTCATTTTTTCGGAACCGTTAGAAATGGTTTGGCCGCCAGATTCTTGAGGAACCGGACCAATCCGGACCATGTACACCCCTAATCATAAACCCATGAACAGGAACCACATAGCCAGAAAACTGCATGTTTTACCCAGCAAAATGCATCTTAACCCAGACTACTGCATCTTTGAACCATAAAACAGGAACATGTAGAAGATATATCTTGACTCACACACACACACTCAGCCAGAAAATGTACCTAGAAACATGTCGAAGATATATCTTGGCTCAGAGATTAGTTTTGTATCTCACAGCATCCCTTTGGGACAATATTATGTTGTCAAATGGGTTTTAAGCCATTGGCAACAATAAGTTGCACTGCCAAGTCTAGTGCTTTGCCTAAATATTTATGCCCTAATTTCATCATTGCCATTCAAACCTGAAACATAAGAATAGTTCATGAATACCAAAACACAGAACTAATGCATCATAGTTACCCTAATTTCTGAGATTGTCATTCAGTTTCCCTAATTGCATATTGCACAGCTACACAGAAAACACAATTGGGCTCAGATATTACGGTTGTTTTTCAACGTACCACCTGCATGCAACTATATGTTGCAAATAATGCCTTCATAAGTTGCATATAGAAGTACATACTACAACTACGAACATATTGCAATATCTTACATACCGGCCAATCATCATTGCCCTACACACGATATTACATATTAGAGAATTAACCAAATCTAGAGTTATTATAGTTATCCATGTTACATATATTATAGTTGTAGAAATGTTTGGTTCAACCACAAGCCTACGTGGTCATAAAAAAAGCCCCATATCTTGGAGTGTAAAAATAATTGGTTGTCCACATTTTCTTGTAACAAGCCAACTATGTGGTTTTTGGAATTAGCTTCCCTTGTAACAACGTCCCTACCAGTGCTGCCTGTATGTAGGGGTGCTCACGGTCCGGATTGACATGAATCCAATCCTAATCCGCAAGTCACGGTTTTTTAAAAATAAAATCAGTGTCCAATCCAAAAGTCTCACGGTTCGGTTACAATCCGATCCACGAGTCACGGATCGGTTCCGGATTTGTCCACGGATTTTCAACTTATACTAAAAAAAATATCAATTCATTCAAAAATTCAAACTCAACATTGAAACAAACATTTCGGTAGTATAGTTATTAGATGAGAATATAAAGCATCAAGAAGAACAGAGAAATAGCAGTCATTGGAACGAAATAATGAAAGCATATTAAGCATTCTAACAAAGTAATTGAAGAAATCTAAACTTGAACATTATGGAATCAAAATAGATAGTAAAAACAAAACCAAAATTCATTTTGGAATTCCAAACATAGTAGGCTATAAATCTGTGCTAGAACATTGTAAAGTGTAAACACCAAAAACTGCTCAGACTGAGTTTGTAGTAAGCGAGGCCTTGGTCCGGACTTGCTGTGGGTGGTACCCTTGTGATATCGACTGTTATTTGTAGTAAGCGAGGTTTGAAGGCCATGCATAGGAGACTAGGAGTAGATGGTGCATATGACTGGGCTACCACTTCACTTGCCAAGCAAATTAATAATAATTGACTTTTATTGTGCATAATTAACACATTAATAGCAAGTGGTGACTAACTCGTGTGGTAAAACTTTTAGATGCCTCACACTGCATCCCGGGAGAGTCCCATTACCCCCTTCCCCATGTAATAGATTAGGAATGACGAATAACAAAAAAAACACATGAATACGCTTAGTTCAGAAATTTTTACTTGTATATTTTTCAATTTCTTTTCCCCCTGTCTCGAACCTCACGTTCTTGGTTAATTTAAAATGTGTTTTCCATTGCAATATTGAGTGTTCATATTGCCTATGTGGTTGTGTTTTTCAGCAAGGGCGGGGGATTTTGTTCAAAGTAGTTGAAATCGCCCTCACCACAACAGTTAACACCTTGTGCACCATCATGTGATGAGTAATGCCAAAATACCCATTCAGATACAGATGTGTTCACGAGTCATCTTATTCACCAAGATTCCGTCAATTTATGTACCATGAAACTCACATGTAACGATGGCTTCAAACCCATCGGTATTCAGATTTGTGTCCGAAACATCTATCTTCTCCATGAGATTCACACAGCGCCAAAGTTTGTTGTCTTGAAGCTAAATAATTTGATCCGTAACGTGTTTGGATTTCGGAATTGATTTTAGATTATAAATCTGTGTTCCATCATAATCAAGTTTCTTTACTCCAAAATTGCGTGTGATAATCCTATGGATGGTTATCTCTTGGTGCTTCTGTCAAGTATTCTGTTTTCAGCTTGTCTCAAGTGATGGTGCATAAAATGGTGCATAAAAATTGAAAACAGAATACGTATTTTTATGTTTCTGTCATGGATTAATGTGTTAATTATGCACCATTTTTATGTTTTCATCCTTCTTGTTTGTAAAAGACCTTGTGCACCATTTTATGAATTGACTATGTCACACTAAATACGGACGAAATTACTATTTTACCCCTCCTCCCCTCCTTTAAGTACTTTATTTATATTATTTATGTTATTTATATTAATTCATTTCTTTATATAAATTCATTTAATTATTTAATTCATTTCTTTAAATTAATTCATTTAATTATTTAATTCAGTTTTTTAATTATTTATTTATTTAATTCAATTTTTTATTTAATTATTGTTGATACCCCATTTGGCCCCGCCGCTCCGGATTAATGAAAAAGGCCTACTATTTTTACGTCCGATGAAGCGAGACGCGTGAAAAGACATCGGCAACCTCGTATTGTAAAATACGCGCCACTACATGGAAAATGACATATCCTGGGATCCGATCGGACAACATCGACCGTGTGCCGGCAAGATATGTGTGCCCAATTATGACCCCTGACATTGCATTGATCACAAGGTATAAATCAATGTACGAAAATTTTGTATAAATCAATTTCAAAGTGAATTTTCAGTTTGTACTTCACACCTTCATTCTCCCACTACTTCATACATTCACAGAACATCTCCCACTATTTTTCTTTCTTTTTTCATAATTCATCGAACAACATTATGAATGGCTACTACTATTCAGATGGTTGGTCATTTGAGAATGATGTTCCCAATGAGGAGAGCATCTCCTACAGCAGTCGCGATTATACACCCGAATTTAGCACTGATCAGGTTAGTTATTTCCGTTGTTCTTGTGCATATTCGTCATTTATTTTGAAAGTAGATAAAATATGGTAAGACTAGATAATGTTTTACTTATACATATTCGTTTCTTTTTTTTTTTTATAGACTTTTGAAAGTAGATGTTAACTTGGGTGCGAAGAGTTGGTCTCCAAAATGGTATTGTGGTGGTTATTAATAAATCTGCACAATCTTGCATGTTACCATTCCCTGTGCATTCCAATTCCGCTATCCAGTATCGACGTTCATTGGAGTAGGCTCTCTATACACACGGAAGGGTTTAATGACGAGGGAGAACAGGGGATGGATCCATGTATGCGAAAGCATATGATATCCAGGTTTGTTGATATGGCAGATCCATCTCATAGCAGTGTTCGAGCCCCATTGTACAACACTGAACATGGAGGTCGACCTGCGGGAAAAGCTGAGCAGAGTGGACGACGCATACCTTCTTGTACAGAAGCATCTACTTCATCATCTAGGGCTGCATCTGCATTGAGAGGGAGAGGGAAAGGGGGAGGGTGGAGAGGGAGAGGGAGGAGGTTGACTAAATTCAGTATTTACCTCGGCCATTTCAGTGGTATATGTCCCACACCAAAGACGTCAAAGCTGATGGTCATTGTGGATTCAGGACGATAGCCGCGCAAATCTATAACACTGAGGAGGACTGGGCTCAAGTACGACATGATCTTATTCAAGAAATTTTTCAGAATAAAGATCTCTACGATGTGTTTTATCCACAACGGAATTTGGCAGATGAGCTACTAGAGTCACTGAGCTATTTTCAATGTGCGGCTCCAGAGCCAAATTGGATGGACTGTATGAGTTTGGGGGTGGTCATCGTATCACGGTACAGCATTGTTTTACACACATTTGACACGAATGTTGGAGGTTGTTATACTCACTTGCCCCTGAGATCCCCTCTAGTTCCAGTCCAACACCGCAAAGAAATAGATATTGCCCGTATTAACAATCACTTCGTTCAACTTTTTTTGCACCCTCATCAACCTGACCACCCATCCCAATATGGTGGTGGGAGCATGCGTCGAATGAAGCTAAATGATGAGCTTTAAGTTATGATCTTAATTTGTGGTTCCAAGTACTGGGCATCGTGCCCGGACCACACAATTTGGAGGCAATATTGATTAAGGCTAAACATTGTCAACGTGATTGTAATATTTATTCCTTTTAAACGTGATTGTAATATTTATTTACTTTTATGCGTGATTGTAATATTATTCACTTTTAGAATTTTTTTTAATTTATTATCATTGTTAAGACAAATTAATGAACTAATTAAAATAATATAAAGTTTCTAAATAGAAAGTCAAATTTAAATGTCAATGTAAAAAAATAATTTACTTGCAAATGTAATTTGAGTAGACCAAATTAAATAAGTAATTAAATAAATAAAGCTAAAAGAGAAAAAGAAAAAAGAGAAAAAGAAAGAAGGAAAAAAAAAAAAAAGTAATTGGATTTTGGATTTTGGGCCTAAATTGTTGCTGGGAGTGGGGGGTAAAGGGGGCCGGGGTGTGGGGGTTGTCAAGGGGAGGGGGGCGTAACACATCTCGTTATTTCTTCAATTCAAAAAATTAACCATGTTTTCAGGCGTACATTTATTTTTTACCAGGATCTAGCATGTTTACATTTGCACATTTGTCTACTGTTTAGTGATACTTACCATGATCAGTTTATAAATTTACCATGTTTACTAGATGCACTTATTTTGTACCATGATATTAGATTGTATCACATGTACCATGTTTCCTTTTCACACATGTGTCTACCATGTAGTTATATTTACCATGGTCAGTTTACAAATATACCGTGTTTACTATTGTACATTTAAATTTTACCACAATTTCAGGGGATCGATGTATCCAATGTATCATATTTACCATTCTTATTTGAAAATTTATCATGATCTTGATGTGATGGTCAAAGTAGGCATCGTATTAGATTGGAGAACTGGACAACTTATCATGAACAATGCTATTGCTTAGTGGGTAGGATGAACTTTCATGACCAATTTCTGCAAATATACTATGAACTTTCATGACCAATTTCTGCAAATATTCGATGAAATCAACCACCGAATCACCTCCTCAGCCATGGGCACATTTGCTAAAGCTATTACTGATTGAAGTTAATATAATGGAGAATCGAACAAATATGATTGAAGAACCAACAAAAACCCATCAAGACTAATGACTCATAAGCACATCTACATACATGTATATATGCATCCATGAAGAGAGGGATGGTAAATTGAACAAAAAAAAAATCCAAAATAAAATATCCATCACAACTGAAATCAAGAACTCTTATCCCTTGATTTCTTGATGCACAGCTACAACTAATATTTACCCAGATGACTTCCTTTTTTCTCAAAATAGAAGAACCCAGTGACCTATGATCGTCGACTTTCGACCTTCGCAAAATCAAATCTTCAACCTTCACCACCTCATTTGACGGAATCGCGATCTATTCTCTTTATGTGATTGACTTGAAGACGTAGGAGACGGGGCCAACGCTGGTGAGCTGGTGACCGAGTGGAGGATATCAGAGAGAGAGAGAGAGAGAGAGATTTTGTCGATGGATTTTTATACACCAATTGGCTCCAAAAGGGGTATGGAGGGATCTCAAAAATCACAGTTGGGATGTATCTTTTTAAATTTCGGTCCCAAAATTCAATGCTATATATGTAGAGATCAAATTGGTTTAATAAAGGGTAAATTTGAATTTTTTGAAATTCGGGATAAAAACATTAGCACAAAAAGTGGGTGGGATGAAAACATATGCCAATAAAGTGCAGAAGACCAATATTTAAGTACCTCAAAACATGTCATGCATAAAACACAACATTTTGTAGGAATTCTGTTTCGAGACTAGTTTTAGTATAATTAAACTACTATTTTCCAACTTTTCTATAACTTCATATATCGAATGAACATATGAAGGAAAATATATTTCACTTTCTTTTACTTCACTATAATTTATAGGAATAATTTTCCTGCATTAATTTCTTAACAAATGAACGGGGCCTAAACGTTTTTCTCTTAAGCTCCCCACTAGAAACGTTGTGCTCTGGTCCTGGGAAAATGTAAGATCGATTGGAGATTCCAAACTGGGCCTTTAAAATCTAATAGATTTTATTAAGGGGGAGTTCTTGAATGAATTTTATGAGATAAAATGGGAAAGTTGATTTTAGTTGATGTTTTATGGAGGGGTAATAAAATCACCTTGTTTTCCCAATAGATAAAATCTAGATGATAAAATAGTTGTGGACCACTATGAGTTTTAAAAATTGTTGATAAAATCTAGTGTGATAAAATCTATTCGTAAAAGATGATAAAATCAAATAATCCATTCAAGAACTCCCTCTAAGATAAACACATAGAAAAGAGAGTTGACAATCCATCGTTTAATGGGCTTTCCATTTTCATTGACCATATTTTGTAATTTTTTTGGTTGAGGTAACTTGTATTGTGGTTACTTTTACACACACACCATTGTGGGCTTTGTGTAGGCTTACATAGTTGCAATCGACTTTATACATTTACCATAAAACAACCCTTAAAACTCATCACTGCTACATATCCAGAAAGTAACCATAATTTGAAAATTCAATGTACTGTTAAATTTTGAATTCTGGGTATATTCCGGGTACCCATTCTGGGTACCTAGACTTTCTGCTTAGAACTCCAACGTATTACTACAAAACGTTGCTAAAAAGTGAACACACGACCACCACCGGTCCGCCATAATAATGAACCTCAAAATCTACAAGCATATCACTAGAAAAGCTACAACTGTTCCAATAATATTCCTCAGAGATTTTGTTGCATGCAGAATCTTCTTGCCACTCAATTTTCGAATTACACTACTACACTATTTAAAAAGGGATGGAGAGAGTAACAAAATGAAGTTGCTAACCAGATCGGTAATAATATTCACCCAGCTTTTTGTTAGGACATGTCTTTTAAGTTGCATGCATCCTTGTTATAGTGTCGTACTTACAGCATTTCACAGAAACTTTCCACTTTGTTCAAACAACCGAGTGGAGCTGAAAGAAAAAAACCGGTGCACTGTAGAATCACAATGGGCTAATGCTTTACACTCCTATTTGCACCACCGGAGAAAATCAAAACAACCACTCCATTTCAACTCCTCGAACTCTCATTCTCCCTGGAAAAGGGAAAAAAATAAAACATTCTCACAATCAGCGTCCATAATGTCTAAATAGGAGCAAACTAAATTTTTACAAGTGTAAACTAATTGAAAGTCATACCTCAAATTGTCAGAATCTCCTTCCTCGACCAGACCCTTCACAGCCTATAAGGTAAATGAAGCCATCATACAACAATGCCTTTTCCAAATAACCAAAATAACCAACAAGAGAAAGCACAAGATGAAACGATAAGTAATATACTAAAATAAACAACATCGCAAAAGAATGATACCATTCTCTTATTGTAAGCCTCAAGGTTCTTGTAGTATTCAGCCGCCTTTCCCCTTGCTTCCTCTACATATGGTGCTTTCTCCTAATTTTTTGGAACATCAGAATAACCACTATTAGGTAAATCATTAATTTTGGAGCACTTTGAATAGCAGGGAATACTTGAACTTATGTTCCTTTGTATTAACTACTCACTCTGTCAGACATGGATATCCATTTTCTTCTACAAGCTCTAGCAACCTGTTCCCGAATGGATTGTCATTATATTATTGAAGGCCAGAGATACACAAATCCAAGTTAAAGGAGAATATCAATGTTGCATAAATGAGGAATTAGGAAGCACTTACATCTTCAGAAGACGCCTCTGGATACTTCTCTTTGTAAAGCTTTTCGGCTTTCTCCCTGATACATATAAAGTATACATTTGTTCCGTTTAAGCAAGGCCAAAATAAGATCAACCATCCACAATAATTTTGACGAGAGAGAGAGAGAGAGGCAGAGATTATACATGAAACAGAAAATGGTGGTGGGAGGCCTCTTAGGCTTGTCAGGGTCCTCTTCCGGACACACCTTAATTGCCGGCATTTTGCAGGCTCCCTCAGTTCCGGTTCCCCTCTTCCTTGAAGACACCCTATTAACAAAGTTCAGTAACCAATCAATCTTACTCAACGACCAAAAGGGAAGGGAAAAAAAAAAAAGCATATGGAGATCACAGTATGGAGGGACAAAAAAAAACAATCAACTCAACACATTCTCAAAAACACAAAAACCAGACACAACATACTTGCTATCAGCTTCCAGCTTTGCCTTTGATTGACCTCCTTTAACAGCAGACCCTACCAAATAAAAGACAAAAATTGGTACGAATTGTAAGGAACGGGAAGAAAATAACATGACCTATCTAACTAGCATAGTGAGGTCCAGCTACCCAAGGGTAGTGTTTTCAGCTAGGAAGCAAGGATAGATTGCACAGCGATTCATATCCAGAGTGGATACCTATAATCCTCGAAAAGAAGAAATTGGGATTATAACATTTCTTGCAACGAGTATAGTTTTTTTTTTTAATTCTTGGCTTATTTCATTACTACAAGACGCTAGAGAACAAAAATATACAATTTTATGAATTAACTTTCCCTTCTTGAATCTCTTCAAGTATATGTCTATCTAATCAAAATCCAAGTCATAACAAATATAATTCACAAAACAAAACGTAGTCAGAGTCACTGTTGTTGCCCAGCTGAAATTCGAAGTACATCTTTATTCTACTGGTAACCACAACCAAGCTAGCTGGATTCGGGGATCCCGTAGTGCACCTCCGCACTACGGGGCTGTAGGGCGGCTAAAACTACGTCGTTTTGGGTGCGCAAAGGTTTAGAATCACAACATTTTCTCTCTCTTGGGATTATGTCAATTTTAACATTAATATTTTTATTTCTTTGTGGGTCTTTTAAAAATTTAGAAAAATTATTTGTGACTTTAAATTTGTACAGGACAACATTAGCTAATAAAATTCATCTATTTTGTAGTAATACTAGTTTTTACAAAGTGTCTTTAGGCACAGACATTCACTAGTACTATTATAAGCGTGTTTTTGTGAGAAGCCCCCTAAATATGACAAGTGGCATAATTTAGAATTTCTAAACACAATTATCAATTTGCACATCTTGACTCTTATTTTTATACACTATAACCCCTTCTCATCTCGAACGGACATTAGTTTTACAAAACCGAAGGAAGTCCAAAAATTAAGAAGTTTAAAATTGTGTTTAATCGTAGACTTTTTGTTTTAAGAATCAGGTTTAGGGGGAAAAATATTTTACTCCTAAAATAAAAAAACAAACCAACCCCAATTAAGTGACTTATACGTTTAGAAGAAATAAAAAATCAAATTTGATTTTGAAGAAAATAAACACCCATTTAAAAATGCTCACATTTTGGAATTCAACAAATAAAACTAGGTTAAAATGGCGTAGTTTTGAGGGAATAAGTAGTGGTGTTCCCTTGCACACCCAAAACGACGTAGTTTTGGCCGCACTACAACCCCGTAGTGTGGAGGCGCACTACGGGATCCCCGGATCCTAGCTAAAAATCATTATTAAATCCGCTGTGCAGAGATCCTTGCAGGAATTGGCAAATTCCCAACATAGGAGCGCGAATTTGCGCTCCAGAGTGAAATCCGTGATTGGAGCTCAGGCCCGACAATACAAAAGTGTGATCGTAATCAAGCTTAGAGCGTATGGTTAGTTGTTAGCTCTGTCAAAAAAGAAGACAGCAGCAGCTGCAGTAGAAGATCCTCGGAAGATCAGAGTAACGGCAGCTGCAAATGATCATACAACGAAGAGTAAGGTTAAATAAATAGAAGCAATGGGTTTGTTCTTGGACTCCTTACAAAAAAAAAAAGTGATGAATCTGTTTAGGCTTCCTTAAATTAGGTGACAGATAGGCCTACTATGTTGTGTGGAGTTTACCTATCGATTGATTACGAAATTGGACAATGTATTGGGGTTGGGCCACATTTCCTATAAAAAGATATTAAGTGAAAACTCTCCTAATATATTTCTCATACATCCCCATCTCAAAAATATAAATAATAGGTATTTACTATGTAGGGTCCTCTCGGCACTCCCCACTGTAGGATCTTCTACTTTTCCCAGTGGCTGCTCCTACACTTCTGCTCCTTCTCCTGCTTCGTCCAAGGGGAGAGGCATCTTGGATTTTCGGTCAAAACCCAATGCACCGGGGTAAATTGTCATAATCTTACTGCTCCTCTAGGTCTCCAGCTTGTGTTAAATCTTTGTCCCTCTCTTTGTAACGACTTTCTCAGAGATTTGTGCTAACACCAACCCCGATCTCTCAACAAGACCAACATCCCTTTCCCTCCTCCTACTAGTCTTCTTCCCCTTTAATCACACACCTCAATTCCATCCTCCTCCAGCCTTCACCATCATACCTTCTCATTAATTTCTTCAACGGTGTACATATCTGGAGAGCGCTCATTCAATAACTTAAATGTTGCACCGCATGCTCGCAAAAAGGAAAAAAAACTTAACCTTACCCATTCCTTCTAAGATTCACCCTACTTGCTCTACTCATCAATACTCTTTCGACCTTTCGCCGAGCTTATCCTCCTTAGTTGTAGACTCCCTTGCTATGTGGGATGACCTTCTCCCAATATAACAACTAAATATATCCAATCCTCCTGAAGATTAGTAACGCACTCCATTGTATCATCCGCTTCAAAAATACCTTGTCGACCATCCAAGATGTTTCATACCTTTTTTTTGTGTTAAATACGACCCAAAGCAACGACTCGGGAATCAACGGCTCGAAAATCATGATGATTAAGAAACTCATGAGTAACAAGTTGGTGTATAAACATGCCTGACATCTTTTATGGTCCATATCTTTTACCAAAACCTTAAAGAACGCTTATTGCAATTCTTGAGAGTCAGAGACACTATTCAAATGCAAATTACATGAACTGCACGTAAATTTATCATACCATTTCTGCAAAACATAATTATTGCACCTGTCAAACATTTTTTAAAAAAAACAGAGAAGGGGAAACAAATAAGCACCTTTTATCTGTGGTTCGAGCCTGCAAAACTTGACTAAAACTTTGTTAATTTTTGAATACACAAGAGCTTGGAAATTCTCAAGAGAACCGACATCTTTATCCTCGGCCGCAAAGGTAATGTAGAAAAAGAAGCCAGAAACAAGCTTTGCGTTTGCCCGGATAACTTCCACAAACTTGTAATTTTTTTCCTACAATTTAACAAAATAATACCACCAAAGATGAGCAAAGAGAAGTTAGCAAGGAAGAACACAATGAAAACAAACAAAAACAAAAAAACACATACGTTTTGCTTGTTGAACAAAGCAATAGCAGACTTGGAAGCTTTTTCTAAAAGAGGGAGACTGTGATTCAAATTGCGAAGTGGTGTAATCAGACCAATAGTATCCAGATTACTGGGAAGATCCCCAAGATCAAAGCCCTGCACGAAAGAAGTTTTAGTATTACATATATACTACATACTGTGTGTGTCACACACACACACAGAGTCCCATAGTAACTGTGTGGCTGGGAGGATTTGAGGTGGAGTTCCAAACTCCCAACCTCCACCAATCCCAATTAATGGCAGACTCTCCACCAATCCGATTAATGGCTTAGAGAGTTTATTGACAAGTTACAATTAGGAAATATTCAACTATCAAAGCAGAGTCCCATATGTGACTGTGTGGCTTGGATGATTTAAGGAGTTCCAAACTCCCAACCTCCACCAATCCCAATTAATGGCAGACTCTCCCTCCTCCTAAGTAAGTAATCTTACAGTTTCCAAAAGTTAGTACCTGAAAATCAGGGTGTTTTGGTGTGGGTTATGCACTGGTGTCAGGTATTGGAGTGATTGTAGATCTCCTCCATGAATAGAGAAATCCACTGCTCGTGGAGTAGGGAATTTTTGTGAACATCTTTTGTCTCTGTGTTTGTGTGTGTTTCTTGGGTACAACACCATACGCATACAAAATACAAGCATACATGAACGGATTTATTAGTTAGCTACCTTGCTCTCCTCAATCATCTTGTAGTAATACTCTTTCCATTCTGGTGTAAATGGCGTAAAAGGTCTCCTCCTTTCAGGAAGCTTATTACGGACGCCCTCATCAGTTAAGGACAGGCTCTCGATTTTTCCTCCCAGATTCTGCGAAACTTCTTCAGATGTGGGCCGCGATGGTCGTCGCCGCTGCTGCTGCTGCAGTTGTTGATCGCTTTCTGGAAACCCTAATGTCTGTCTGAAGGCAGACCTGGTCGTTCTATGATTGGAGAAATCCTCCAATCCAAAATCCTAGATCAAAACATCACAAAGAAAGCATCCTATTAAGAAACATAAGGAAGAAAGCATCCTATTAAGAAACATAAGGTAAGCGAGTAATAGTCATAAATCTGAGGGCGATAATAATAATCGGAATAAAATAATGGCGATCAGCAGAAGGCGATTCAGGAGAAATTGGATGGATACAGAACGAAGAGATAGAGAGTAGGAAGAGGGTTTCTGGTAGACGTAGTGAGGGAGGAAGATCAACGGGGAGAGAGAGAGAGAGAGTACCATTGGTTGAGTGGTTGTTGGTGTCGGCCGGGGGCGGAGAGCCAGGAACTCCGAGAAATCGAATCTGTCTAGACTATCTAGGGTTGCTTTGGCCAAAGATATACTCCATATTACTACTAGAAAATTAAAGGTCGGCCCCTCTTTATTAGGCTCGCGGACCCGTTTGGATTGACAACTTTTACGCCCTTTTTGGCGACCGGATTTGCGCCCGGATTTGGCTCAGCTCCGAATTTGTAATCCAGGGCCCACCTCCAGCCGGCGTTTGGCTTGAGTTTTTCGTCCCCAACTCCACCCGACTATTTTCACTGTTTGGAGTCCAAATCCGGTTTCACCCGGATTTGCCAACGACAGCCTAGACCCCGTCGTTAGCTAACAAGGGCGGATTGGTGAAATTCCTACCTATTTTACCCCTTCAAATCCGGGCATTTTTTGGTAGCAAAATCACACACACACACACACACACAGACATAGAGAGAGAGAAAGAGAGAGAGGGGAGAGAAACTTTACGATATGTGGTCGTCGTTGTCCGGCTACCGTCGTCGTCGTCTGCGGTTGTCGTCGTCGTTGTTTGGCCTGCGTCGTCGTCGTCTTCTGCTCGTCTGATCTGGTGTTTCTGGACATCAGGAAGAGGAAGAGGAAGAGGAAGAAGTGTTTATAAAAGGGGTTTTTTATCCTGTGTGGGTACAATTATATGGAGTACTTAAGTTTTTGTCCCACTCATGTGACAACTTGTAATTAGATATTTCTTTGACCATTTTTTTTTATCCACTTGTAATTGTAACAAACCTCTCGAACACAATTAAAAAAAAATTAAAAATTGATCCGAAAATTTAATTAATATAATTTAAATATATTTATGTATATAAGGTGTATTTATTCTTATTATTATTATTATGTATTTATTGTTATTATAATAAAATTAATCCATTTATTTATTAAATTAAAAAACTGGGGGCAAATAGGTCATTAGCTCTCTTATTCTATCAAATCCACCTTCCAAATCCACCTTCTTAAAATACCATCCAAACACCTCACTAACAAATCCACCTTCATTACGAGGTGGGGCCACCCTCATTACAAATCCACCTTCAAATTCACCCTCATTACAAATCCACCCAAAATCATCTCCGGTCCCCAAACGGGGCGTTAGAGAGTTAATGCATTGATCAAAACTGATTGTTAGGCCTTCTTTGGCTAAAAAGAAAAAATTGGATTTTTAGTTTTTTTCGTTTTATCTTTATTCAATTTTTTTTTGTGCATTTGCTAGTTTTGCGTTAAGTTTTTGTGGTTTATGGATTCGTCTCGTCGAGCCAAATCCAAAGAGTATAAAATTATGGTAAAAAGTAATAGTTTTTTTAATAAAGCCGAAAATAAACCAGTTTTTTTTTTTCGTCTTTATTCACAAAACTTTAAGTTTGGCTAATAATTTTATACTTTTTAGATTCCTCTGGTCGAGACAAGCCAAGAAATCACAAAAAAATCACCGAAAACTAACAAATGGAAAAATAATTGAATAAAGACAAAACCAAAAAACCAAAAAACCAGTTTTTTTCTTTTTAGCCAAAGGAGGCCTTATTAGTTACAAATGAACAACGAGTAATAGCTTTTATACCCCTAACAGACCCTGTAACTGACAGAGAAATGTAACGGAGAAACGTATAAATCACAGACTCTGTAACCAACAGAACTTAATGGAAAGTAATACGCAACTAGCAGATCTTCAACTGCTCCGTTATTAGCCCCTTGCAAACTGATGCTAGAAGACATGTAAGCTTCAATTTGTCACGAAGAATAAGAAATCTGGCTACTGTAAGTGGCTTAGTAAGGATGTCAGCCAGCAGAAGCCCTGAAGGGACACGGCGAACACAAAGTTGTTTGAGTGCTATCTTCTCTCTAACAAAATGAAAATCAACCTCCACATGCTTTGTGCAAGCGTGGAAGACTGGATTTGTGGTCAGAGAAAGAGTAGAGATATTGTCACACCATAATGTAGGAAGGTCAATCAAATGTTGGACATGAAGATCGTTGAACACCTATAGCAACCATACAAGCTCTGTTGCAGCATTAGCAAGTGATTTGTACTTTGCCTCAGTAGAGGAACGAGCAACAGTTGCCTGTTTCTTGGCAGACCAAGACAACAAATTAGTACCAAGAAAGACACAATACCCTCCAGTGGAGCGTCTATCAGAGGCATTCCCAGCCTAATCAGCATCGGAATAGGCTGATAAAGTCATAGAACCTTTAGAAAATTCAAGTCCATAAGCTAAGGTACCCTTCACATATCTCAAGATGCATTTCACTGCAGTATAATGACATTCCAAAGGATGGTGCATATGCTGACAAACAGAGTTAGCAGCAAAAGAAATCTCAGGTCTAGTCAAGGTCAGATATTGAAATGAACAAACAATAGACCTAGACAGTTCTGGATCAGACATGGGAGTTTGATTATCAGAAGTAACAGGTTTTAAAGAAGAAGGAGAATCACATGGTCTGCAATCTTACATGCCTGCCTTGGTCAGAATATCCAGAGCATACTTAGCCTTAGATAGAATAACACCCTTAGGAGTGGAGACTACCTCTATTCCCAAGAAGTAATGAAGGTCACCCAGTCTTTAAGTGCAAAAGTAGACCTTAGTTGAGCAATTAAGGAAATGATGAGAGAAGAATTAGACCCAGTGATGAGTATATCATCTGCAAATGATCATACGACGAAGAGTAAGGTTAAATAAATAGAAGCAATGGGTTTGTTCTTGGGCTCCTTAAAAAAAGAAAGTGATGAATCTGTTTAGGCTTCCTTAAATTAGGTGACAGATAGGCCTACTATGTTGTGTGGAGTTTACCTATCGATTGATTACGAAATTGGACAACGTATTGGGGTTGGGCCACATTTCCTATAAAAAGATATTAAGTGAAAAATCTCCTAATATATTTCTCATACATCCCCATCTCAAAAATATAAATAATAGGTATTTACTATGTAGGGTCCTCTCGGCACTCCCCACTATAGGATCTTCTACTTTTCCCAGTGGCTGCTCCTACACTTCTGCTCCTTCTCCTGCTTCGTCCAAGGGGAGATGCATCTTGGATTTTCGGTTAAAACCCAATGCACCGGGTAAATTGTCATAATCTTACTGGTCCTCTAGGTCTCCAGCTTGTGTTAAATCTTTGTCCCTCTCTTTGTAAACGCCTTTCTCAGAGATTAGTGCTAACACCAACCCCGATCTCTCAACAAGACCAACATCCCTTTCCCTCCTCCTACTAGTCTTCTTCCCCTTTAATCACACGCCTCAATTCCATCCTTCTCCAGGCTTCACCATCATACCTTCTCATTAATTTCTTCAACGGTGTACATAGCTGGAGAGCGTTCATTCAATAACTTAAATGTTGCACCGCATGCTTGCAAAAAGGAAAAAAAACTTAACCTTACCCATTCCTTCTAAGATTCACCCTACTCGCTCTACTCATCAATACTCTTTCGACCTTTCGGCGAGCTTATCCTCCTTAGTTGTAGACTCCCTTGCTATGTGGGATGACCTTCTCCCAATATAACAACTAAATATATCCAATCCTCCTGAATATTAGTAACGCATTCCATTGTATCATCCGCTTCAAAAATACCTTGTCGACCATCCAAGATGTTTCATACTTTTTTTGTGTTAAATACGACCCAAAGCAACGACTCGGGAATCAAAGGCTCGAAAATCAAGATAATTAAGAAACTCATGAGTAACAAGTTGGTGTATAAACATGCCTGACATCTTTTATGGTCCATATCATCTTCAATCATCTTGTAGTAATACTCTTTCCATTCTGGTGTAAATGGTGTAAAACGTCTCCTCCTTTCGGGAAGCTTATTACAGACGCCATCACCAGTTAAGGACAGGCTATCGGTTTTTCCTCCCAGATTCTGCGAAACTTCTTCAGGCGTGGGCCGCTGCCGCTGTTGCTGAAGTTGTCCATCGCTTTCTGGAAACCCTAATAATGTCTGTTGGAAGTTCGCGGAACTGGTCATTCTACGATTGGAGAAATCCTCCAATTCTTGTTCGCCAGCCTTATTAATTATTATCACTTTCTTTTTCAGAACCCTAGATCAAAACAATATCACAACGAAAGCATCCTATTAAGAAACATAAAGTAAGAAGCGAGTCAGAGCCGGCTCTGGGCTAAAGCCCGTAAAGCAAACCGCTTTAAGCCTCCAAATTTTGTCTAATTTTTGGGGCTCCCAATAATATAGGTTCATACAGTTACTAGGTATCAATAAAAAAATTAAGTTTAATTTGTCTAAAAAATTTGAGGGCCTAATTTTAAATAAGGCCCAAGTGAAAGGGCCCAAATATAATCTTGAAGATATTTTGAAAAGAGATGAGCTTTCTGATATTGATGGGAAGGATTATGTTCAGAATTGAAAGTCTTGAGAGAAATTTTACCAAGAGAGCTAAGAAAGCCCATTGATGTGCTAAGATAGTTTGTTTTTTTGAATGTGTGGATTGCGTACAGAATACTGTTGACTATTCCGATTTACAGTTGCCTCTGGTGAAAGAGGTTTTTTGAAGTTAAAATTGATCAAAACTTATCTTAGGTTTGACGATTTCACAAGAGAGACCGAACAGATTGGCTATGTTGTTTACTGAAAAGGCTATGGTGGAGAAACTTAATTATGCAAGTTTAATTAGTACTTTTGCTGCTAAAAATAAAGGTGTCAAACGGGCCGGGTTGGCACGGGCACGGCACATTCGAAGGCGGCACGGCACGCCTAAGGCACGGTAAATCCTGGCACGGCACGGGCTTAGAATTGAGCGGGCACGGCACGGGCACGACACGAAGTCAACGGGGCACGAGGCACGGCACGACACGACTTTATTCTAGCATGGCACGGGACCGAGCACGAGCACGAAAGTTGGCCTGGCACGGTACGGAAGTAGGACGGGCATGGCACGACACAGGCACGTCACAGCACGGTTCTGGCAAGGCACGGCACGGGCACGACAGGAGGCAAAAAAAAAGATTTGTTAAATACTTTATTTCTATCATTCTATGTATTTTTTGATAATGCCAACAAAAAGAAGAATTAATTTTTGGTTGTGTTAGTGAATTATATATTTATATCAAGTTAAAAAAAGATATGAAGTCATGAACAAAAAAAGAAAAAAATATTGAAACAAAAGGGAAAAATAAGTTCCAATTTTTTTAAATTTTTATTTATTTATTTATTTTTATTTTTTTTGAGAGAGAGAGTTTGGACAAAAAAAAAGCTTTTAAAATATTTTATATGATTAATAAATTTTAAATCAAAATTCAAATATGAAAAAATTTGTAAACCACACATATACATTGTCTTTTACCTAATAAAGATTTTGAAAAAAAAAATATCAACTTCTTTTGGTGAAAAAAAAAAATATATATATATATATATATATATATATATTTTGTTTGTGTTAGACTGCTAGTGTTAGTGCATCAATGAATTATAATATTATATCAAGCTCAAAAAAGAAACATGGAGTCATAAACCAAAAAATAAAAAATTTAAAAATTTAAAAAATATATAATTTTTTTTAGAGAGAGAGAGAGAGTTGGACAAAAAAGAAAAAAATGTTCTAAATTGTTTTTATAAAAAAATGATAGAAATTCAAATTATAGAAATTATTAGAAGTTAAATTATAGAAATTATAGAATTTTTTTTTTATTAAATTTGATTATAGGAATTATAGAAATTAAATTCGATTCCTTTCTAGTTTCTACTTTGTACGTCCCGAAAATCGAAATGATAGAAATTAGAAATGCAACCACCCTCTCATAGACTCACAATAATGGACCTCCACTTTCCGGACCAAATTTCGACGATCGGAACCGTTAGATGTGTTTAAAACGTGTTTTCAAGGTCCAACGCGATGATTTGAAAAAAACAACCCGGAAGGGCTTGATCGGACTAGGTTTTTGTAAAGCTACTAGGTTTTTGTAAAGCTACTTTACGAAAACCTAGTCTGATCAAGCCCTTCCGGCTAGTTTTTTTTTTCCAAATCCTTGCATAGGACCTTAAAAACACGTTTTAAACACATCTAACGGTTCTGATTTTGAAAAAATTGATTAGGTGGCCTTGAAGTAGGCATTATAGTACTGAAATGCCACTATAAGCCCTGAATGAGTTCCGATCGTGTGGTTGCCGATATCGGATGATCATCAATTTGGGGGAGAATGATATAATTGATAAGATATTAAATCGTAACGGTTTAGGTCGAACATTCGGAAAAACGAGTCTGCACCTACCTTTCAATTCTATACATCGAACTTGCTTAGTTCTGAACCAATCTATTATGTTATAGTATAATGTACGATAGCCACACAATCGCAACACAATTATGACGATCCACACCGTTCACTTTGTTTGTGTTGGTGTTTTAATGACTCTCGCCAATTTTTTTGACTATCGGATTTTGAAAGGCCATTCATCGCAACAAATTATGACGATCGTCGCCGTTCATTTTGTACAATGACTTTTGGGGCCCACTTTTCGGTCTCACGTGAATAATCCGAACCGTTAAATGATTTCAAAATAATGTTTTGTACGACCTTGCAAAAAACCAGGTCAATTGGATATGCGTAACTCGTCGATCCAAGTAAATGAATTTTTAGTAAAAATAAAAAAAGTCAAAATTTTCACCAAAATTGTTCCCCAAATTTCCCACGGCAAAAGTGAAAAATCCCACTTCACCCCAAAAGTCAAAAAAATCCCTCCAATTCCCACCAATTCCCCACATCCCCAAATCACATGAAACCCTAACACTCTCTGTCACTCTCTCTCTTCCCCTCCTTCTTCCTCACAGTCACCGCTCCAAATCACACGATTCACCACCACCATCTTCACGGCTTCACCATCTCATCTTCATTCTTCATCTTCTTCTGAAACAAACCCCAACTCTTAGGGTGTGTTTGGAATTTGAGGAAAGTGAGAGAAAAGAAAGGAAAATTGAAATTTTTCCCTCATCTTGTTTGGTTTGGAGGGAAAGAAGAGAGAAAATAAAAAAATTTAGTATTGTGAATAGTGAAATTTTCCTTCCACTTTTCTCTCACTTTCCTCTCATTTTATTTTCTTTCACTTTCTCTTCCCTTCCACATGTTCCAAACAGACCCTTAGTCTCTCTCTCTCTCTCTCTCTCTCTCTCTCTCTCTCTCTCTCTCTCTCTCTCTCTCTCTCTCTCTCTCTCTCTCTCTCTCTCTCTCTCTCTCTCTCTCACCGACTCCAAATCACCCCCGATTCCACCACCACCACCAGTCCATCACGATTCACAATTTCTCGGTGTCAACTCCGATTCCACTACCACCACCAGCAAATGTGTTGCTGGGTTGGCGATCCATCATTCATCTACATCGAAGCCACAAGGTGGTAATAGTCATACTGTGAGTTTCCTCCTTCTTTTTCCCCCTTGCTCTCTGTTTGTTATCCAACTTATCTGGTCCTCTTTTTTGTCTTCTTTGACTGGTAGTTTGGTATTGTGACAATGGATAGGGGCTGTTAACCTATTCGTTGGTTTTCTAATGTCTGTCCTTTTGTTTCTAAAATATTTTTGTTGTCCACTTCTTGATAATCTATGTGTATTGAAGTATAGATGTTGATTAGTGAGATTTCTCCCCTTATTCCAGGTACACAAGGCATGAATAAATTAGTGCATAGAGGAAATGTAAAGGTATTCCGATTCTCTACATTTTTATTGCTTTCTCTTTTGCTAATTTTGTTTCTCTAAGGGTTATTGGGGGTGTTGTGGAATTTAAGGATCTATTTTACTCAAATCCTCTTGAATTTGCTTTGCCTTTTATGAGCACAAAACGTAGTTGTTGAGCTGATTTTTGTCATTTTAATGATCTATTTCACTCTGTTTCTTTTAGCACTTGCTAATTTCATGTACTATTTATATACGGCTTATTTATACGTATGGTCCCCAAAGTATTTGCGAAATGTCAATTTGGTCCCCAAACTGTAAAACGTGTCTATCGAGTCCCTAAAGTAAACAATTCGTGTCCAATCGATCCTGACCACACACGCCGTTTCTATTCCGTCCACAAAAAGACCATTTACCAACTTTCACCCCTCACTTCACCTTTCCCAGTTTTTTCTCCTCTCTCTCTCTCTCTCTCTCTCTCTCTCTCTCTCTCTACGAAACCAGGCGATCGACTGGAGATGGACCCCTACTGTGGAAAACAACGCTGAACCCTTCATCTCCAATCCCAAAGAAGAAGAAGAATATAGGTACAAAGTTGAAGTCTGGTTATCGTGCTTCTTGAAACCGTAAATCACTTCGCATGAACTTTTGATAAAAGCAAACTTTTTTTGAGAAAATCTTTGTCTCTATCTTCTTTTTGCATACAATATGCATGAGTTGTTGCTTTATGAGGACCCATCCCGTATTTTATTGCTCCATTTGCCATGCATAGTTTGTTTGTTATAGTTTTATAGTCTGTTTTTCAATACGGTTGTTGTTCCTCACATATATAATCTTGTTTTTACTGGCCTACAGGTGCTATGTCTACTATATTCTCCATAAAAGTCCACCATGGTCGTGTGTTTACGAGTGGACAAAACAAACAGTATATTGGTGGTAAAATAGATGTAATGGATAGCCTTGATAGTGATCTTTTGTCCCTACATGAACTGGATTCTATTTCCCATTTCTTAGGGTATGGACCACCTGTTGCTTTCCATTTTGTGGTTCCTGGGCTTAGCTTAGATATTGGGCTTGTCCATATGAAGGGTGATGATGATGTTGGGGCTATGATAGCATCAGTGACTTCTACTAAAATTGCTGAATTGTATATTGAGCACATAGGTGGGGTCATTGTTTTAGAGAGTGAAACAGATGGTGGAGAGTTTAACACTGATGAGCTATTAGTAGATGAAGATGTGGGCTGTGGTGAGGGAAGTAATTTAGATGAGGATGATGACAGTACTGATGATATAAGCTACAGTGATTCATCATATGACATGACTGATGATGATGTGTTGTATGAGACCTTTGTTGATGATGATGCACAATTCATGGATTAGGTGAGAGTAGTAAAAAAACAACCAACACTGTGGAAGAGGGTCCTGTGGAGAATGAAGAAATTATTCTCAGTGATGATTACTATGAGACAGAAGATGAAAACCCATATATTTCCTCCTCTGATGATGACAATACCAAGGTGAAAGAGCATCCGTTCAAGAAATTTAGAAGTGAAGTTCATATGGAAGACCCCCCCTTTGAATTGGGCATGAAATTTGCTTCAGCTACTGTTTTTAAAGATGCTGTCAAGCAACATGCTATAAAGCATAGAAGGAATGTGAAGTTTGTCAAGAATGATAAGCTGAGAGCGAGGGCAAGATGTCAGAAAAAATGTCCTTGGAAGATATATGCACGCAAAGTACTAGCTGAGGAATCTTTCCAAATTAGGACCTATAACAGCCAACATAAGTGTGGTATAAGCTTTACCAACAGGAATATCAACTCAAGCATGATAGCCAAGAAGTACATGGGGGATCTTAGGAATAACCCTTCAATGCCTATCACTGCATTTAAAGAGAGGGTAAGAAAGGAGTTGAAAGTTGATGTCTCAAGGTCCCAACTGTACAGAGCAAGGAGGAAGGCAGCAAAGCTGATTTATGGAGATGACATTGCACAATATGGAAGGCTATGGGACTACTGTGAAGAGATAAGGAGATCAAACCCAGGGTCCACTGTGGTGATGGATGCCCCACTGGATGAAGACACTGGACAACCAAGATTCAACAGGTTGTATATATGCTTGGCTGCATGCAAGAGTGGATTCGTACATGGGTGTAGGAAACTGATAGGGGTTGATGGATGCCACTTGAAAGGCCCCTATATTGGGATATTATTGACAACCATAGGGGTTGATGCAAATGAGTCTATGTACCCAATTGCATATTGTGTTGTTGAGACAAAAAGTACAACCACATGGACATGGTTTTTTCACCTATTGGGGTTGGATCTAGGAATTACTCCTGCAAATGATGCTAAGTTCACCTTTATAAATGACAGACAGAAGGTAATAATGCTTTGCTTTGATATATTTGATTTGTGGTTTACTATTTATTAAAATTATCACTTGAACTTAATTGGATGATGTTAAATTGGCAGGGGCTGCAAGCTGCATTGGATGAAGTTTTCCCAAGGGCAGAGCACAGACATTGTTGCAAGCATCTGCTTGCAAACTTCATGAAAAAATTCAAAGGTCTGTCTCTTGAAGAAAAGTTCTAGAACTGTGCCAAGGCCACTAATGTCCCTCAGTTTGAGCTTGCAATGGAGTGCATGAAGGAAGAGGATATTGAGGCTTACCAGTACTTGATGGATGAACCTGCAAGGTATTGGTCTAGATCTCATTTCAAGGAAATTGTGAAATCTGATATGGTTTGCAACAATATGTGTGAAGCTTTTAATAAGTCCATACTTGATGCTAAAGATAAGCCTATAATTGAGATGTTAGAATGGATTAGGTCATACCTTGTGAACAGGAGGGTACTTAGAAGGGAATGGATTAGGAGATTGACAGACCCCATGTTTAGTAACATATTCCAGAAGTTGGAGAAGTTTAAGGCTACCAGTCATGAGGCTATTGCTGACTGGTGTGGTGAGCTCATTTTCCAAGTAAGGACAGCTTTTAGCCAATACACTGTGGACTTGGGAGGGAAGACATGTTCTTGTAGGAAATGGGATCTGTGTGGGATACCTTGCAGACACATTATTGCTGCAATTGAAAACAGAAAACATGACCCTGAGTCTTATGTTAATCCATGTTATTCCAAGGAGGCATATGCAAGAGCATACCACCCTTTGATCATGCCAATCAATGGTTACCAAATGTGGCCTAAGACTGGCTTCACACATGTGTTGCCTCCATTGGAAAAGAGGAAACTTGGTAGGCCAAAAATGGCTAGGAGGAGGGATCCAAGTGAATACATTAACCCAAAAGATCCAAGCAAGCTTAGGAGGATTGGCCAGAATTCTATTTTTTGTAGAAAGTGTGGAAAACATGGTCATAATAGGAGGACTTGCACATATGATGGGGATGAGGAAGACATGGGTACAATCAAGGAGGAAGACAGGGGTAGGGTCAATGTGGGAGACTAGGGGAGGGGTAGGGGAACAACCAATGTAGTGGGAAGAGGCATGGGAAGGGGTTCAAGCAATGCAGTGCCTAGGGGCAGAGGAAGGGGTTCTACCAATGCAGTGGGAAGGGGCAGAGGAAGGTGTTCTACCAGTGAAGCTGGCAACCAAAGCCCTGCAGCAAGTGATCCAGTTGACAAAACAAGAGTAGCAAGGGGAAGGAAAGTGAGAGGTCAAAATCCTGCACGAATGAGTTGTAGCCAACCAGTGGGGGGTCAGATACAAGGCACAAGAGTTGTCATGAGAGGAGGAGGCATTGGTGGCAAAGTTCAATGGAGAGGTCATGAGGTATGTGCTTGACCAAATCCTAGACCTAAATTAATGGGTTGCCCCAAGCGTAGGGCTGAGACCGGTGTAGCACAATACCCGGTAAGACCGGAATCGAATCCACAGGGACGGTGGAGAGTGCTTAACTAAAAACTCGGGTTGTAAAGTTTAACACGGCTCTCAGGTAGCCACCTCTTGTAATCAGATGGGAGAATTAACTAAACTAAAGAAAATTTGGTTTTGCTTAAATTATTTAAAAGAAAGTACGGTCGTAGGGTTCATAACACCAGTGACCAGGTCCGGACATTTCCGCTCCATTCAGTGTTCCAAAGAAAACATTTGATTCTAGAGAGAGAGAGATACTCCGAAAGATGTGAATCCTCGCGGTCGCCATTACCCAGGTACAGTGACGAACGAGTTTTGGTCCCCCGTTCCCCGCGTTACATGGGACCCGACAAAGCCCAGATTCGTCCAACGAAAGTTCTTTAATAACCTAAAATTGCTTTTTCGTTTATGATGTAAAAATGGGAGCGAGAACATACCCAGCCATGGCCACGGCGTGTTAATCACCCCGCGACCATACCTATGCGACTACTCACTCATATTAGCTTGAACAAATAACAAGATTCTGAAACAAAACATGTTATTATACTCAAATATGGATTAAAACAAAAGATTCGAGAACAAATCACGGACAAACTCCCGTAAACTGAGATCAATGTAAACTGAAAAGAAAGTTACCAGAACAATACTTGAATCTCTGAAACAAAACTTCAAAACTCCGATGAAAAGATCTCCGGAAAGTAGAATCTCCAAGGGTAAATTAAACGGCTGCTAATTGGCAAAAGAAAACAAAGTTCCGAACCCTAATTCGTCCCAAAAACGAAGTATTTATGCATTTCCCGAAGTCAAACACGTGGCAAGACCACCGGCTGATTTTAAGCCTCTCGGTATCGATACAGGCAAATCCCTGTATCGATACCCATAGCTTCTATTCGCCCACTGATGCCTAGGTATCGATACAGTCAAATGCTTGTATCGATACCGAGACCTTCGAAATGCTTTTTAAGCTTGCTCGCTCGTCCTTACTTGGGTCCCACCGGTTCCCAACATGCCCGATGTCCTGTGTCCACTTTACGTGCTCCTCCGGCCCGTTTTCTACAAATCAAACATAACAATACCAAACAAAAGATAACACCACATCAAGTGGAAAATGGAATAAATCGCGCCTCTAATGCGCTAATTCGCCCTACTTAGGCGATTATATCTGTGACATTGCGCGCCTATCACACCCCCCAACTTGAGCGTTACTAGTCCCGAGCAACGAAAAGAATAACAATAAATAAATAAAAGGATAGATCTTTTAAACCCCCAGGCGTTCCCGGTAGGACGAGTGAAGTCTCGTGAGGGTTTTCAGCAGTGATAACCCACAAAACACAAAGGACTCGGACATTTGAATGCAACTCAACCCAATCAATAGCTTCTCGAAATACTACAGTGACTGTCAGGCAAGTCAAAGGCAAGATATTTCATCCATGGACAAAGTTAAACAAGTGAACTTCGCAGCCATCTTAGCACAAAAATTAATCCTCTCACCTACGATCGGATAAAGAATTTTCAAATGGCATGCATGTATGGAAAAACCACATATAGGAATTCACCAACCTCGAGAATAGTTCACACACCGTTGATAGCCCAATAATTCTTTAAGCACACTCCTTCCCTTTTCTTTCTCTTTTTTTTCTTTATTTTTCTTTGCGTGGTCGTGCAATGCCGGATCTCTCGGGCTTTCTAGTTGACTCTTTAACGAGCTTTGGGTCGGCTGTCCCCAAGCCAAACGGCCTTAGAGCACTAGGTTTTAAGAGACCCCTACGGACTTAATTGCTCAAGTCAAAAAGGCTTTATTGAGATCCAACCTATCCACATTTAGCGATACTTTCACAAGGTCTATCCATCTTTTGACGCGAACAACACGGTGGGAGCATACCCCGATTGTCCGGTTACTACTCAATGGACGCCCGGATAAGCATTAACAATATGGCACACATAACTTGTTCTTCTTTTTTTTTTTTATTGGGGAAGGAGGTCCAAAGGTTCCATTGAATAAGTTAGCACATACTGAATTATCAAAGACATATGAACCAAACTCGAGACTGGTGAATACTCAAGTAGAATAGTGTGTGTGTGAGAGCATATTTCCAACTGACCAAACGCTATCCGACTATAGATGATACGGGCTAACTAAGTGCTTCCTAAACATCATGTTCACGAGCTTAAGTCTATCCATGAAATCGTATCGAGACTCCGACTCGCACAACAACCACTATAGCGCTAATTAACAGTCATCAACCAAGAATAGTTACACCCAAGCATCCAAATTCCTCAGAGCATGAAGACAATAAGAAAGTAAAGAACAAGAGAGAAAGATGGACCATCGGATGGCAGCCAACCATCATGACCCCGGCCGATGTATGGGGAATTTGCTGTCACCGTCGCGTGTCGTCATCAGAACTGCTTCCAAGATTCGCTCCTTCGGACCTAACGAGGTCCATAGCTAGTCACACAGAGCCGCGCCAAAGCTTTATCGGACTTACAACCGTCACACTTAGTGGCACCCCTGCTTGAGGCTCCTGAATGCCTCACTCACTCCGGCGGAGAGGCCCAAACTACCAAGGCTGGTGTGGTAGCATGCTCGTCCTGCAAAAGACTTAAGAACCAACTACCTACCAGGCAACAAATGACATCAGTCCCGCCCGCTCGTGGAAGCCGGGCCACAACAAGAAATAAAGAATATAAAAGAACACCACCAGACATTCACGCAGTCTCACGTGTCATACTTTTCTCCCCGTGTCAAGCGAATGAGCGAGAAACGGGTGGCTATACAAGACCAACAAATCAAAAGCCCTAAACTTAAAGAAATTTTTTCTTTTTTTTTTGGTTACGAAAATAATAAAAAAACAAACATGAAAATACACAAATCGCCCTTACTAACCGGAGCTGGGCACACGATCCTTATTTTAATAGCGGCGTGCGAAGCTATACATACCCAAGTCAATGATGGGTACCCCTATTGCTAGGAGTCGGGTCCACACTCAATGAAGAGCATGGTACGCGTGAGCTACCCATCACCAGCAGAGGCTTCAACTCAGGTTTCGGTGGCTGGACCGCTGATGGGAGAGCTTTAGATAATGGGGCGCCCAGCGGTTCGAGAACTGGGTCCCAAACGGCGCCACATACATCCTCAACTGCTAGCATCTCCATCAAACTCCCGACCTCTGGAGAATCTAAAAATAACGCCTCTTTGGCGGTTAGCGCTATCTCCAGAGGATCTTTGTACAAAATATTTTCGACATGCTCTTGCACCTGTGTGTCGATCAGACTCACTTCGTAGACTTCCTCATCATCCTCTATTCGGCTATCCACATTGAAAACATTCACCTCCATCTTCAAGTCCCCAAATGATAATTGGACTTGTCCAGTTTTGCAATTCATTACAGCATTGGAAGTGGCAAAAAATGGATGGCCGAGGATAATGGGAGTCTTCTCAAGCACTTCCGGAATTGGACAGGTTAGAGAGAGAGAGAAAGAAGGTTGAAGAAGAAGATGGAAGTGGAAGAATGACCGGACAAAACCCTTTAAAATTCGCGTTTATGGGTCTCGGTATCGATACAGGAAAAGACCTGTATCGATACCAGTACGTTCTGTTCCGGTCTGGGCCAACCGGTATCGATACAGATGTTTTGATGTATCGATACCGAACCTGCTTCTTTTTTTTTTTTTTTTTTTTTTTTTGCAAGGAGAAATGGCTTGAGGTTAAGGTTTATGGCTTTGGTTTCCAAAACATGACACCCAATCGGACACCTTCAACATCAATCCCTCACACACACCGTTACACAAAATTTCCCACAGTAGTACGACACTCATGATGCACAGAGCTTGCCTTCCCCCCCAACTTAAATCCAACCAAACACCGGTTTCCTAAGCTAAACACGGGAACTGACTCGGACTGGTTCAAGATTGGTCAAGGGGACTCATATGTGGTTTAATCATGCAAAGAATGCCTTGTGTCATCCCCTATGCACGCTATTCACTCTCACAAATGCACAATAGACAAATCTGGTTCCTTAATTGCAGAACAAAAGCCTACTATTTTATGCGATTGCGGAAATGAATACAAAGAATATGGGAATGCTATTCAGAATACGCTATTATCAATGTGGGGACATTATTCACATGCTTGACAATGCATCATGCTCAATGAAATAGCCAAATATATGCATGCATTCAAGTTAAACAGGCATACTAATCAGTTAAATCTCATCCGCTCAAAGCATATCTACAAGATGCATAACAACCGTATCTCCGAAAACTACCTAGCAACGCAAAACAAAACACATGTACAAAGTACACCCTCCCCCCAACTAGAAACATGCTATGTCCCCAGAGCATGGAGACACACAAAATAAAGAACAAGGGGAAGAACTGGACCTCTGGGTGGCAGCCAACCACCATGACCTCGGCCGATATATGAGGAATTTCAGGTACGCTCACCGTGCAACCTGCAAAACACGTCAGTCCAGCCCGGCACGTGGTATCCGGGCGTACACAGAAAAACCAAAAAGAAACAAATATAGAATAAGAAAATACACCACCACTTCCGTCACGTGAAAGAAACGGGTACTACTTTTCTCCCTAATGTCTCACTTAAATTTGTGTAGAGAAGGTCATCAGAACAATTCCGGGTAAGTCATGACTCAACAGGTTAAATTACTCAAGGTTTTTCCTCAAAGAAATCAGAGCCAATCGTCTTTTATGACTATCCGAGACACGGCAATAAGATTGTTAGAAACCCAGATACACAAATTTAAGGCTAGAAATGAGGTGGCTATACCGGACCATTAAAAATTTATTTATTTATTTATTTATTTTATTTTTAAAAAAAAAAAAAAAAAACCTAAAATGCATAACATGCCCTTACTAACCGGAGCTGGGCACACGATCCTTATTTTAATAGCGGCGTGCGAAGCTAAAAATACCCAAGTCAATGATGGGTACCCCTAATGCAAGGGGCCGGGTCCACACTCAATTAAGAGCATGGTACGCATACGCTACCCGTCAAAACCTGGCTGAAAAAGCCTAAGTAACTGGGTTGTCCGAATACACAGGATCGACCAACTCCTCATCAGGTTCTCCCACTTCTAAAAATTCCAAAAACGGTTTCAGACGCTGCCCATTAACTTTGAACACATTATCATCCTTAGAATCACGGACATCAACTGAACCATTCGGATGCACTTGCACCACAACATAGGGACCTTCCCAACGGGACCTCAACTTTCCGAGGAAAAGATGGAGACGCGAATTATAGAGCAACACTTTCTGACCAACTCTAAAGGTTTTGCGCTGAATATTCCTATCATGATACGCCTTAACCTTAGCCTTATAAATACTAGCATTCTCATACGCGTCATTCCTAAGCTCCTCGAGCTCACATAATTGTAACTTCCTATGCGCACCCACCACATCTAGACTCGAATTGATTTCCTGGAGGGCCCAATAAGCCTTCTTCTCTAACTCGACTGGTAGGTGGCAGGCCTTACCGAAAACAAGCCGATAGGGTGAAGCACCCAACACGGTCTTATAAGCAGTGCGATAGGCCCACAACGCATTATTCAACCTGGTGGACCAATCCTTCCTAGTCACACCTACAGTTTTCTCCAATATTCGCTTAATCTCTCTATTAGCTAATTCGGCATGCCCATTAGTTTGGGGGTGGTACGAAGTGGACACCTTGTGAGTAACTCTATACTCCCCCATTAACTTTTCAAACGACCGACTTGTGAAGTGCGTGCCCTGATCAGAGATAATGGCGCGTGGCACGCCAAACCTCGACAAAATATTCGACTTAAGGAACTCTAACACGACCCGCGACTCCATAGACTTAGTGGGTATCGCCTCCACCCACTTGGACACATAGTCCACCGCTACCAAAATATACTCGTAACCATGCGACATAGGTAATGGACCAATAAAGTCAATGCCCCAACAATCGAAAACCTCTAGCACAAGAATGGGCCGGAGGGGCATCTCTTGACGTGAAGACAATTTGCCAAGCCTTTGGCAACGGTCACATGACCTACAGAACGCATGAACAAGCTTAAACATATCCGGCCACCAAAAACCACACTGTAAAATCTTGGCGGTGGTCTTCTTCGCAGAGAAGTGACCACCGCACGCCTCGCTATGACAGAACTCTATAATCCCCTTCTGATCAGACTCGAGGACAGATCTACGCACAATCTGGTCCGCACAGTACTTAAACAAATATGGGTCATCGAATATATACTGTCGGACACTTCTCAAGAATCGCTGCTTCTCTTGGGTAGACCAATGGGGAGGAATCTGCCCAGTTACCAAATAATTGGCAATATCGGCATACCACGGGCACTCATTAGCGGCGAACAACTGCTCGTCCGGAAAAGAATCTCTAATGGGAAGATTCGAGGTGGGGTCCTCGAATTCCAGACGAGAAAGATGGTCAGCCACTACATTCTCTACCCCCTTTTTATCTTTGATAATCAGGTGAAATTCCTACAGTAACAGAATCCACCGAATGAGGCGAGCTTTCGCGTCCTGCTTAGTCATTAAGTACTTTAGGGCCGCATGATCGGTAAAAACCGTGATCTGCGAACCTACTAGGTAGGACCGAAACTTATCTAGCGCAAACACCACCGCTAACAACTCCTTCTCGGTGGTGGTGTAGTTCATCTGCGCCTCATTCAAAGTCTTACTGGCATAATATATCACACACGGGTCTTTCCCTCTCCTCTGCCCTAAAACAGCTCCGACTGCATAGTCAGAAGCATCACACATCAACTCAAAGGGAAGACTCCAATCCGGGGACTGCACAATCGGCGGAGTTGTGAGACTCCGCTTTAACATCTGAAATGCCCCCTCACAAGCATCGGACCACACAAACGGTGTGTCCTTTGCCAACAACTGACACAACGGACGGGAGATAGCACTGAAGTCTTTAATGAACCGCCGGTAGAAACCAGCGTGTCCCAGAAATGAACGCACATCCTTAACAGACTTAGGTGTTGGGAGATTTCGGATTAAATCTATTTTGGCCTTGTCCACCTCAATACCCTTAGAGGACACAATGTGCCCCAACACAATTCCTTGGGTAACCATGAAGTGGCACTTCTCCCAATTGAGCACCAAGTGCTTCTCCTCACATCTCTGTAAAACTTTCCCCAAATTTTCGAGGCATCCATCGAATGAATCTCCGAAAACCGAAAAATCATCCATGAACACCTCTACTATCCTTTCCACCATATCGCTAAAGATCCCCATCATGCACCTGGAAAAGGTACCAGGCGCATTGCACAACCCAAAGGGCATGCGACGGTAAGCATAGGTTCCATATGGACATGTGAAAGTGGTCTTGTCCTGGTCCTCTAAAGCGACCTCAATCTGGTTATACCCCGAGTACCCATCTAAAAAGCAATAAAAGGCCCGACCCGCTACCCTCTCTAAAATCTGATCAATAAAAGGAAGGGGGAAGTGGTCTTTCCGGGTGCTCGCATTGAGCTTCCGGTAATCTATGCAAACTCTCCATCCTGTGGGAACTCGGGTTGGTACTAACACTCCCTCATCATTGGTCACAACGGTCACTCCTGCCTTCTTAGGCACCACTTGCACTGGGCTCACCCACTCACTATGAGCCACTGGGTAAATGATACCCGCATCTAACAACTTAAGCACCTCAGCCCGAACCACGTCTTTCATGTTGGGGTTAAGACGCCGCTGAGGTTGCCTGGAAGGCTTTACACTCTCCTCAAGAATAATGCGGTGTGTACACACCGTTGGGCTTATACCATGCAAGTCCGCTATGGTCCAGCCAATCGCGCCCATGTGCTCTCTCAACAAACTAAGCAGTTTCCTCTCTTGATCTTCCTCGAGGGATGAGGAGATCACAACCGGATAGGTATCATTGCCTTTCAAAAAGGCATACTTAAGCGTGTCCGGTAGAGGTTTCAACTCTGGTTTAGGCGGCTGGACAGATGACGGAAGAACTTTGGGCGGAGGGTCGCCCAATGGCTCAAACATAGGGTCATGAGTGACCCCACACATCTCCTCACATGACTCTTCGACATCTAGCAACTCTAAAAAGCTCACAACCTCTGCTGAGTCTAAAAATGAAAGTTCCTCGGAGGTAAGAGCAACCTCCAAGGGGTCCTTATACAAGACCATATCAATATGCTCCTGGACTAACGTGTCAATCAGACACAACTCCTCAGACTCCTCCTCATCCTCTAATGTACTGACACTGAACACATCCACCTCCATTCTCTCCTCACCGACAGATAACTGAACCTTGCCAGTTTTGCAGTTCATAACAGCGTTGGAGGTGGCTAGGAAGGGACGCCCCAAGATGATGGGAGTCTTCTCTAAAGTCTCACGACCGGGACTAATGTCTAGAACAATGAAATCAGCGGGGAATTGAAACTCCCCTACCCGAATTAATACATCCTCTACCACTCCCTTGGGCACTCTAATACTCCGGTCAGCCAACTGTAGCGTGACTGGAGTCTCACTGAGGTCGCCTAGGCCCAATCTCAAGTATGCTGAATAAGGGAGCAAATTAACACTCGCTCCCAAATCCAACAATGCCTTGTCAAAACTCTGACCTGCTATGGTTATGGGAATGGTGGGACACCTTGGATCCTTGCACTTGGCAGGAATCTCAGTCTGCAAAATGGAGCTCACTTGCTCCGTCAGAACCACGTTGTTCTGACTCTTGCGCTTGGGTGTGCAAAGGTCCTTTAATACCTTAGCACACTGTGGAAATGATTCAATCGCCTCCATAAGGGTAATGGGGAATTGAACCTTCTTAATCATCTCAATCATTTTGATGTTCATGGTTTGCTTGGGTCTCACCGCCAGTCGTTGGGGAAATGGAGCTACTGGTACAGCTGGCGGTGGTGGAGTCGTGGGGGCTGCAGCTGCAGGCACCACCACCTCAGGTGACTCCTCTCTCGCTTCTACTTCCTCCTAAGGCACCTTAGCAGTATCAAAAATGACCTCAGGCTCAATAACTGGCTCCGGGGGTGGAGCCTGTCTTAGTGTTGGCTGAATGGTCTTATCAATAGTTTTACCACTCCTAAGAATGGTAACTGCTTTAGCCTCTTCCTGATTTTTCCCTTGAACATTGGGACCTGAAGAATTTCCCACATAATGGGCACCTGCCTGACTACCCTGGGCCGGAAACCTACCCTTTTCCTGTTGCATTTGACTGATCACCGCAGTGAGTTGCGTCATTTGGGCCGTAAGGGCCCCAATTTGCTGCCTGGTATCAGTCTGAAATGTCAGTTGAGACTGCATTAAGGAATTCATGGAATCCTCAAAACGGGGTGGTGCATAACCTGGGGGCGACCCACGAGTGGATGGACCTCCCCCCCTTCCTTGCTGTGGCTGGTAGTTGTAAGGAATGACTTGGCCCTGCGGGGGCCTGGGTGCTTGGGACTGATGAAACTGTTGCGGCGGAGGCGGCGCAAGGGGTTGCGCTTGACCTCCACCTGCGGGTCTAGGGTCTGACCACCAGTCTTTGGAATGATCTCTCCATCCTGGGTTATACGTATTTGAGTATGTGTCCCAATTCCTCACAGCATTTACCTCTTCCTGATTATTCTGACCCGCTCCCTTAGCGGCTAAAAATCCGGGGCATGCAGTTGCAATGTGCCCCTTACACTCACACCACACACAGACTTCCTCTATACTGACCTCTTGCACTGGACGAGTCTGCCTAACTTCTAATTCCTCTAACTTTTGCGCCATTTTTTCAACCTGGGCCTGGAGTCGCTGGTCACGTATGGTAACGGGGATAACATTGGACCCAAAAGGTCCGGACCGATCAAAATCAGAGGGTTCTAATGCCCTCTGCCTATCTGCTAGGTCATCCAGAAAATCCCAACCCTCATCCGCAGTTTTGGACAAGAAGTCGTCCCCTTTACACGAATACTCTATGTGCTGGATTGTCTCAGCGTTGAGACCCAGATGAAAGAATTCGACCAACTGTATCTTCTCAAAACCAGGGTGTGGCATTCTTAAGAGCAAATCTTTGAAACGCTCCCATGCCTTCCTTTTCTCCATCTCTACCACATATACCTCTCAAATCCCGTCCAAAACCCCTATCTCTCCAGATCCGAAACCCTAACTTTTCCAAAACCAAATTTCCAAACATGGCACCTAGGAAGACTAGTGCTAGTGCTAAGGGTAAAGGGGCGGCTTCCTCGAGTGCCCCTCCAGAGCAAGCAACCGGGGGTAGGAGGACCAAAGATCAAATTGCCCGGGATGAACGGGGAAGATGGGAGACTTCTATTGAACAAAGGGGTGTAAAGAACGAGCGCCACATTATTCGGGATGGGTTTCTCGAAAACGACATCACCATACGAGCCATTGTGCGGCAAGGTATGTCATTCTGGTTTGACCCAAACCCTGGATATAACTTAGAACTTGTGAGGGAATTCTACAAATATTTTCAAGTTCCAGCATCCGGGACTGCATTTAGTTCCGCGACTCAGATTACCTCACGAGTAGCTAGGGTACCCATCACGATCACACCTGATATTATTGCTGCTAGTTTGCGATATGTGAGGCCGACTGTTGTTAACTACCCGTGCCCCGCTGAGGATTTTGTTCAACGTAGAGTGGCGAGGGCATTGTATGAGAAAAGTAAAGATGCTAGTATCCCTCATCGGCCGGGCAAGTTTAAGCCGGCATATCGATTTGCGAACCAGGTGGTTTGCTACAACCTGGACCCAAGGGCAACTGAAAATAAGCCCTCCGAGAGTACTGGGAACTTATTGTCAGTCTTCATGGATGAGGAGACTTTGTGTGACTGGGCATTATTCATTTACTCTAAGATCATCGATTTCCGAGATGCTCCAACATAGACTCGAATGCCGTTTCCTTGCTTGATTACGGCCATTGCTAGAGACTCGGGGTTGCAAGGGGCCAAATGGTTCAACAACGATCCACTAGTCCCTGGGCCAATTGACAGCACCATTTTTACTAAGAGCATAGCCCAGTCTCGAGGTGCTAGAGGAGGAGCCTTTTTGACTACCGAACCACCCCCCAACGCATCCAATACCACTTGGCTGCAGAAGATCTTTTGCGAGGGTGTTGCTACCATCCGAAGTCAACAGAAGCTTAAGAGAGAGGTGCGACAGAATGCAAGGATTCTGCGGCAGATGAATCACAGGGAAGAGTGGATGGTGGGGCGGATTGAGGGGTCGACCTCAGAGCCGTATGTTCCGCTGGAGTTACCTGAGTTGGAGGTCAGCGATGATTTCGCCGATGGTGATGAGGCTGCTGAGGAGAGTGAGGATGATGAGGATTGATTTAGACACTTGTGGTGCATGGGGCTGGCTTCAGGGTAGGTAGACTGATGAGGAGGTGTTATTTTATGTTGGGGTGGTCTGTTATTTTATGTTAGGAACTTGTTATTTTATGTGAGACTATTTCTGTTTTTTTTATTATTTGGGGTCTGTAATATAATTTGCATGGATTATTGTAGAGGGAAAAAATCTGGGTATGCTATTTCCTCGCCTCTATGAGATCAACAATATGCACTCTTCGCCGGAACCCTAGCACTGCAAGACAACAAACAGTTAGAGCACCTTTGCCTCTCGTCGGCAAAGGCCCTCCGATGCTTAAGTCAGTATCACGTACTAGGAGGAAACCATAAAACACATAAAGCATGTAAACACGAATTACCGCGTACCTTTCTTCATGGGTATTGCTTCTTATTTATAGATACAGGGTGCTTGTTGTCTAGAGATCCTATTCACATTAGGAGTCCTTTCCTATACGGGACTTGTTCCATATAGAAACACAATCTTTATTCTACAAGGATTTCTTTCCACGTTAGGAATCCTTGTCATTATCGGAATCCTCTTTACATTAGGATTTACCCCTTATCACGTAAGAGGCTATTCTAGATCCTTCTAGAACGACCCACCACCTTATCTCGTAGGCGGTTAGCTCGACAATATACTTGCCTATCCGTATATGATGTTGCCGACCAGATACCTTGCTCGGCAATGACCTCGTGCACCATCTCATGGTGCTGCCACCATCTCATGGTGCTATCCTGTCTGCACACTTGGCCTATCCTGCTTGGCCATAACCTGGGGCACCACCATGTGGTCCCCCGAACTGAGCCACCCTCACGTGGTGTCCAGGCTAAGCACGTGGTTCGTACGTACTTAAGTATTTTCCTATGTAATTGGATTTTACCCTCTCCAATTGCTCCCCAGCTTTGACCGTCATTGTTATTCATCAATGATGGTTAAAGCTTACCGCTACCTTTCTGTACGGGGATAAATCCACGTAACCCTGGATCACGTGCTTCCTTGAATCGACCCCAGATCTTTTGTCATGGTTATTGCCTTGTATTTATAGGTGTAGATGTTCTTTACATTAGGCATCTCGTGCCCCTGTTTCCTATTCTCTTTTAGGAATCCTTTCCCTAATTGGACTTTCCTATTAGGGACGAGCTTCCATATCCTACTAGATCCCGTCTAGTAGAGGTCTTTCTTTCCATATAGGATTCTTCCCTATATGGGGCATACTCCTAATCTCATTAGGACTTCCCACACTGATCCCTTAAGCTACGGGATCGATCCTTATCTCATAAGGAACCACCTTTAGATCATTCTGGAATGTCTCACTGCCTTACTCGTGGCGGTGCCGTGCTTCCACATAGCTCGGAATAACCCGTACGTAACTCAACTCATCTCGCCGAGCTGATTTACGTATTCCAGAATGCTATTTAAGCTATACACGTAGCCCACCTAGCTCGGCCACATCAGGGGTATCCCTTTATGTCTTATGCCGAGCTAGTGCATCCTGATATATTAACTTACTTAATTATCCTGACCTTATTCATGGTCCGGGATCAGCTCGGCACAGGGCCCACGGACTCCCTATGTGGTGCCGAGCTACTCACCCTTTCGTGGTGACCGCCATAGGCACGTGCTATGCCTAATAGTAGGGTAATCAGATTTTATAATTCATGCATTTCGGTATTCGTGATATTCATCAAAGCTTCTCACTCGACTAGGCCTGCTCCTTGTATGAATTTTCCCTTGGTATCCACATTACCAAGCCCGCACAGTACACTTGCACTTATACCCACACGTAGGGTTTGGCGCAATTTCTCAAATATTCTCTTCTCACGTGAGGAGACATGATTCTTGCATTTAATGCCGATGTTTGCCTTCCTTAATAGAGTTGGAACGGCCTTTATGGTGACGTTTCACATACGCCATCCCTTCTTTATAGGGTTCTAAAAACATTCTCACCCCATTTCAAAGATCTTTTCGTGTTCTCCCTTTATACATGTACGGGGATAAAACCCACGTATGATCTTGATCATGTGTTTCCTTGCTAGAAACCTCGCTCTCTATATGGGTTTGACGCTTTATTGATTAAGGCATCTCGCAGTCCTTGTTCCCATTCGCATTAGGAATACCCATGTCAATCCCTTAATTCTCGGGATTGCTCCTTATCACATAAGGAACCTGATTTAGAATCTTCTGGAATGTCTCACCGCCCTATACTCTTAAGGCGGTGCCGCGCTTCCACGTAGCTCGGTATGACTCGTACAAACCTCATCCCACTCGTGCCGAGCTGCAACGGGTTGAACCATGTATTCCAGAGTGCTACCCTGACTGTATTAATAGCTTAACTAGCTTGATCATCCCTTTGGTCATATTGCCGAGCTAGTATATCATCAAATGGTACTTGATTTATTACCTTTGACCCTACTCATGGTCATCTCAGCTCGGCATAGGGTTAGGAAGCCCCTATACAATGGTGCCGAGCTAATTACCCTCACGTGGTGGTGAATTATGGCATATGTCCTACCTTTTCCAATGGTGTTTCAAGCAATATTCGTTGCTTAAACCACTGCTTTTTACTTAGCAACGTTTTTGCAATTTTCGTTGCAAGTTTGACAATGTTCAAGCAATGTTCGTTACTTACTGTTCCAAGTTTCTTCGTACTTGGCAATGTTCGATCAATATTCGTTGCTTGCCTCCAAGTTTCTTCGTACTTGGGAAAGTTCAAGCAATATTCGTTGCCTGCCTCCAAGTTTCTTTGTACTTGGGAAAGTCCAAGCAATATTCGTTGCTTGCCTCCAAGTTTCTTCGTACTTGGGAAAGTTCAAGCAATATTCGTTGCTTAAGCCAAAGTTTCTTCGTACTTGGCTTCCTTCAAGCAGTACTCGTTGTTTAAGCCAAAGTTTTCTTCATACTTGGCTCACTCGTAATTAGACCAGGCTTAAAAAATGATATAGTAAAAAATATATTTTTGTGAACAAGATGGAATTTTATTCATAACTCCATCACAAAGCAATTCGTAGCTGAATGAGAACAATAAGCAATATCTTCTATGGAACTCCTTTCATAATTCCACTATAGCAACTCGTATCTAATAATCAAAATATAAACTGCAAAAAGTAATTCTATACTTATCTGTATATTCCATGGCATTGGCACTGATTTCCATCCAATTTCTTTTAGGCAATAGGCTTCAATCCAAGCTATCTCTGTAATTTTGCATGGCCTTTCGTGTTCGGGAGAAGCTTCCCATTTGTGGGATTTTCTTGAGTTTGCTCACACTTGACTAATTTCGTTCAACCAAACTTCAAAAAGCCTTAGCTTTTATTTGGATGAGTCTATTCGTACTCATCTATGTAAATCCGAATTTACTTCTCCTTAAATACTTCGGAACTTCTTCGCACTTAGTCACAAGTATACTCATACTCAAATTTACAAGCCTAAGTATATTCGTACTTAGCCTTTTTCCAAGTTTAATCATACTTAGAATTTATCGAGTTTGAGCAATTCGTAGCTCAGGCCCAAGTATTCGTACTTGTCCTAAAAAATTTCAAGCATGGGGTATATACATTTACTGCTCCCCAATATGGAATTAAAATTCCTCGTTTTTGGTTCCATATTCAAATCAATCAAGTGTTTCAAATCAATCAAGTGTTTCAAGCATGCAATAGAAATTTTTCTCGTGATTTCCTTTAATCAAACCAAAAACTAAAATGCAAAATCATATAAAATGCAAAACTTTATTCATATCTCTTACTAGCACAAAACATGAAACTTTACACGTAGTTCATGCTAAGACATACCTCACAAGTTCTTATCATTAAAAACTTGGAACCTTTCGCATGGCCCATAAAGGAAATCGGAGGACAGTATTCATAGCTCTTACTAAAAAATAAAATATGCGTAATTTCTCAGCACTACTCATTGCTACAACATAAGTTTATTCGTACTTTCGCAAAACGCCCAAGTTTTCTCATACTCGAGCAAATAGCTCAAGTTTGTTTGCGCTTGTCTAGCCTTCTAGCATTATTCATTGCCATAAGCCTTTTAGCATTATTCATTGCTATTGGCCTAAATGTATTCAGACTTAGCACATAAGTTTTTTCATACTTTAATAGGATTCCAATTATTGTTCATTATTGTGGCCTAAGTTTATTCATACTTAGCCAGATTTTCAAGTTTACTCTTACTTTCGTTAACAATATCTGCTCCCCTATATGGAGACAAGGAGCTTTTGGCCCATATTTAGCAAACAGATACTAGATATAATTTCATTCAAGTCAACTCAGAATTTTATTCTACTAAGCAATTACTAGTTTTATCAAAGTAGCCGAACACCCATCGATGCATCTCCCTGTTGTACCTTTTAACTACTCCTGGTAAGGTGCAAGTTTTACCAGTAGTTTCTCTATTTCCCGACTTTTTGGTGTCGAGCCATAGTTTCAGCGCTTCACTATTTTTTCATGAGCTGAGCGACTCTCTTCAAAGTCTCTTTCTTTGTCTCTGAGACTTTTTTCGTAGTCCCAAACACTTTTAGTTGTGGACTTTGATCCATCTCTTAGAAGCAACAAGCAAAATAAACTAAAACAGAAGATATATTTGAGACAGTTCTGACCTTTTTATTTTATTTTATCCGTTCCAGCTGTGGCCTCCGGTCTTGAAGCTAAACTTGTGGTTTTTGTCGCGATGTGGGTGCTGTAGCGCGTGGTCCTCTTCTCAAGAACCTTGACCCCCTTTCTATATGCAACTTCTGATTGCTGTTTGACATGTAAAAGATAGTTGCTTCGCTAAATTTTAATTGGTCCTCCCGTGGGCTCGCCATAACAGGTGCGTTCCATTGCTGGACGACATCCTTTCAAATATTTTGATCTCTTGTCCGCGATTACTCGTTCGCAAAGCAAGATATGTAAAGCTATGTTTCTTCTGCTCAAAACTTTTTTCATAATCTTGAACTCTCCCATGACTGCCGAGCAGCCGCGATCCCCTAACAGATTCATACCGCTCTCTGGGATTGCCTAGCAGATTCTGACTGCTCTCCCATTATGGCCGAGCTGATTCGGACTGCTCTCCCGTGATCCCCTAGCAGATTCGTTCTGCTCTCCGGGATTGCCTAGCTGATTTTGACTGCTCTCCCATGATGGCCGAGCTGATTCGGACTGCTCTCCCGTGATCCCCTAGCAGATTCGTTCTGCTCTCCGGGATTGCCTAGCTGATTTTGACTGCTCTCCCATGATGGCCGAGCTGATTCGGACTGCTCTCCCGTGATCCCCTAGCAGATTCGTTCTGCTCTCCGGGATTGCCTAGCTGATTTTGACTGCTCTCCCATGATGGCCGAGCTGATTCGGACTGCTCTCTCGTGATCCCCTAGCAGATTCGTTCTGCTCTCCGGGATTGCCTAGCTGATTTTGACTGCTCTCCCATGATGGCCGAGCTGATTCGAACTGCTCTCCCGTGATCCCCTAGCAAATTCGTTCTGCTCTCCGAGATTGCCTAGCTGATTTTGACTGCTCTCCCATGATGGCCGAGCTGATTCGGACTGCTCTCCCGTGATCCCCTAGCAAATTCGTTCTGCTCTCCGGGATTGCCTAGCTGATTCGGACTGCTCTCCCGTGATCCCCTAGCAAATTCGTACTGCTCTCCGGGATTGCTTAGCAGATTCAGACTGCTCTACAATCTTTCCTTCATGTTTCTAGGATTTTCTCCTTACTTATCACATGATTCGCTAATATGTATCTTGCGTTGCTTTCTTCGTAGCATTAAATACAGACGGCCTTTTTTCTCTCTATTGTCACCTTCACGTGGTGGGTTTTTGCTTTGACTGTGGGGAGTCATGAAATATCAGGCGTATTTTCCAAAATTTTGGAATCTCAGGGATACGACTTATGTCGAATTTCTTGGCAGTGGGTTTCTTTCGTGGTGCTTCCGAAACTGCAGGAGTTTTATCTACTTTTGCACTCTTTCTCGTAGTGTGCGCAGGGGTGTTTTCTACATCGTCCTCCACCTCCTTACGTCGTGGAATGCGTAGAACATGTTCTGAGGCCACCATTGTTGAGTGATTTTTTCTAGGAAAAAGCTTCTCGTACCGTTTCCCACAGACGGCGCCAATTGTAGAGGGAAAAAATCTGGGTATGCTATTTCCTCGCCTCTATGAGATCAACAATATGCACTCTTCGCCGGAACCCTAGCACTGCAAGACAACAAACAGTTAGAGCACCTTTGCCTCTCGTCGGCAAAGGCCCTCCGATGCTTAAGTCAGTATCACGTACTAGGAGGAAACCATAAAACACATAAAGCATGTAAACACGAATTACCGCGTACCTTTCTTCATGGGTATTGCTTCTTATTTATAGATACAGGGTGCTTGTTGTCTAGAGATCCTATTCACATTAGGAGTCCTTTCCTATACGGGACTTGTTCCATATAGAAACACAATCTTTATTCTACAAGGATTTCTTTCCACGTTAGGAATCCTTGTCATTATCGGAATCCTCTTTACATTAGGATTTACCCCTTATCACGTAAGAGGCTATTCTAGATCCTTCTAGAACGACCCACCACCTTATCTCGTAGGCGGTTAGCTCGACAATATACTTGCCTATCCGTATATGATGTTGCCGACCAGATACCTTGCTCGGCAATGACCTCGTGCACCATCTCATGGTGCTGCCACCATCTCATGGTGCTATCCTGTCTGCACACTTGGCCTATCCTGCTTGGCCATAACCTGGGGCACCACCATGTGGTCCCCCGAACTGAGCCACCCTCACGTGGTGTCCAGGCTAAGCACGTGGTTCGTACGTACTTAAGTATTTTCCTATGTAATTGGATTTTACCCTCTCCAATTATGTTTTTGTTTTGTGGACTTGGTTTGGGTGGCGCTGATGGGCGCATTGACAAGTAGTAGACATGACAGGTTCGGCCAGTGGGTAGTTAACCTTGAGCTTCTATAGGCCGGCACCTGATTTTTTGCGGTTTCCTTTTCTTGTGCTACCAAGGTCGTTATAATCCAAAAGTCCTTAGTAGATCTTGTGCACGTGTTTTATACTCTCGCTTATGCATGGTTGATAATGTTGTTGCTTATTCTGTGGAATCATAATTGAATATGCGTTTATTCTTGTTGAGCGTTGATCTTGATTGGCACGTGGTGACCAGTTGTTCGGTTCCACGCAATTCGCCAAGCGCTTATATGGGATGTTGAGTGTTCTAGTGAGTGGTGTGACGCATTTGCCTTGTGGGGTATTCGTTTCACGTGTTAAGTGATGCTAATTGTTTTCAATAATTTGTCAAAGCATGCATGCATGTGAGTTACAGGCATATTGAGAGGCGAGTATCTGTTGCTATGATTAATGGTTGTTTCTACAGGTGGTATAACCATCGTACCCCCGTTGGTGTTTTGTGTAGTTCTTATTTCGTTCGTTCCTAGGGACTAGCAACGCTCAAGTTGGGGGGTGTGATAGGCGCGCAATATCTCTAGATATAAGCGCCTAAGTAGGGCTAATTAACGCGTTAGAGGCGCGGTTTTATTCCATTTTCCACTTGATGCGGTGTGTCTTTGGGTTTTCTTGTTTTTGGTTGTTTTGTAGGGAACAGGCTGGAAAGAGCGCATGAAGTGGACACATGGCGGTCAGGCACGTAGGGAACCAGTGGGGACGGCCAAGCAAGCTGAGGAAGCAAGTTAGAGGGTTCGGTATCGATACAGGTCTTTTGCTGTATCGATACCCGTTTCATCATACGCGAACAGAACGTATGGGTATCGATACAGGACTTCTCCTGTATCGATACCGAGTGCGTTATAATTAATTTTTGACTTTGTTACGGATTTTGACTTCGGGAGGGGGTATAAATACCCCGTTTTTGGGGCTAAGTAGGGTTCCACGAATTGTTCTTAGTTTTCTACTTTTCGAAGTTCGGCTACAGTTTTACTTCAGCATTCTACGTTTCAAGTTTGTTCTGGATTTTCAGAATTTC
The DNA here is from genome assembly GCA_963854785.1 of Vaccinium vitis-idaea. Taxonomy (NCBI): domain Eukaryota; kingdom Viridiplantae; phylum Streptophyta; class Magnoliopsida; order Ericales; family Ericaceae; genus Vaccinium; species Vaccinium vitis-idaea. Next base: position 29,242,159 of record OY978221.1, on the reverse strand, counting down.
AGCTTTGGATTGGTGTTTCGTATTACTAATTAAGATCAATTTCTCCTTGCAATCTACGGTATCGTTTGCTAATCTCATATTTAATCTTTCAAGCATGTCTAGATCTAGGATTCATCCAATTTCTGCAGTTATTATAATCATGTGTGAGTAGTCGTTTTGAGTGCGGCCGCGGGACAAAGGTGTCCCGTGGCTAGGCTAATTTATGTTCCACCTCGGTGCCGAATCAACTCAATTAATGCGCAGTTTTTGAATACGGAAATTTTTCTAACGAACAAACCCGGCATTGCCAATTCCAATTGCGCGCTGAAATCGGTGACAAGTGGTGTGCATTTGTTGGAAACTATTTTCCATATTTTTAAATCTATTAATTGAATCATTGTGGCCCGAGTGAATGTGAATTAGGCTAGCTGCGGACACCGTAGTGCCCACGGCTGTGCTCTCCTTTTTAAATTCAGAGTCCAGTAGTTCAATCAGCTTAGTTTAGTTAATTAAGTAAATCATCTGAGCAAGGGGTGGCTACCTGAGAGCCAATTACAAACGTATAGCTGACATAGTTTGAGTCAAACACCGTAGACCGTCTCTGTGGTTCGACTCCGGTACTTCCGGATTTATTGTGTTGCACCGGTCGATAGTCCTACGCTTGGGACGAAATCTTAGTTAATTTTTAACGGTCAAGCATTTCATTGAGCATGATGCATTGTCAAGCATGTGAATAATGTCCCCACATTGATAATAGCGTATTCTGAATAGCATTCCCATATTCTTTGTATTCATTTCCGCAATCGCATAAAATAGTAGGCTTTTGTTCTGCAATTAAGGAACCAGATTTGTCTATTGTGCATTTGTGAGAGTGAATAGCGTGCATAGGGGATGACACAAGGCATTCTTTGCATGATTAAACCACATATGAGTCCCCTTGACCAATCTTGAACCAGTCCGAGTCAGTTCCCGTGTTTAGCTTAGGAAACCGGTGTTTGGTTGGATTTAAGTTGGGGGGGAAGGCAAGCTCTGTGCATCATGAGTGTCGTACTACTGTGGGAAATTTTGTGTAACGGTGTGTGTGAGGGATTGATGTTGAAGGTGTCCGATTGGGTGTCATGTTTTGGAAACCAAAGCCATAAACCTTAACCTCAAGCCATTTCTCCTTGCAAAAAAAAAAAAAAAAAAAAAAGAAGCAGGTTCGGTATCGATACATCAAAACATCTGTATCGATACCGGTTGGCCCAGACCGGAACAGAACGTACTGGTACCGATACAGGAGAAGTCCTGTATCGATACCCATACGTTCTGTTCGCATATGATGAAACGGGTATCGATACAGCAAAAGACCTGTATCGATACCGAACCCTCTAACTTGCTTCCTCAGCTTGCTTGGCCGTCCCCACTTGGGCCCCACTGGTTCCCTACGTGCCTGACCGCCATGTGTCCACTTCATGCGCTCTTTCCAGCCTGTTCCCTACAAAACAACCAAAAACAAGAAAACCCAAAGACACACCGCATCAAGTGGAAAATGGAATAAAACCGCGCCTCTAACGCGTTAATTAGCCCTACTTAGGCGCTTATATCTAGAGATATTGCGCGCCTATCATGTGTCGATCAGACTCACTTCGTAGACTTCCTCATCATCCTCTATTCGGCTATCCACATTGAAAACATTCACCTCCATCTTCAAGTCCCCAAATGATAATTGGACTTGTCCAGTTTTGCAATTCATTACAGCATTGGAAGTGGCAAAAAATGGACGGCCGAGGATAATGGGAGTCTTCTCAAGCACTTCCGGAATTGGACACGTGTCCAAAACAATAAAATCGACGGGGAACAGAAACTCCCCTACCTGAATCAACACATCCTCCACTATCCCCTTAGGAATTCTCACACTCCGGTCAGCCAGCTGTAGCGTGACCAGTGTGGCTTTAAGATCACCTAAGCCTAATCTCAAGTATACCGAATATGGGAGCAAATTGACACTCGCTCCCAAATCCAGCAAGGCCTTATCAAAACTCTGACCCGCAATAGCTATGGTGATGGTGGGACAACCTGGATCTTTCCGCTTAATCGGAATATCAGCTTGGAGAATGGAGCTCACTTGCTCCGTCAAAAGCACTGACTCTTAGTTCTCCGTTTCGATGTGCACAGCTCTTTCAGCACCTTAGCAAATTGAGGAATAGCGTCAATGGCTTCCATTAAAGAGATAGGAAACTAAACCTTCTTGAACAACTCAAGAATCTGGAAGTTCACATTGACGTTCGGTTTTGCCACCAAGCGATGGGGATATGGTGCAACGGGTGGCAAAAGAGTCGTGGGGGCCGCAAGTGCGGGCACCACCACCTCAGGTGACTCTGATTCTCTCTCTTCCTCAGTACACTTCCCCACGGCAGGGATAACTACTGGTGCAGCAACCGACTCCGGAGGTGGAACCGGTTTTTGCTTCAGAGGAATAGTCTTATCGATCACCTTCCCACTTCTGAGAGTGGTGATCGCTTTTGCTTCCTCTGGACTGGGGTTCAAATTACTTGTGCCTGAACCATCTCCCAGAAAATTAGTACCGACAGCATTGGCGTGAGGTTGAGAGGGAAATCTTCCCCTCTCCTGTTGGGTTTGCCCAACTGCTGCCTTCAACTGAGTCAATTGAGACCTAATGTCTCCTATGGCTTGCTTAGTCTGCTCAGTAAAACTCAGTTGAGACTGCATGAGAGCCTTCGACATCTCATCAGTCTGCCTATCCCTAGTAGGATGATTTATGCCTGGGGGTGGTCCAGAAAATGAAGGACCAAACCCCTGCTGATTCTGTGAGGGATAACGGTATTGGGACATTTGGCCTTGAGGAGGCCGATATGGTTGCATCTGTTGCTGAGGTGGTGCCTGGGGTGGCACTGGTACTTTAGGATCTCTCCAACTCAGGGCTGGGTGATGAGCCCAGCCCGGATTATAGGTGTTTGAATACGGATCCCAACGTTGGTTCACTGCATTCACCTTAGCCTGGTTACTTCGGTATGCCTCCTTAACCATCTGAAAAGCGGGGCAGGCAGTCACTGAATGCCCCGGACACTCACAAAGCGCGCACACTTCCTCAACTCTCACATCATTCACCTGTTGGACTTGCTTCAGCCACAAGTCCTCCATCTGCTTGGACAGTTTATCCAGCTGAGCCTAGACAGTGTGTTCTCTCACACTAAGGGGAAAAATACCGGACCCACTGGGTCCCTGTGCAGCTAGGGCCCTGTCAGCGAGGTCGGAAGGTTCCCAACTTCGATGTTTTTCGGCCAACTCCTCTAGGAAATCCCATGCCTCATCTGGGGACTTATCTAGGAAATCTCCCTCTCTACAGAGATACTCAATCTGCTGGGCCGTCGCAATATTTAGGCCCAGCTGGAAGAATGTCACCAACTGGTGTTTCTCATACCCGTGGTGGGGTAAAGACAACAACAAGTCCTTAAACCTCTCCCAACACCTCAAAAATGACTCGTTCTCTTTTTGTCTGAACGACTGGATTTGGCGAGTCAGGTGCTGTGACTTGCTTTCGGAGAAATATTTCCTATAGAACAGCTCCCTCACAGCTGCCCACGTCGTGAGGGATTGCTCCTTTTGCATTCTGAGCCACTTATCCGCACTATCCTTCAAAGAAGTGGGGAAAAGCTTAAGGCAAGCGTTTTCCCACTGGGTAGTGGTGGCCAGGGTGCGCACCAATCCCTCAAAATGGTGGACATGTTCATACGGGTCCTCGTTTTCCCTCCCATAAAAGAGAGGAAGAGCATTATGGGTTCCCAGTTTCACAGTGAAGGCGTTGCGTGCCGCCACAGTCTCAGTTGGCAGTACTATTGGGCCACGAGGAGTAGTCCTCGCGGGATGCATATAATCGCGCATAGTTCTTTGTTCTGCCATCGGTGGCTCAATCTCTAAGTCAACAAAAAGGTTGTCTATTGCTATAGGCTCAGCACTGGTTGACACTTCCTCAACTACAGGGATTTCTAGTAACGAAAATTCGGACTCAATAGCTTCCAGACGCCTAGTGTTATCCCTGTAGTACTTAGATTTCAGAGGCGATTGCTTTCCTACAATTGAGGATTGCTTGCCTCTACCTATGGTGAATTAAAGCAGATTAAAAGAAAAAGAAAAAGAAATTAATAAACTCTAACTACCCGAATTCTTAACACCTCTTGCCGTCCCCGGCAACGGCGCCAAAAATGCTTGACCAAATCCTAGACCTAAATTAATGGGTTGCCCCAAGCGTAGGGCTGAGACTGGTGTAGCACAATACCCGGTAAGACTGGAATCGAATCCACAGGGACGGTGGAGAGTGCTTAACTAAAAACTCGGGTTGTAAGGTTTAACATTGCTCTCAGGTAGCCACCCCTTGTAATCAGATGGGAGAATTAACTAAACTAAAGAAAAATTGGTTTTACTTAAATTATTTAAAAGAAAGTACGGTCGTAGGGTTCATAACACCAGTGACCAGGTCCGGACATTTCCGCTCCATTCAGTGTTCCAAAGAAAACATTTGATTCTAGAGAGATAGAGATACTCCGAAAGATGCGAATCCTCGCGGTCGCCATTACCCAGGTACAGTGAAGAACGAGTTTTGGTCCCCCGTTCCCCGCGTTACATGGGACCCGACAAAGCCCAGATTCGTCCACCGAAAGTTCTTTAATAACCTAAAATTGAATTTTCGTTTATGATGTAAAAATGGGAGCGAGAACATACCCAGCCCTGGCCACGGCGTGTTAATCACCTCGCGACCATACCTATGCGACTACTCACTCATATTAGCTTGAACAAATAACAAGATTCTGAAACAAAACATGCTATTATACTCAAATATGGATTAAAACAAAAGATTCGAGAACAAATCACGGACAAACTCCCGTAAACTGAGATCAACGTAAACTGAAAAGAAAGTTACCAGAACAATACTTGAATCTCTGAAACAAAACTTCAAAACTCCGATGAAAAGATCTCCGGAAAGTAGAATCTCCAAGGGTAAATTAAACGGCTGCTAATTGGCAAAAGAAAACAAAGTTCCGAACCCTAATTCGTCCCAAAAACGAAGTATTTATGCATTTCCCGAAGTCAAACACGTGGCAAGACCACCGACTGATTTTAAGCCTCTCGGTATCGATACAGGCAAATCCCTGTATCGATACCCATAGCTTCTGTTCGCCCACTGATGCCTAGGTATCGATACAGTCAAATGCTTGTATCGATACCGAGACCTTCGAAATGCTTTTTAAGCTTGCTCGCTCGTCCTTACTTGGGTCCCACCGGTTCCCAACATGCCCGATATCCTGTGTCCACTTTACGTGCTCCTCCGGCCCGTTTCCTACAAATCAAACATAACAATACCAAACAAAAGATAACACCGCATCAAGTGGAAAATAGAATAAATCGCGCCTCTAATGCGCTAATTCGCCCTACTTAGGCGCTTATGTCTGTGACATTGCGCGCCTATCAGTATGCTTAGTTTTTAATGTCTTTCTTTATACATAAATAGGGATGCATGAATAATTACTCATACATACCATGCAATGCAGGCTAACATTCCTACAAACTATGCACAAGCTAGCCAGTCATCACAAACTGCACCTGGCTCAACCACTACAAAGTCCACATTAAACCGTTTCTACGGAGGCCAGAAATTTGTGAATCTTTCTGCTCTTTAGTAATTAACTAAGAACTTATTTTGACTGTTCCTGTTAAGTTTGGTACTAGTTGGCCATTATTTTGGGTTTTACTTGGCCATTATTTTGGGTTTTAGTTGGCCATTATTTTGCAAATCACCTGGCTCAATATTTCTGCTCTTTGTTGACAATGGTGGTTTATATTTTGGAACTTTAATATGGCCTTAGTTTTGTCATCTTATGGAACTATAAGTTGCTCTGTTATATGCTCTATCATGATTATGTTTGTGGAAGTATGCTTGACCTCTGTTTGTGGAACTATGTTTGGCTAACAGGTGACCCAATAAGTCATTCCATTTCCAAGACCACTAATGTGATCACTACATTTTGCATTTTCCAGTACACAACTGCCATTGTACCATACTACACAAAAACTTGCACAAAAGACACATTTCATGTGAGATACCAAATCCCAACCCCTACAAACAAAACCCAGCTTCCCACAAGTAGAGCTTTGTACATTTTCTCCATTTGTTTGGCCCTTTTTGCTTCAACTTCAGTCCTTCGTAGTGTTCTGAGTAGGCCGGGGATTATCATCTTCGATCTCGCACACATAGGACGATCATACCAAACGAAGAACCCACATCCACTGTCTTTTGTTGGCTGATAGATTAAAAAAAATAGGCATGGGTCAGAATATAATCAAATAGTTAGGATTGAAAAAAAACTTGTCTGAAGGGTATACCTTCCATTTCTCACACCCTATGAATCTCCTTCCAGGGTTGGAATCAGTCCATGAGGTTCTCATTTTGCCCATCTTGTTGCAGTAGCACATGGTTTGCTCAGCACTTGCATTATAGTCGCTCATTGCCTTCTCTTCTTCTTCAATTTTTGGCTATATTTTTTGTACTCTGTTTCTCTCTCTTGCTGTTGGTGTGTATGTATAGCAGGTGTGTATATATAGCAGGTGGTGGATACATTTTGGCGGGAAATTTCCCTCCAAAAGGGAATACATGGCAGAGGGAGTGAAAGGGATCTTTTTGGACGGAATAGCTAACGGCGTGTGGGGTGAGGACCATTTAAACGCAAATTGTTTACTTTAGGGACTCGATAGACACGTTTTACAGTTTGGGGACCAAATTGACATTTCGCAAATACTTTGGGGACTAAAAAGGTAAATAAGCCATTTATATACCTCTCCTTGCAGAACCCAAAAAATGATGTATTAAAAAGCCACCATAGATATGGGCCGAAAGCTCTTTTGGCTACCTCTCCCCCGGCCTTAAGGGAATTCCTGATAAGGGATGGGCTAAATCTTCGCCAGATTTTAGACTGAGTACCTTTAGTTTCTGTTTTGATGTTGTTATTGTCTCCTGCACTCCTAATGTGGACTAATCTTCCTTAACGTTTATGAAATTTCTGAAGTACCCAAAAAAAAAAAAAAGCTCTTTTGGCTTGAAAATGATTTCTTTAGACCTGTTTGGGTCAGGAAAGTTATCATTCTTTATTGATTCTTTGCATTACTCTCCATATTATGCATAAAAGAACCCCACCCACCTCTCCATATTATAGGAGGTGATTGGATGCTTGAGTTGCTTGACGTTTCTTTTATGTTCTACTGTATTTTAATCCCGTCTGGCCGTCTTAAAGCAAGATTTTTATAGAAGTATGATTGGGTGAATTGAAAATGGGTACAACTGAATGGTTGATTGATGTTTTGATCAAATAATGTTGCAAAGTATCTTCAGACACAGACAATTTGCTAGATGGACAGTTATACTAACTTGGAATGAAATGGAATGTCAGATTTTGTTCGGTGTTAGGCACGGGTCTTGTTACAAATGAGTATAGTTGGAACAAAGGTATGATTCAAAAACCAAAGTGGAAATCAATTCTAATTTCTAAGTTTCCAGCCTCTCTTGTGCTAGAAATTGCATAAACAAACAGAAATTTGATGTTTTCATGATCATCTTGTTACCTATTGAAGTAGCTTCACTTTCTTTGCTTACCAGTAATAGGGTTAAAAATTGCTAAGAGCCTTGTTTTTTTTGTTTTTGTTTTTCTGCAAATGCAACAGAGGTTGGTTTTATCACAAAGAGCTCTGGCAGTGGTTAACAAGGGTTCCCAACATGGTCTCTTACTCTTTTTCTATGAAGGTCAGTATAAGAATAGAAAAAATGGGAATATGTTCATCTGTTAAATGTTCCATCTTTTTGTTTCCATCTGGGCTTTCTATTTTCTATTGGGAATAACTCATGCTGCTGCTGCTGTCATTTTGGAGTTAATTTTGTTTTGGATGTTGCTGCTATATGATATGATATGTTGCTGCTGCCGGCACGGCATGGCCGTTTGACACCACTACGGCACGACACGACACACGATTAAGTAAGCGGGCCGGCACAGCACAACACGATTAAAAAAAGCACGGCACGACATAACACGATAAAAAGGCACGGCACGACACGACAAAAAAAAAAACAGGCATGGCGCGACACGACAAAAAAGGCACGACACGATAAAAAACGGCACGACACAATTAAGTCAATGGGCCGGCACGGCACGATTAATTAATCGGGCATGGCATGACACGGCACGACACGATGAAGTAAATGGGCACGGCACGGCACGACACCATGAAGTAAATGGGCACGGAACAGCACGGCACGAAACACGGTTGGCACGGCACGCCATGGCACGATGAAGTAAATGGGCACGGCACGAAGCACTGTTGGCACAGCACACCATGGCACGATGAAGCAAATGGGTACGGCACGGCACGGCACGAAGCATGGTTGGCACGGAAGTTGAATGGCACGGCACGCCACGACACGCACGTTTGACACCCCTAGCTAAAAATACGAGAAGAGTAATCTTTAAATGACAATTTTTAATGTATTGTAATGGCTATTGATTATGGGTACTTATGGTCTCAAATTATTGCATTGCCTTCCTTATGAATGTTTTTTCTTTCTCAAGTATCATTCACTATGCAAAAAAGATTGAAGGCCCATTTTTTTTTCCTTTAAAAAGTTCGCTTTAAGCCTCAAGAAACTCAGAGCCGGCCCTGAAGCGAGTGATAGTCATAAATCTGAGGGCGATAATAATAATCGGAACAAAATAATGGCGACTTTTAGCAGAAGGCGATTTAGGAGAAATTGGATGGATACAGAACGAAGAGATAGAGACAAGGCAGAGGGTTTCTGGTAGAGGTAGTGCGGAAGGAAGATCAACCGACGCGAGAGAGAGAGAGAGAGAGAGAGAGAATACCATTGGTTGAGTGGTGGTTGGCGTCGGCCGGCGGCGAAGTGCCTGGAACTCAGGCCCCGTTCCAGTAAGGGTTTTTCTTGGTTTCTTGACTTTTTTTTCTCTTATGAATTGTGACGTCTGGAATTCAAAATATGACCTGTCTTGATTTCGGAATAAGCTGAGTTAAAAATAAAAGGGAAATTTAATTAGACATCATGTACAAAAAAGATCATTATGATTCCATCCTATGAGATTTGAATACTTATAATTTTATCCTAAAGTTCAAATAAATCCCAAACACCCTTTCTCTCTCCTAATTTTCCTACTATTTCTATCTCGTAATCTTTTCCTAATTTATCTCAATCACTATATATCTCCTATCTTTTTAAATCTTTCTCTTCCCTAATCTTCTCTCTCCTACTCTCACCTAAAATCTCAAAACAAAATAAAAAATAAAAAAGTTTTCTTGTGACATGAATTTTTTTTTATGACAATGAGCACAGAAACATGATAAATTATTGAACAATCTTAGACTATGTAAAATAGTAGGATAAATTAATTAACCATCTTAGACTACGTAAAAAAGATGATAAATTAAAAATAATCATCGAAGTGCCGAAGTGATAAACTAATAAACCATCTTTTATTGTATAAAATCACCGAGTATGGCAAATCAATAAACCATGTTCATATGTCCTTTTATTTCATATAGTGAATATAGTTTATTGATTTACTACTTTTACTGTATCAATTCAGCCAAAATGGTAAATCAATGAATCATATTCACGGTATGAAATTAACCATCTTTTAAAGCACAAATCAACAAAATGGTAAATTAATAAATCATATTCACGGGGTGAAATAACCATCTTTTAAAGCACTTGTGAAACCATGAATATGATTTATTGGTTTACCATTTTTACTGCTTCGAAAAAGCACAAGCCTTGAATTGAAAAAAAAAATCCCCACTAAATAAGAAATTCGTAGCAAAAACACTCTAACATTAGTAGTCTGCCACTGTGGCTTCTCCATTTTTGGAGTAGTCTTGATCTCTCAACGACGGCATCGCGGCTAATTGAATGGTTGTGATCCACGATGGTTGGACAGAGGGCGATGGTGTTGGGGCCCATTAAGTCTACAAGGGACTTCTTTTTGACGGGGTGATGGCGCGGTGGCTACATGTGCCGGAAGTGGGCGACGGTGGCTATGGCAGGCCACCAAGATGGATTGGACTCGTCTACCTCGGGCTCTGCGCGACGCGGGTATTCTTGGAAACAATATATGGAGAGAAAGAGAGAGAAAGAGAGAGAATGATATATCGATTGAAACTGGTTTGGGATTGTTGATGTGGGTTGTTTGATTTTTTAGATTTTGGGGATGAGAGAAGATAAAGGGGGAAGAGCGAAACATAAGCAGAAAAACACCTTTTGGGAGAGGTTTGATTTTTCTTGAACCTGCTTGAGGAGGACAGCCGGATTAAAAGAGAGAGAGAGAGAGAAAGAGGAGGCACATAGATTGGGAGAGAAGAGAGTTATGGTATATATTAATGGATACAGAAATTATGGAGATAGTCTTTTGAAATTGCATCTTTCTTTTCTTCTGTTATGGTAACGGAATCTTGATGATAAAAGAGATTAGATAATCCCTGAAATTGATTAAATAGTATTTAGGGAGAGTTAATAAGGGTACAATGGTCTCATTACCAAATTTCAAGATGTAAACATAACTAGTGATGACATCAGGGATGGAAACATAAATAAGATTTTCAAATAGGATGGCTAATTAAATTCTCAAAATAAATTGAGTGACTAATTTATATTTTTTACCATGACCGTTCGTAAGACATCCTGTAACTAACATATTACTATTTAGTTTTTACCATGATACTTACATATTACATATTTTTAATTTTTTACCATGATTACTTTGACCGTTCGTAAAACGCCCTCTAACTTACATATTATTTGGTTTTTACCATGATACTTACATATTTTTAAGTTTTTACCATGATTGTTGTGTAATGATCTCTATCATTTTGGATACGTTATAACAATATCCCATATTTAGTGATGTTTTAAAATAAGGAATGAATTAAAATGTATTTAAAATTCGTAATTTTCCCCTTCTCCTTTTCGGTTGGAAGATTTGGGTTAAAAGTCAAATCCCAATATTTTAGGAAATTATAAATAGTTATTGAAATCCCCAAATCCTAATCAAATCCCTATTTATTAGGAAACTATATCACACATTAAAAAGTAATAATAAAAGGGCATAGAAGGTATTTTACACACAAAAAGGATAAAAACATAATTGTTCCAAATGATAGGGATAAAAACTTACATGGTGCCCAAAAAAAAATGATTATTTAATTACCTCTATAATTCATCCGAGTGACCTATTACAATTCCCAATTCATGGAAAGGAAATATGTCAACAAAGTCTTTTTTTATTACTCCAAAATGGTTTTGTCAAAAAAACCCAAAATAAAATATCCATCACAACTGAAATCAAGAACTCTTATCATAGGCGGCTCCACATTGATTTCAGGGTGGTCAACTGAACACCCTGAACAATTTTTTTTTGTTTAGAATACATGTAATTTCCTGTACTTTTATTTAAGTTTTTTTCTTTTTGAACACCCAAGATAAAAATATTTGACCACCCTCGCGTAAAAATTTGAATACCTAATCCAAAAAATTTGAACAACTAGCCTTAAAAAATCTGTCCACAAACCAATCCAGTGTAAAGAACCCAATTAAAAGCCATAAGAGGCTCCATAGCTTCTCTCATAGAATGCTCAATTAAACAACATAAACTCTTTTACATTTTATATTACATGTAACAATTTTATCTTGAGTTTGTTTGAACATTTATTCCTATACTGTGAATATCTATCAACTCAGGAAATTCACAATTGAATAACTAATATATTAGCTCAAACAAAGTACATACTCTTAATAAGAAAATTAAAAAATAGAGAAAGCAAAAAGTATCTATTGGTATCGATACCGTGCTCTGACTTTTCTCTGAACAACAATCAACTCTATATTTCCAAAAATAAGAGTATACGTCAAAAAAAAAAATGTGTGAACCTATTCCCCATAAAATTTTTGTAATAAAAACTAATGTATTTATGCCGGTTTGATTTTGCTTAGCCTAAAAAATAGAATTCGCGCATGTGACATATATCTACATATTTTCGTATTATGGTCTCATTATTCAAATTAATATATAAAAAATTGTATATATATGACAAGTTAATAGAGCTAATAGAGTTAAGGTAATTTTTGAACGCCCTGTTCAAAATTCTTGGAGCCGCCACTGACTCTTATCCCTTGATTTCTTGTTCAAAATTCTTGGAGCCGCCACTGACTCTTATCCCTTGATTTCTTGATGCACATCTACAACAAAGAATTCAGTGACGTACGACCGTCGATCGTCGACTTTCAACCTTTGCAAAATCAAATCTTCAACTTTCGTCACCTCATTTGATGAAATCGCAATCGATTCTCTGCGTGTGATTGACTTGAAGATGTCGGAGACACCTCTGCAAATAAATGAAGAAACACTAAAAGCTGTTGAATTCCAGAGGACTCAATTTTCATCCAGGTTGTATGGGATGTTGCCTTTACTTTTTCCCTTTGATGCTTCTAAAATATTTAAATTATTGCCTCACCAAAAACAGTTACTGACTTGCATATGGCTGCAAATAGTCATTGACACTCGTTATGGCATTTAAATGCAATCTAGTAAACTTATTCCAAACATTTTCTCTGTAACAAAAACTCACAACAGAACTGTGGAGTTGCAAGAGTTTTTAAGTGTTCTACAAAGAGAAGAAATGCGGTATTCAAATGGTTTGGCTATATAAACTGAAATGAAGCAAGTAAATTGTTAGGACCATAGGCCACGGACTTCATTTATTGGCAATTCCACGACAAATCACACATTTACGTGTATCCAATTCTTGAGTTGTACTTTTATTTTCATTATTTTTTAGAGTGTCTATATAGAATGTGGAAGGAATTAAATCTGTCCTGTAACGAGTAAGCGTGAACTTGTATGTGTGATATGAGAGTCTATTAGCTGATTGTGCAAGAGTTGAAATTTGCAAAGGAAAGAGAAAGGGCCGAATTATTCTTCTCATATCAAGAAAAGATCTTAGGATCCTTGCTTGGGAATTCTTCTCTTAAACGAGGATTGTAATCTCTTATCAAGGAATGCAATATGTCTTGTTTGAAGTCAATGTTCACGTGCAAAAAAAAGGAGATACAAGGCCCAGGATCCAGAAGAGGATTTTCAGAAGTGGCTCGAGCCACTGCTAAGTCGATACGAGCCACTACGATTGGCTATTTAAACCATCAGCAAGGGTTTGGAAAAGTGACTTTGGAGCAGCTACCATTTTCAACTGGATTTCTGAAAGATCTTCAGAAAGCCTGAGTGATTCAAGGCGTATGAGAATCAAACACTTGGTGCGATGAACGTGGATTCGGCAATCGTCCTTTGATCAATTGTAAGGAGTCATAATTGTAAGTTGAGGTCGTTTATAACTGCAAGATGTAATTTTTAGTGTTATCATTCCTTCCCGTAGTTTTTACCCTATTCGGGGTTTTCCACATATATCGTGTGTTCATTGTTTATTTATTTATTTATTTTTGTTCCTATTATTGCTTTATTATTCAATTGCTAGCAAAATAGGATTTTTCATTAAAGATCTCCAAGTGACTCACACTCGATGGACAATCACAATGGCTAGTTGTAAGAATGAGATTAGCAAGGTTTGCAGACTCTACCATAATTTCTTTTCTTGTACCACAAAAAAGAATACTAATTGTTAAGCATGATCCTACTGAAGCTCAACATGTAAATTGATGAGAAATTATTAAAATACATGTGTTTTAAAAAATGGCATAGGGGATATGGCCATATATCCGCCATTATCGGACTGTATCGATCCGTATTCAGCCAATACATAAGTAAATGATGGTATCAAAGGTCCAAAATCTCGTTGCGTGACGGCCTTTATTTAAAACCTTGACTATGTCTAATTATTCAACAAGACAAATAAAATTCAGTCAGTTTCCTGCGACTCCTATAACTACGTACGTTTTATATGGTCTATCGATATTTTCACTGGCTAAAGCTGAGGTCCGCTCAATGGCTGCCTGCGATACCTATTTGGAATCAAACTTGTAAATAAACTGTGCAAACGAGAAGTCACGAAAGTCATCTATGCACAATGGTTAGGAAGTGCCCTGAAGTATAATATGCCAACGTGCAGTGAGATTAGCAAAGCAAACATTATTCTCTGTAACAAAAACTCACAACATAACGTCGGAATTGCAAGAGTTGAAATCGTTCTACAAAAAGAAGAAATGTGGAATGCAAATGGTTTCGCTAAACTGAAATGAAGCAAGTAATAGATCTCGAAGTGACCCACACCTTAAGGACAATGGCTAGTTGTAAGAATGAGATTAGCCGGGGTTGCAGACTCGACCATAAATTCATTTGTTATACCACAAAAAAGGAATAATTGCTAAGCATGACATATAATATGTGTCCGTTCCTTTTTAATAACAAAATGAAATTGCTAACCAGATCGGTAATAATATTCACCCTGCTTTTTGTTGGGACATGTCGATTACTTTTTAAAGTTGCATGCATCCTTGTTATAGTGTCGTACTTACAGCATTTCACATAAACTTTCCACTTTGTTCAAACAACCGAGTGGAGCAGAAGCAAAAAAACTGGTGCACTGTAAAATCACAATGGGCTAATGCTTTACACTCCTATTTGCACCACCGGAGAAACTCCAGATTTTGCGCCGAAGAAGAAAAGGCAAAACAACCTCCTTGTCCCAATATTCACCACATACACCCACTCCATTAGTCCATTTCACCTCCTCGTCCTCTTATTCTTCCTGGAAAAGGGAAAAAACTAAAACATTCTCACAATCAACATTCATAATGTCGAAATAGAAGTGAATTATATTTTTACAAGTGTAAATTAAACTAATTGAAAGTCATACCTCAAATTGTCAGAATCTCCTTCCTCGACCAGACCCTCAGCCTATAAGGAAAATGAAGCCATCATGCAACAATGCTTTTTCCAAATAACCAAAATAACCAACAAGAGAAAGCACAAGATGAAACGATAATATACTAAAACAAACAGCATCGCACAAGAATGATACCTTCCTCTTATTGTAAGCCTCAAGGTTCTTGTAGTATTCAGCCGCCTTTCCCTTTGCTTCCTCTACATATGGTGCTTTCTCCTAATTTTTTGAAACATCAGAATAACCACTATTAGGTAAATTATTAATTTTGGAGCACTTAGAACAGCAGGGAATACTTGAACTTATTTTCCTTTGTATTAACTACTCACTCTATCAGGCATGGATATCCATTTTCTTCTACAAGCTCTAGCAACCTGTTCCCGCACGGATTGCCATTATATTATTGAAGGCCAGAGATACACAAATCCAAGTTAAAGGAGAATATCAATGTCGCATAAACGAGGAATTAGGAAGCACTTACATCATCAGAAGATGCCTCTGGATAATCCTCTTTGTAGAGCTTTTCGAACTTCTCCCTGATACATATAGAGTATATATTTGTTCCGTTTAAGCAAGGCCTAATAAGATCAACCATCTACAGTAATTTTGACGAGAGAGAGACAGATTATACATGAAAAAGAAAATGGTGGGGGGAGGCCTCTTAGGCTTGTCAGGGTCCTCTTCCGGCGACACCTTAATTGCCGGCATTTTGCAGGCTCCCTCACTTCCGGTTACCCTCTTCCTCGCAGACACCCTAATAACAAAGTTCAGCAACCAATCAATCTTACTCAATGACCAAACGGGAAGAGAGAAAAAAACGCATATGGAGATCACAGTATTGAGGGACAAAAAAACCCAATCAACTAAACACATTCTCAAAAACACAAAAACCAGACACAACATACTTGCTATCAGCTTTCAGCTTTGCCTTTGATTGACCTCCTTCAACAGCAGACCCTACCAAATAAAAGACAAAAATCGGTAAGAATGGTAAGGAACGGGAAGAAAATAACATGACCTATTGAGATAGCATAGTGAGGTCCAGCTACCCAAGGGTAGGAACAGAGATTCATAACTGGAGTGGATACCTATAATCCTTGAAAGAAGAAATGGGGATTATAACGTTTCTTGCAACGAGTATAGTTTATTCATTTTTTTGATCGGCTAGATTAGTCTCGCAATTGATAAGAGTATAGCTGATGGGAATGGGGATAATCCAAGAATCCTTTAATTCTTGGCTTATTTCATTACTACGAGACGCTAGATAACAAAAATAATCCAATTTTCTGGTTTAACTTTCCCTTCTTGAATCTCTTCAAGTATACGTCTATCTAATCAGAATCCATGTCATAACAATATAATTTGCAAAACAAAACGTAGTCAGTCATTGATGTTTGCCCAGCTGAAATTCGAAGTACATCTTTATTCTACTTGTAACCACAACCAAGCTAAATGTCAACTCCAAACTCCAAAGTCTTCATTAAAGTAACTATATCCGTTGTGCGGAGATCCTTGCAGGAATCGGCGGATTCCCAACATAGGAGCGCGAATTTGCGCTCTAGAGTGAGATCCATGATTGGAGCTTGGGCACGACAATACAAGAGTGTGATCGTAATCAAGCTCAGAGTGTGTGGTTAGTGGTTAGCTCTGTCAAAAAGAAGACAGCAGCAGCTGCAGTAGAAGATCCTCGGAAGATCAGAGTAACAGATCTTGGGCTCCTTGGGCTTCTTTATGAAAAAAAAAAAAAGTGATGAATCTGTTTAGGCTCCTTCCTTGAATTAGGTGACAGATATAGGGCCCAGAGATACGCCTACTATGTTGTGTGGAGTTTACTATCTATTGAATACGAATTTGGACCATGTATTGGGGTTGGGCCACATTTCCTACAAAAAGAAATTAAGTAAGAAGTCTCCTTTCTAATATATTACCCATACATTCCCATCTTAAAAATATAAATAATAGGTATTTTCTATGTAGGGTCCTCTCGGCTCTCCTCACTGTAGAATCTTCTACTTTTCCAAGCGGCTGCTCCTACACTTCTGCTCCTCCTCCTGCTTCGTCCAAGGGGAGATGCATCTTGGATTAGGTCAAAACCCAATGCACCCGAACAATAGTCATAATCTTACTGCTCCTCTAGGTCTCCAGCTTGTGTTAAATCTTTGTCCCTCTCTTTGTAACCAACTTTTTCAGAGATTTGTGCTAACACCAACCCGATATATCAACAAGACCAACATCCCTTTCCCTCCTCCTACTAGTCTTCGTCCCCTTTAATCATACACCTCAATTCCTTCCTTCTCCAGCCTTCACCATCATACCTTCTCATTCATTTTTTCAACAGTGTACAAATCTGGAGAGCGCTCGTTCAATAACTTAACTGTTGCACCGCATGCTCGCAAAAAGGAAAAATAACTTAACCTTACCCATTCCTTCCAAAATTCACCCTACTTGCTCTACTCATCAGTACTCTTTTGACCTTTCGTTGAGCATATCCTCCTTAGTTGTCGACTCCCTTGCAATGTGGGACAACTTTCTCCCAATATAACAACTAAATATAACCAATATTCCTGAAGATTAGTAACATACTCCATTGTATCATCCGCTTCACGGCTTCAAAGCAGTGTTCTAAAACTCGGAGTAGTCGGCCGACTAGTCACTGGAAGGTACCGGAGCGAGGCGACTAAGGGCTAGTCGTTTGATGTAGTCGCTGGAAGGAAAAGTCGGGAACTAATCGGAATTAGTCGCCAACTAGTCGGTTGGCAAGTCGCGCCTGGTCGCAGTGTTCTAAATCGTCGATCTGTAAGCTGTATCATCTCATCACCTCAAATTCAATCGACTGCTCTCTCTCTCTCTCTCTCTCTCTCTCTCTCTCTCTCTCTCTCTCTCTCTCTCTCTCTCTCTCTCTCTACAGTAAACGGTGGACAATGGTAGTGCTATATATTTTATATGCTATATACTTTTTTTAATCTACTTATTATATATTTATATTCTGTTCAATAGTTTAATTAATGTAACGTACTTCTGTTTAAAAGGAAAAAATCTTGTTCACCTTATGAAAAAAAGAAAAAAACAGTCTGAATTTATCTTGTTATTTGTTAACAGTCTTGCATTTAAAAATGGAAAATTCTAAAATCAGCCCATTGGGCTGATAATAAGCCTTAAAAAGTGTATTGAAATGTGTGAAAAGTGTATAAAAATGTGTGAAAGTGTATAGACATGTGTGAAAAGTACATTGGAACTTGTGTTTTTTTTTGTTTTTGTTTTGTTGTTGCCTTATTGTCAGCTAGAAAAACCCTTTAAAAATTAGAATCCAAAATCTTTTAAATACTTAGTTTACATGTCTCTACATACTAAATTTTTTTTTAAAAGAATCTAAAACCAAGTAATTGCTGGAAGGCCGAGTGCTCTCCGAGGACTCGGTCTGGAAGCTAGAAGGTACCCGGCCGCGCTGGTAACGCCTAGCGAGTTTTAGAACCTTGCTTCAAAGATACATTGTCAATCACCCAGGATGTTTCGTACCTTTTTTGGGTGCTAAATGCGACCCAAAGCAACAACTCGGGAATCAACGGCTCGAAAATCAATACAATTAAGAAACTCATGAGTAATAATAAGTTGGTGTTACGTATAACCACGCCTGACATCTTTTATGGTCCATATCTTTTAACACAACAACAAATAACGCTTATTGTGTTTCTTGAGAATCAAAGACACTATTCGAAAGCAAATACATGAACTGCACATAATGTATCCTATTGTTGTGCAAAACATAACTATTTCACCTGTCAAATATTTACCAAAAAAAAAAACAGAGAAGGGGAAACAAAATAAGCACCTTTCGTCTGTGGTTCAAGCCTGCAAAACTGGACGAAAACTTTGTTAGTTTTTGAATACACATGAGCTTGGAAATTCTTAAGAGAACCGACATCTTTATCCTTGGCCGCAAAGGTAATGTACCAAAAGAAGCCAGAAACAAGCTGAAAGTTTGCCCGGATAACTTCCACAAACCTGTACTTTTTTCTCTACAATTTCACAAAAACAATACCACCAAATAAGAGCAAAGAGAAGTTAGCAAGGAAGAATGCAATGAAACCAAAACAAAAACAAAAAAAGACACATACGTTTTGCTTGTTGAACGAAGCAATAGCAGACTTGGAAGCTTTTTCTAAAAGAGGGAGACACTCATCCAATTCCCGAAGTGGTGTAATCATACTAATAGCATCCAGATTACTGGGAAGATCCCCAAGATCAAACCCCTGCACGTGTGAAGTTTTAGCATTAAATATATGCTCCATACCTGTGTATGTCACACACACACACACAGACAGTTTATTGACAGATTAAAATTAGGAGACTGTGTATGTCACACACACACACACAGATTAATATATGCTCCCAACCTCCACCAATCCCGATTAATGGCAGACTCTCCCTCCTCCTAAGTAAGTAATCTTACAGTTTCCAAAAGTTAGTACCTGAAAATCAGGGTGTTTTGGTGTGGGTTATGCACTGGTGTCAGGCATTGGAGTGATTGTAGATCTCCTCCATGAATGGAGAAATCCACTGCTCGTGGAGTAAGGAATTTTTGTAAACATCTTTTGTCTCTGTGTTTGTGTGTGTTTCTTGGGCACAACACCATACGCATACATGAACGGATTTATTAGTTAGCTACCTCGTTCTCCTCAATCATCTTGTAGTAATACTCTTTCCATTCTGGTGTAAATGGTGTAAAACGTCTCCTCTTTTCGGGAAGCTTATTACAGACGCCATCACCAGTTAACGACAGGCTCTCGCTTTCTTTTTCAGAACCCTAGATCAAAACAACATCACAACGAAAGCATCCTATTAAGAAACATAAAGTAAGAAGCGAGTGATAGTCATAAATCTGAGAGCAATAATAGTAATCGGAACAAAATAATGGCGACTTTTAGCAGAAGGCGATTTAGGAGAAATTGGATGGATACAGAACGAAGAGAGAGAGAGAGAGAGAGAGAGAGAGACAAGGCAGAGGGTTTCTGGTAGACGTAGTGAGGGAGGAAGGTCAAACGACGATGGAGAGAGAGAGAGAGAGAGAGAGAGAGAGAGAGAGAGAGCGGGAGAGAGAGAGTACCATTGGTTGAGTGGCTGGTGGCGTCGGCCGGCGGCGAAGAGCCTGGAACTCAGGCCCCGTTCCGGTGAGGGTTTTTTTCCCTTGGATTTTGGCTTTCTTTATTGATGTGTGAGGAAAGAATAACAAGCCTTGGAATTCAAAAAATGACCTTGGTGTTGGATTCGGAATAAACCGACTTAAAAATAATCCTTTGGGAAAAAAGAAAAAAATGATTTTTCAGTTTTTTCGTTGTCTTTATTCAATTTTTTTTTTGCATTTGTTAGTTTCGCGTCAAGTTTCCGTGGTTTATCAATTTGTCTCGACGAAACGAATCCAAAGAGTATAAAATTATGATCAAAACTAATTTTTTTTTAATAAAGTCAAAATTAAACCAATAAACTGGTTTATTTTTTAGTTTATTCAAAAAAATATTAGTTTTTACAATAATTTTATATTTGTTAGATTCATCTCGTCGAAACGAATCCGTAAACCACAAAAACTTAACGCGAAACTAACAAATGCAAAAAAAAAAAAAAAAAAAATTGAATAAAAACAAAACCAAAAAACCACTTGTGCACTT
Organism: Vaccinium vitis-idaea; assembly: GCA_963854785.1. Lineage (NCBI taxonomy): Eukaryota > Viridiplantae > Streptophyta > Magnoliopsida > Ericales > Ericaceae > Vaccinium > Vaccinium vitis-idaea. Next base: position 29,221,580 of record OY978221.1, on the reverse strand, counting down.
TTTTGCCAAAGGAGAAGGACAAAAAAGTGGAATGGGATTTTGTAAGCGTCTCTGGTAACCCTCTGGCAGTTACAGCGACCGACCATGTATCAAGAATCTATCTATACTATCTAATGTTACTTGCGTCCGGCACGTGCTCGTATCAAACTCGTATTTTAGTAAATGTTAATCTCCTTCAATACCAATATCGGTCACTCACTTTCATCATCAATTTATGTTAACCATCAACTTAAACTTTGTGGGCCTCATACTAATTCCCGAATTCATTCCGTTAGTTACGGAATGATGAAAAACGCTGAAGTCGTCATATTTTCAATTTTAGTTGTCCATATTATCCTCCCTCTCACTTTATTTTTTTGAAAAATGTTTTCGAAAAATGCTATTCAAGAAAACTGTTTGGGATCAAATGTTTTTCAATATTTTCTTTTGAAAACTATTTTGAAAAAACTTTTTCAAAAACTTCTTTGAGAACTTTCCTTTTTCAAAGTTTTCAAAAAAAAAAAAAGGTTTTAAAGTTACTGTGTTCAAAAAATTAGTGTTTGTATCCGAAGAACTGTTTAAAATAAAGTGATTTTTAAAGTATTTCTCTCTTTAAGTTCCCTACTAGTAACGTTGGGCCTGGTCCTGGGCAAAAGCCAGATCAATTGGAGATTCCAAACTGGGCCTTTAGTCTACTGGAGTGTGATAAACACCTAGAAAAGAGAGTTAAGAATCCATCTTTTCATGGGCTTCCACTTTCATTAAATATTTTTGGTTGAGATAACTTGTATTGTAGTTTTACACATGCACCATACCGGGCTTTGTTGCATAGGCCCAAGTTAATTCCTTTCGAATCAGACCCCAAATTGACGGGTTAGTGTGAGCTTCTGTCTTTTTTTTTTCTTTTTTTCTTTCTGGAGATGTGGGTTCGACTCCCGCTCACAACCATTCTCGAGAGTTTGTGCTCCATAGGCCAATCAAGTACATCAACCGAAGGATCGGACTCTAGTCTTTTCATTGGAGAAACATCCCTTAATTTTTGAAGAATTTAATAACTCACTTCAAAAAGTTCAGAAACTGAAGTACGATCCTAATTGTTGACCCAACTCAGTGGACATTGCCACACGTACAGATACAAGTGCACAAAAAATGCACAGATCGTGCCCGGGGACCCACTTTTGGGTCCCACACGAATGATATATCTTTTGATTGAAACAGTGGGACTTTGGTTCGACCACTTCTAACCGTCCGATTGAGCTGAAATTTTGTAGGCCCACTCGTAAATATGTTCTAAGAAGAATGAACGGTTCGAATCACTCGTGTGGGACCCAAACGTGGGTCTCCGAGCACGATCTGTGCATTCTTTGTACCTATGGGTCGGTAATCCGCCATGTGCCACCACAAATTTTGGGTGTGGGGCTGTGGGCAGGAGATGCTGGAGTTAAGGTTGTATTTAAAACCTGAGGGCTATTATGTTTGATTGGATATGAACATACGATCGAATTGCAATTGTATGGGACGATAATATCCGGATGGCTCAAATTAAATAGTCATCGATTATAATATTTAAAAAATATACGTAGGATGTACAATATCAGGAAGGTTGTGGTACTATTAATCACATTAATGTGTTTATAAGTTTGATAGGAGTCATATCTTATGGTATTAATTATATATCCTTTTACTGTTAATCCCGTCAAATAAATGAGTACCAATTGCTATAGAAAAGCAACCAAAAAAAATTAGTGCACACACAAAAACCATCACATCCTGGCTCTGTTTTGACCTTTGGGTATCCAAGAATTTTAATGCGAAATTGCCAAGACAAAAAAATAATCAGAAATGGTACTTTGCGCTTACACACAATAAAGATTTTTGACAAAATATAATTTGTAAGTAACGATGAGAAATTTATCAGGGTTCGATTCTTGGGGTCAGACCGCAAAAGAGTAATTTTTTTTTTTGAATTCCCTAGTCTTAGTGTGGATGTGCCTGGTCAGGGGATTAGTTGAGGTAGGCATAAGCTGGCCCAGACTCCCTTGACCATCGAACAAAAAAACAAAAAAAAAAAGGAATTAAAAAGTGGATAATGCAACATTGTTGATGTTTCCAATAAGTTGACGCAAATTAGGGCTCAACGGTAATATTGTTTCCCCAAATAGATTAAGCAGGATGATTTACAACCTGACTCTCTGCATATGTGGGCTGGCCTTTCCTTCAATGCGTTTTTAATTCATTTAGTTTGGGGATTTTTGGTGGAGGCTTAAGCATGGGGAGAGCTAACCATGCTAATGTTCTCTCCATTCTAGTTTTTGGCTTGTGCTTGATTTCCTAAGTTTCTTGAAAGTTCATATACATGGCATCTTTCCACAACAAGTAATGCTACTAACACAGTCATTTGCACAATATTATGATCTTAAGAATTGGCTTAGCGGTCGAGGTCTAAGAATTAGGACTTTACTCAGATGCTCTCAACTCTTTCGGTTTTAATCTATTCTTGACTTTGCTCGTGCTCGTAAAATATATACCCCCGGATGGTGGACAATGTGATTGATTGATTCCTTAAGAAATAGTCGAAGTAAACGTAAGCTGACCCGAACTTCATGAAATATCAAGGGAAAAAAAATCGCATGGCTTGGCTGAGCCCTGTTCAAGGTCATTGGTTCCCTCATACAAGGAGAAGAATATGTATTTGTTTCTGCTTTTCTTCAATGGCTAATTCTTGATTTCTTTTGGAAATTCCCTTCTCATTTTGAAAATCTTCTTTCATTCTTTTCCTATTTTTCATTCACTCGTGTTACATATATCGAGAAAAGTTTTGAAAAAAACACTGTAAAGCCCATGGATTCAATCATACGCTATGGTGCATGAATTATCATACTACTTTGATACGATCATAATTCTGTCGTCTAGAATCGAATATTTGTCCCCTCAGTGGTCTCTAGCATCCGAATAGAAACCCAAACTACGTAATTGAAACAAAGATGTTCGAGGAATTAATCTAGATCGACAAAGCTTGCTACTTATATCACAATTGTCAAATTTGATCTCAATATGCATAACTCCATTCCTATTAATTCCCTAAAAAAAAAAAGAGAAATTGTTCAACAAATTTCTAGCACAAATTAAAAGGAAGAAGAAAACAAAGAAAGTATAAAAGTTCTTCACTAATTAAGCAAGAAGTCAATAACCAAACCATTGCATTACAATATGAGCAACAAAGGGCTAGTCATGAAAAAGGGGTCTAGTCTCATGACTAAATTAGAAGACCCCTTGTGTAAATTACCAATATTTATTCTTGTTTTTCTTGGCAAGCAAAAGGAAGGAGAGAGAGAGAGAGAGAGAGAGAGAGAGAGAGAGAGAGAGAGAGAGAGAGAGAGAGAGAGAGAGAGAGAGAGAGAGTTCAACTCAACGTTGGAGGGAGACTAACCACAGCCCGTCCACCTCGGACCAAACGCCTCAATTTACCAGAAACTTGTTTGTAAAGGCCACGTTTGGCTGAAGACATGGTTAAGAGCATGGCCTTCCTTAATCTTTTCAGTCTCTTTCCCATCTTAGTCTTCAATTTACAAACTCTCACTCTAAAGCAAGACTGTCTTGACCGAGAATCAACTTTTTCTAATGCTTTGTAGATCAAGAACTGTGCCAAACGATGCTTTGCCTCTTCTCGGTCTTCCCTTTCTAGCTTTGAGTAAGCATATGATCTTCTACTCAAAAGAGCCATTTGCAGAGAGAGAGAGAGAGAGAGAGAGAGAGAGAGAGAGAGAGAGAGAGAGAGAGAGAGAGAGAGAGAGAGAGAGAGAGGGGTTGTTTGAGTTTGTGAGGATTGAGAAGGTTTTGGAGCTACTTATAGGAAATGAAAGAGGAAATAACGGGTTGGTACAGTGGTAGTCACCTGACAATTATGAGCTTCAGAAATCTTTTAATTTGTTACTCTTGTTCCCGTCGAGATAAATCCAAACCCTTTCCATATTTTTTCCTATGTACATATGTTCGATTCCCTCACATGTGCTATCAATCCCTTTATTAGACAAGTCTATGCAGGACTCCGCCCTATCTTTAACTGAAAGAGATATATATATATACACGAATTATCCTATCAAGGATCCCGGATTTCCCGGATTGAAGCGTTTTAATGCTTTTCCCGATATTTTTTTGACGATCCGAGCCGTCCAATGTGTTCAAAAGGTGTTTTCCAAGGCCCACGCGGGAAATCTTTGAAAAAAAATACCGGGAAGGGCTTGATCCAAGCAATTTTTCACAAAAATTGCATATTTACAGTTTTGCGAAAACCGCTTGGATCAAGCCCTTCCCGGTGTTTTTTTTTTAATATTTCCCGCGTAGGCCTTGGAAAACACCTTTTGAACACATTGGACGGTTCGGATCGTCAAAAAAATATCGAGAAGGTGGAGTCCCGGATCCGGGACTCCCGGACTAGATCGGGCCTCTATATATATATATATATAGAATAAACTTCCGGTCCAAACTCCCGGACCCTCTTAAGTTACGGACCTCCACTTTTCGGACCAAATTTCGACGATCCGAACCGTTAGATGTGTTTAAAACGTGATTTTAAGGTTCAAGCCCTTCCGGGTATTTTTTTTTGCCAAATCTACGCGTTGGACCTTGAAAACACCTTTTAAACACATCTAACGGTTCGGATCGTCGAAATTTGGTCCGGAAAGTCAAAAATACCCCTAGGTCCGTAACTTAACTAAGTTAAGGGAGTTTGGATAGGAAGGGGACTCTATATATATATATATATATATTCATTGACGTCCAATATTAAAAAGACCTAGTAAGCTGTCCCAGACACCTGAGTTATCAAAAAATATTAGGAAGACCTGCACGTTAAGCTACTGTCCTAATTAATGAATATAACTTCCCTACAAAGACTTTGTTCCTGATAAAACCCATATCCTTCACGCAGTACTTTCAGTGTAAAATTCTCACACAAGGGACAAAATAGTCAACATATGCCCGAAAAGATTAAGCCTGACTGAAAAAGTCGAGCGGTAGTGAGTTCACAAAGGCCAGAACAGGTAACGGCCCGTGAAATTGCCTTAAAAAAATGAAGAAGTGTGTAGTTAATGGTCGAATTGTGGAGTCATATGAGGAAGTCATTTGGTGATGAAGCATTCCATGTGCATTATAACGTTTGGTACACAATTACTATAATGGGATTGAAAACCAAACTCTGAGCTGGTTACTGGTATAGCTAGCTAGCTACTAGCAAGCATCATTTACTTCAACGGTACACCATATCTATTTTTGGCAAAGAAAGACAATATATATATATATATATACGGGGATTTTCCTATCCGGACCCCCGGATTGAAGGAAAATCCCATTTTTTTTTGTGTTGCAAAATGTTTTGGGAAAATCCGGGCCGTCCAATGTGTTCAAAAGGTGTTTTCCAAGGTCCACGCGAGAAATCTTCAAAAAAAAATACCGGGAAGGGCTTGATCCAAGCAGTTTTCGCAAAAACTGTAAATATAAAGTTTTTGCGAAAACTGCTTGGATCAAGCCCTTCCCGATATTTTTTTTTGAAGATTTTCCGCGTGGACCCTTGAAAACACCTTCTGAACACATTGGACGGATCGGATCGTCAAAAAAATTCTCGGATCACGGAGGTCCGGAAGTCCGGAGTCCGGACTAGAAGTGGAACATATATATATATATATAGACACACACACACACACCCCCAAGGATCCAATGAGGAATCCCTCGATTTGGTTTGGTGCGGACTTCATAGATCCCAATCGAGTTTCAATGATCTAAACCGTGTAATGTGTTTAAAATGTGTTTTTAAGGGTCTTGTGAGGAATCACACAAAAAAAATTGATTGAAAAGGGCTTTACACAAGTTTTGACACAAAATGTAAACCACCTTGTATGGGGGACCTTTTTTGGAGTATTCTCACTCAATGTGTTTCTAAGGGCCTAAGTGAGGAATTGCCAAAAAGAAAATACACGAAAGGGCTTGATCCGAGTAATTTTCAATAAAACTATACATATACAATTTTTATTAAAAACTACTCGGATCAAGCCCTTTCAGGTATTTGTTTTTCGTGATTCTCCCCTTAGGCCCTTAGAAACACATTTAAATACATTGAGCGATTTAGATTGTCGAGAATCAACTCCGATCCATGAGATCCGCACGGAATTTCCGTTGTGAGATCCCTCAATGGATCATTTTCGTATATCCATATAACTATATATATATATATATAAGAGAGAGAGAGAGATCAGTTAATAAACCCCAGCTGATACTTGGGACAATATTTTTCCGGGGGTAGATCCGATGATGCAAAATTTATTGAGTAGTGGGATACTTGGGCTTTGGAATCTCATTTTTATATGTTTGAAGAGGAACAGAATCCTCTCCTGGTCTATGCAGACCTAGCTCCGACCACTTCAATTATTAAAAGCGTTTTCTTAAAAGCATCGATTATTATGTCAAATGTTATGTTGATCCCATATTAATTGAAATAATTTCAGAACACATTTATCTATAGAAAATATTAGATCGAAATTGATTTTGAGAACAATTTTAGTTTCGGTACATAGCATCTACTCGTCGAGCTCTAAAAAAAATCTTAAGAACTAAATTTTATGCTCAGAATGAAATCCATTTTGTAGACGTTGTAGCACCTATTGTGCCCTAAAGTCCCCAGCTCGGCTCGACGCCCATATCTTGGGTTGCGGATCTGCTGTCCCGAAAACCATGTCCCGACTCCGTGTCCCGTTCATCCGAGTCGTCCATCTGGGTACTCGACAGCTCAAATTCGCAGATGAATGTGTATGACTCAGATTTGTTTGGGGTGAGATGGAATCTAAGCCGTTGATTGCTCGGATGAACGGTTCAGATGGACGGGACACGGAGTTGAGACAAGAAGTTCGGGAACCATGATGGCCCCTCCCATCAATGAACCATGATGTCAATTGAGCTCGCCTGGATCCATGTGAGGCCAGCTACTTTGGTGATCTGAACTTTATAGATTCCGCTTAGCATATAATCCATCCAACGAGAAGTTACTAGAACAACGATTGTTCCGCGATATAAGGAAATCATATTTCGCTTCATATGGAATGAGTTTATAAATTACAATTGGCGTTCATCGTTTTGATGACAAATACTTCAATCGCTTAGCGGATAAAAAAAAAATCAGATAAATCTTACAAATAAATTGTTCATATCAATGAGATAGGCTCGTGATCTCAATATATTACGTCTCTAGTTGAATCACCGACTGAAAACCCAAGAGAAGTCTTTTTTTTTTAAATAAATTGTGAGAGAATATAAATTTAAATGAGTGCCCTATCATATGTCTGGTTAAACAAGCACACCGCCGAAATAAAAACATCTGGCATTATTTTCTGTGTTGAGCTCTAAAATCAAAAGGGAAACATGCCATTTATGACTACGCGCATACCGCAACACAAATGTAAATATGCATGGAGTATAGTTGTACTGTTACAGGACTAGAAGATCCACCGTCGAGAACCGAACCGAACCGAACCGATCAACTCGGAACCGAGGTATGTTAGGGATGGATATGCGGATCTTAATATTTTTATTTTGGCGGATGTGATTCGATTCGGGTCGGGTTCAATCCGCCTTTATCCTTCTTTGATCCGTCAAGTCCGCCCGATCCGCTCAATCCGCAACCAAACCGACCTATCCGTATATCACTCACGGATGGGTTGTGGATTCACAGAATGACAATCCGCCACGAGCGGAACGGATTGAGAACCGATCCAATTAGCCCAAAACCGTTCCGTGGACAGCCCAAGTTAGCAATGTGGAGCTCTACAATGGTTCATTTTTTCCATAATCTAAAGAAGAGAAAATGTTGGTAGTTTTGAGTATCCAAGTTTGATTATTGAGAAAATAGTGGTAGTTTTGAGTATCTAAATACCAAAATTTGAGTATTTATAGAGCTAACTTTGAGGATTTATCCAAATGTCATTGTGAGACCATTTTAAGTATCCAAAAACTAAAATTTGAGTATTTTCTTTTTTAGTATGCCATTAGAGATGCTCTAATTAATGGAAATGGCTAGTATGTGGCATACTTTTGTACTGCAAAGAGCCATTCGAGTGATCTCAACCGAACAAATTGTACTTAATAATCTAGATTTGTTGAAAGTATCCTACGGTTAAGATAAATATCTTTTGAGACATGAATGGAGTCAGAGGGGGGTCAGTAGAGGCGGTTGGCCCTGCAAGAAAAAGAAAACCTCTAATATTACATAGAAAAAGAAAATTTTCATATGAATTATATAGGCTCACCCCTGCAAGGTATTTTGGAAAAAAAAATTCGCCTCTACGTAGTGAAATTTCTGGCTCTTTGAGATAAACAACTGTCGACTGTGATTGAATTGCAAAGGCTTCTCTGCAATTGAACCGCATGGGAGTCGGTTTTTAAAGAAATACAGGGTGTCAATTGAAAGTTAGGGGGGACAGAACAAGGGCAAGCCGACGCTACAAACTTCTGTTTTCGGGTGTGGATGGGACAATGGCTTCATGATAGTCAACAACCCCACTTAAAGCCGGCTTTTCCAAACAGGACTTGTCAAATTTCACGACTCTCTCCCAAGCGAGTAATATATTATTTGGGTGGGGTTTTGGCTAAAGTAGTTCATGCTACTTCTAACTTTTTGCTTATTTGAGAGAAAAAATCACAAGCAAAAAGTTTGCTAGTTTGGCCTAAAATGGACTTTTCTTTTTTCTTATGAATTTTAGTTACTTTTTGGCCTAAAAAGTTCACAAAAGTTTGCTAGTTTGGCCTAAAAATGGCTTTTCTTTTGGAGACTTTTTAAGCCAAACCTTCCATCTTTTCTGGGCTTTTTTAAACACAAAAAAGCCACAAATTGCAAAAACTTTTTAAGCCAAACTTGCCCTTGATTGATCTTGGGTACTAATAATGCGTGGTGTCTCAACTCCTCTCGACACCACACATTTTGGTGGATCTGGGGTTGCTGCTGCGTGCAATATGGGTCATCTTTTGCTTGGATGAACGGCTTAGATTTCAAATAAAAGAGAAGAATCGTTCGCGCGAACAATTTGTTTTTAATCCGAACCGTTAAAAACACTTGTAGACGGCTGTGATTGTATGCAGCAGTTGCTGTGCAGAGACTGCACAGCAACAACCCTGCGTCCCATTTTGGTGAATTCCATAAACTTGGTGGTGGCTCTCAGCATAAATGAATGTTAGATTGTTTCTCGACGGAGTGAAACTAATGAAGATAAGACTCGTGATCTCAATTTGATTATAGACCGAGTCTAATTCAGGTTAATGGACTGTTTAGTGGCCTAACACAAGTTGAACTCGAATAGCTTGATTTCATTTAACAAGCGATTTAATATTTGGTATCATGTCTCGAACAAGTTTCTAATGAGCGTCGGACTCGGGTAGGTTGGCTTATTAAAATAAGTCTAAATTTGATGGAGCAATTTTTCGGGTGGGAGTTGTGCGTTGTGTTGTGCGGGAAAACTACATCGTTTTGCTTGATTTTTTTGCATACCTCCAAAGCTTCAAAGGGCCTTGTTCGGAGGGAAAAAAAACCACTATAAAGTGCGTAAACCTAAAGTGCCTGAGTTTTTCAAAAGATTTTAGCAACACAGTTGCTAAAATCAACAAATGAGTTCACCAGGTGCTAAAATCATGGTTGATTTGACCATGATTTGACAATGATTTTAGGCACTTGGTGAACTCATTTGCTAAAATCATGGTTGATTTTAGCAACTGGGTTGTTAAAATCTTTTTAAAAACTCAGCCTAAATCCAAGTGCTTAAATCTCCTAAAATTGAACCCCAGAATTAAACCCCAAAATTAACTCTCCAAATAGTCACTTGGATGTACCAAGAAAATGAGCAAAACGACGTAATTTTACCGCACAACACAGTACACAACACCTACCGCACAGCGTCTCCCCGGATTCCGCAATTTATTTGTCTAAAGAATGTTAAAATGGTATTGTTATCAACTTTCTTTCATCAGAATATCAACTTTAAAAGACTCGTGTGTTTTAGAATTAGATTTTCTCTTAGGCCCCCCAACATTAGTTTTTTTTTTTTTTTTCCCTTTGATAATTAATTAGTTTGATTATTTGTTTGTGGATTAGCTAAAATTTGCCGTTTCCGTATTCTTTTTTAAATAAATCTTGTCACATCTCTTTGGACTTAACCACGCCATAATTGAATTAAGTAAAGATGGTAACTGAAAAAAATTGTAAAGAAACACAGGCATGCAATGCAGCCACCCGAGGGTTGGCATTATTAAAGGACGTCATGGGGATAATTTTTTCCAATTTAAAAAGGAGAATTATTTGAGGGGGTTAGTTGAGGAACGAATTTTGAATCTTCACGCAATTGGGGAAGAAATATAAATTATATGGATATTATTAAAGTCAACTCTTTCAGAATCATGCGGTCTAGTTAATTTCTTCCTCATACTCCTATATTGGTATATAAAGCCTGTTTGATTAACGGATAACAACAAATGGGATTAGATTATACATTCCCTCAGCTTTAAAGTAAACCTCTAAGGATTGGCCAAGTGATCTTGGTCTCGGAACTCCCTCCAAAGGTCTCAGCTCCGATTCTCCTTATCAGAAACTCTTCAGGTCACTTCATCTCGCGCGTATGCGTTTGAAAGGGTTGTGATAGGGACTATAGGGATTAGTCTACCCATATGTAAAGTAGTGGAGCACATTCTGCCGAGCAAAGAATGAAATTTTTCTGGGTATAACATTATTTGTAATGCTCTCTCACGTAAGGTACGTAGGTCCCATTTCAGAATTATACTACAATTTTGAAAATAATTAAAAAGTAAGAAAAAAAATTTGTGTTGAGAATACTAAATTACAGTGAATGATACCGTCCTATAATGATATTGCGTTCGTCGAGTGATATGATAACAAGAAAATACTCTAGATTAATTTTTAATTTACCAAAACCACCAATTAAAACTCGAATGACTAGATTTAGTGTCGAAAAAATCATCGTACGAAGATTTCTTTCATAATTCGGCTCCCTCCAACTTCGATTTCTAGCTCCGCGACTAGGTCCTATGCATGTATATGTCTCATCCCACAAGAAGAAGACATATATATATATCTTCTCATGTAAAGTTTTATATTCCGGTCAACTGTAAGTTTACGGTTGATATATCTTCTTCTTATGAGTTGGTCAATGAAACTGATACCTAATAGTTTTGAGGAAAAGAAATGGACAGGCCTCAACTATCCAAGTCCAAACACATGATTATCCATTTTATTATAGTAGTCCCTCACTCTGCACATTATTAGCCATGCTGATCAGATAAACTTAAAGCTAATAGTAAACATAATTTTTGGAATGAAAAACGCATATGGTTGGGTACAGCAGAATAAAAAAACAAAAAGAATCTTTTGGCTGAATCCTACCCTATGTCACGACATGTCGAGTTTCTCTGTATATTGATTAATTTCTCCGTTCCAAAAAAAAAAAAAAAATTGTACTTGGGGATTTTCCACTGAAGCATTTTCTCAATCAGAAACATAGGTTATCGTCCACGTATGCCGCTAAGTGACACCTTCCTCCACCGTGTTTAATGAAAACAAGGGTATTTTCGTCATTTCATGTGTAAACGGTTCAGTTTGGAGAGAGGAGCCGTAAACCCTACCCGTCCCAAATCTGCTTAGTTGTTTACACCATATCCATATCATTAGAGCCGAGCTGAGGCGGGTTACTGAATTAACCTACTCGATCGTTATTGTTACTTTTTTATAACTTGGTATCTGGCTCAATGGACCGGCTAATCTTGAGGATCAATCCTTTCGTTTACAAGTTGGGACACAATTAAAGGTGTCAGGATCGAAAGTGCAAAATAATTTCTCATTATATACCCAAAGCACATCGAATTCTCAAGGCCCCAAAATGCCGGTCAGAGGATCATTTAAATTCCCCAAGAGCATGAACGAAGCGCAGAAGTTAAGGAAAGAAAGAAATCTCATCCAATTGATCATTCATCAGGTCATGACTGTGATTACAAATCTTATCTCACTTAACCATCAGAGTGCCTTCTCAGTCTAACTCCGACCGGTCAAGTCACTAACAGCGTGTGCTACTTGGGTAGGACAGGCGAGAATCCAGCCACCATTAACCATTCAGGACCAGAGGATGGATTAAGGTTCACCTCAAGATCAGCAACCCCACAAAATTATTTTGCAATATATTTCCAAGCACTCAATCTGGATATTAAACAGTGGAAAACAAGTCTATACATTACCAGCCATCTACATATCATCCCTTTTGTGACAACTTCTAATACAACCAGTTACGGAATGGGAAAAAAGTAGGAAAATTGCACTATTGCTCAGGTTTATAGATTCGATCATAAATAAAAAGACCAAAGTTTTATTCACTGCACCAAACAGCTCCCTACCCGACGGATCCTTCCAGCTTCAAGCTCATGAGTTGATTCACTTCTGCGCCAAACTCCTCGGGAAGCTTATTGAAAACATCCCTACAAAACCCAGAAATCATGGCTGCCATGGCTCTCTCGTAGTCGATTCCTCTCTGCTGGAAGTAGAATAGCTGATCTTCCCCAATTTTAGAGGTGCTGGCTTCATGCTCTATGCGGGCTGTGGGGTTCTTCACCTATTTAAGAAAAAAATCCAATTGGTATAGATGACGAGAGTAAAGCACAGAACAGAATGGCTTATTACCAAAAGAATTGCAATAAAACCACAGCAAGTCAGCAATACATCTTAGTTTCAGCAACACAAACTATGCATAGGATATAAATGATAATCGAAGTCTTTAGTGGACTTGTTTACTATTCAAAGTGATCTTGTTTACTAATCAATTCCTGGTCGTTTCCACGGTAAACAAAACGAAACACGGTTATATCTTCAAGGGGAATATGATCATCATAGATACCCAAGAGAACATTTTCCCAATGAGTCAATCTTGAAAGAAATTTATTTGTTTCTTGTGCAACTTTTGCGGCCATTAGATGCTAATCTCAATCATATAAAACGATTCCGAGTCTGTCCAGTATCATCATTAACAAATTGGAAAGGTGCAACTGACATACTTGGAAAGAAAAAACTGAAGAATTAAAACTAATCGGTGATGTTGGAAATAAGAGCAGACGAATTGAAAATGTTCAACATGCACAACAGGGAATGCAAATTCAAATTTCCCGTTGTGAATTTGCACCAAGAGTGGTATTGTGTCATTGGTCCAAGGAAGAAAAGAAAATACCATTCATCATAGTAAACACTTAGTTCAAATTCTTTCTGAAGCAAATGCATTGGAATATTCCATTCTTGTAGCAGCCACCGCTTCGGGTCCTGCACTGCAATTTCTGAGCTTTATATCAACTGGCACTTTAACATGTGCCTTCCACTCTCTTTGAAGTCTTTCAACCAACCGATACAACTTTGCACTATAGTTAGATTTTGAAGATACTCTCACAAATGGTCATTTTCAAAATCTTCCATTAGAAGGATCTCACCTTAAAGTCGTGGCCTAGCTACCAGATAGAAAATATACCAGTCTGATAGAAACCTAGCACTACGGGAAAGATATTGATTCTAAGCCTGTAGAAACACATGTTTAGAGAGAACTCATTCGGTTCAGAAAACTGATTCGATGAGTTCAACTTGTTTGGCAATGTTTTTAGTTTCTCCTCAAATTGTGGTCTGTAAATCGAAATTACAAAAAAGAGAAGGCATCTTTTCTTTATTCCTAAGTGGGTATGGCAACTTTTTCAGGGTGCCAAATTGTGCAACTGTTCCTGGCAGTAAAGGTATCGGGATGGTCTCAAAAAATTAGGGCTCATGTTCCCCTAGTGTCTTATTGCACGAGGAAGACTGGTTCATATGCAAATTAAAAGTCTCTACGGGAGTACAGGATCTTTATAGACATGACTCATTATTATCTAACCAAAGGTCGAGAAAATGGTATGGGGGCATTAGAAAAAGTTCATGGGCTATAGTTAACAATTAAGTCGGTTCACATCCCTTCTATTAACGACACATTTTTAATCCATGACAGCCTAGCCCAGAGCAGACAACCGGACAAGGGGTGATATAGCCAATTTGGTTAGGTTCCAAACTGAACCATCTCTCCACATTGCTTCAGGTTGTAGCCCCAATACTCCTTTCCAGTCCAAGACACATCACTAAAGATGTAAGTTCTCTCATACTACTTTAGAATTAAGTGGCTTCATGGACTAATCATGTTTAGGCCACAAGCTAAATGAGGATTAGCCGTTGAGCCAAATGGGGTACCAATTTTAGCTAGACCAGGCCTAGGTCTCCAAATGTAATCTACTATCGTGGGCAGTGCAGCAGGGGCCCCAACTCTGTCACTAGTCCTTAGCCCTTTTACCACTACGTTCTGCCCTGATCCAGCCCTTAAGAAACTCCCCAAGGTCGCCTATCATGGAACCTCTCACTATGCTGCAATAAATTCAAAATTACAGCCTTACAGTCTAGTCTTGAAATGAATGCCTCTTCTCCAAGCCATGAATCCACCTACTGCTCTAAACCCCAATCACCAAGCAACATGCCAACCTCAAGTGACCAGAATGAGCCACCAAGTTCTCAGCTCAGGAAGATTGCATCACCTCCCTACCTTCATATTCCCAGACTGTAAAAGGAGAAATGTTGTACATCCTCTGCCTAGCATAATCCTAACTTTCGTTAAAAAGCACACCTGATACTCACAAAGATCCCCTCTGGCTGCTGATAAATAAATAAATGAAAAGATCCTCTCTGGCTCTGGAACCTGCCCTCCGATGATAAAGGGGAAGTGCCACCACCAACGAAAGTGACTCCTGAATACATAAACTAACAATTCTTCCTCCAATAACCTCCAACTCTTAAAAAAACCGCCACATACAAACACGCATACGCACAATAACAATAAGAACAAAACACGTTGCACACATTGCTGCCACTGTTAACCCACCTCTCAGACTCCTTGATAGAACACTTCCTCCCATTTTGTTTGAGGCCTCCTATAACAGAATGTCCCACAAACCCACTCCACCTCAAAATCCCAAAAGGCCACACCGAAGGGGAACGCCAGGGGACTCTGCCTGTCTTGATCACGAGCACTCCACTGCAGCAACCTTCAACATCTTCAACAGTGCCACCAGGAAAGAAAAAAAGGAAAAAAAATATAAATGCCCATATACTGTTTCAGCGACTGCTACTCTCGAACCACCAAGCCCCTCCCAACAGAAATTCGGAAAGACAAAACTTGATTGCCCATAAACTAAGATGTATTTGCTCTCTAACCATCCTTAGACGACAACTTTCTACTATCACATCATTCATCTTTATTTCCTGAGTTAGGCCTGCAATCTCGTAAATTGACTAAATACAACAGATTCACAAACTCAACTCCTAAAGATCATCTAGAACCCTAGAGGCCGAGAGTCGATAAACCATAAATTTTGAGAGATGCCTAATCCCACGAAGAAGCAGTGTACATTATCCAAAGGCACTTCAACTCTTAACTTTTTTATGTGCCATTTACTCCTTAACAGCGATCACCGTGCAAGTAATAAGCGCAATTATCCTCATCGGAACACCAGGTAAGATGAATATGTTCAGGTCTTACATTATCCTTTGCTCATTGTGTGCTAGTAATGGACAACGAGATTTTCTATAATGCAGCAATTTTAATATTGACTTTCCAATCACATGGGTTTCATTTCCATGGACCAACACTCGAACAATAAATTATGGCACAAATGGAAAAGTAAGAAACCTTAATAAGTTGGTAGACAAAGATGGGCTCAAAGACGTAGAGGACCTAGAATATAATGACACAGAGACCAAAGTTCCCAGTAAGCTAAACATAAAGAACAAATTCAAGGTGTCCGATGAAATTGCAAATTTTCCCGGAACTATGTGTCAAGAAGAATACGTATGTGTATGTGTGTATGTGTCTGTATCTATATATGCTCATAAATAAATACAGAAGGCCTCTAAGAAGCTTAAGAAATTGACCTGGATGTAAGGATAAGTATTGGCAGCTGCATTATCACCAATGAGCATTGAATCACACTGCGAAGAGTTCCGAGCATTATCTGCCCTTGACTGAACCTGAACAAGTCCCCTGTAACAGTTTCTTGAATTTCCAGCTGAAATGCCCTTAGAAATAATCCTACTCCTAGTATTCTTACCCTTGTGAATCATCTTTGTACCCGTATCCGCTTGCTGATAATTATTGGTCAACGCCACAGAATAGAATTCACCCACCGTGTCATCACCCTCCAAAACAACACTCGGGTACTTCCAAGTAATGGCCGACCCAGTCTCCACCTGGGTCCAGGATATCTTTGACCTAGCCCCGGCACAAAGACCCCGCTTTGTGACAAAGTTGTAAATCCCTCCCTTCCCTTCCTCATCCCCCGCATACCAATTCTGCACTGTAGAGTACTTGATCTCTGCACCCTCAGCACAGTACAACTCGACTACTGCAGCATGAAGCTGGTTCTTATCATAAGAAGGCGCCGTGCACCCTTCCAAATACTCCACGAAACTCCTATCCTCTGCAACTATAAGTGTCCTCTCGAATTGCCCGGTTTCCAACGCATTTATACGAAAATAAGTTGAAATTTGCATAGGGCACTTGGTATCTTTAGGTATGTAACAGAATGACCCATCACTAAACACAGCTGAATTCAAAGCAGCATAGTAATTATCATCGGGTGGAACAACTCTGCCTAAATACTTCTTAACCAAATCTGGATATTCCCTAATAGCTTCCGAAATGGAACAAAAGATCACACCGGATTCCTCTAAAGTCTTCCTATGAGTCGTGGCGATAGATACACTATCAAGAACAGCATCAACAGCCACATTAGCCAATCGATTTCTTTCATTTAACGGAATACCCAGTTTTTCAAAGTACCTAACAAGCTCAGGATCAGCCTCGTCGAGACTATTAAGAGTCGGTTTTGATTTCGGTTCCGAGTAATAGCAGACATCCTGAAAATCAATTTTAGGGTACCTATTGTCTGACCACTTAGGTTCAGTCATTTTAAGGAACTTATGATACGAATTCAATCTAAATTCAAGCATCCAATCGGGTTCGTTCTTTCGCGAAGAAATCAATCGAATCGTTTCCTCCGAAAGCCCTTTCGGTATCGTAAAAGAGTCGATTTTTTCATTAAACCCCCATTTGTAATCACGTTTAAGGAATTTCTGAATTTGGTCTTCACTACTTGAAAGCTTACCGGGATTTGGAAGCTCTGAATCGAGAGTTTTGGGTTGGTAACCAACGTCTGCTCTGACCTTGAAGAGCTTGAAATTAGGGTATTTAGGGTTTGAAGATTTGAGGAATTCGACTTTTGGGCAAAACCCTGTCGGAATTTTGGGTGTTTCTGTATTGGGTTGAGGAGAGAAGCTTGAAATACCGCTGGCAAGAAGAGAAGCCATGGATGTTTTTGGAGAGAAGAGGAAGGACGGGAAATTTTTTGGAAACGTTTACGGCTTTACGTGATTTTGTGGCTGTAAGATTTGGTGATCGTCTCGTGTAGACCACGTGCCCCCTCCCTGCTCAGCTCATGGTCAAGTTGGCCCGAGTATGTGGTGTTCTGATCAAGAGGAACTCCTCTCCTGTTCTCATTTTGCCCGACATTTTAAATCTCGACCATCTAACTTTGACTGGGTTTCCACTCCTGCAGTAAATGGTTCATTATAGGGGTGCAGTGAGTTCATTCGACTGTACGTCTCGATAATAAACGGTCGGATTGGAATCTAAACAATGGACGGCCCGAATCATGTGTAGTTCGGATTAAATCCGAACCGTTGGTGCCCAAATGGACGGCCGGATAGGACTCACTATACTCCTGTAGTGAGTCCCCCCTCACTACAGGCCCCCTAAAACTAGGTTTCCACTGTGGAATTTTTTGTACTCTTGTCTTACAAGTTGTCAAATCAATAGGTCATTATCCTTGTATACATCAACCGATTTGATAACTTGTAATCTAAAAATATTGACAATAGCATACTAGAAACTCAATCTAAGTAAGGGTGAAATTTGAAACCGTTAAACCGGATCGGAAAATTGGACCAAACCGGATGATTTTTAATCCAATTTTTTTCAACCGGTTCGGTCCCAATTCAGAAATTTATGGAACATTCCAGTCCGGTTTCCCATTTTTGTGTCTCAAAAATAAAACCTAATTGGTATTATATTCATACAAAACATATCCTATGAAGGCTCCCTCATATAAGCTATATGTGGGACTTTTAATGAGGGGGTTGGATGAGATCCAACGGCTCAGATTAGAAAGCCACTTAAAAATAATTCGTAGGTCAACCGGTCGGGTCAAATGGGGTTCGCGTGTCAAGGTTCAGGTTTAACACCCATTCGGATCTCTTCCTCTCTTATTTCATGCTGGTTCGAACAACCATACAAAGCAATCGAAGCACTGGCCTCTCTCTCTCTCTCTCTCTCTCTCTCTCTGAACAACCATATGTGTGTGTGTGTGGAAAATATATGAAAAATATGAATAAACTAGGTGATTATGCTCGTATAGAGTGTGTTATTTGATCTATTATTAAGAAATTTTACTAAAAATAGTAAGGAGCAGGTGAGAGTTCTAAAGTGAGTGCACCTTAGGATAGTGGATTTCCCCGCCTCACTCCCACGCCACACCTTTCCCTGCTTCCCCCTTTCCATTCTCCTCGTTTTTTAAATCTCATCCTTTTTTCTCCCTCTTAGTCCCCTACTGATCTAGACACCCCAATTTTGAATATCCGTAATTCCTAAGCAAGAGTCCGGATGTGTCCCCAATGATGAAAAAATGTATACCACGCCAATGAATTCTTTTATTTGATTAATGCTTCGATTAATTGGGTCAAAAAATCCATCAACCAAACCAAAGCCCAAGAATGCCTCAAGCCCAATACTCTTACAAAATCCACTTTGTTTAAGCCTAATAAATCCAATACAAACCAAAAACCAATTTTTAACCCATAAAAGCCTAACAAATAGACTCACTATGTGACCCAAAACACTACCCTACAACCGCCCCAGAAAACTACCCTATGGCCGCAAGACTATATCCACCAACATTACAGCCACACAATTATGGGCCTCCATACCTCGTGGATGCAAGGTCTTACCTTGCAGACGCAAAGGTAAATCCCGATTCATAAGCAGGAGCATGTGAGACTTGGGAGTTCTAGAGAGAGTGAGAGCACGCCTTAGGGTAGTGGGTTTCCCCGCCTCACCCTTCCCTGTTTCCCCCTTCATTTTCCCCTCGTTTTAGATATCTTCATTCTTCCTCCCTCTCAGTCCCCTACTGGTCTAAACTCTCTCTCTCTCCTCTCTCATATCTTCTCTCGTCTGCTTCTCTCTTGCCTCCATGGATGTGAGAAGGTTGAGACCCTCTCCTTAGGGAGAGGAGATCTCCTACTCTCGCCATCATTTTGGACTTCGGGACCCATATTTGAATTTTGGCTCTTGGATCCGATTAGTCTTGGCTAAGTTTTCCGTTTGATTTTAGTAACCCAGTTGCTAAAATCAATTTGATTGTAGCAAATGAGTTCATCAGGTACTAAAATCATGGTTGATTTTAGCAACTGGGTTGCTAAATTTGCTTTTGGAAAACTAGGCCTAGCCATAGATTTTTTAGCTTCCCAACATCGACGGTGTTGGCATTCGCAGAGGATCCGGTGATGTTCCGGCATTGATCTTCTGACCTGCGATGCAGACCATTATTTCCCCTCACCCACCTTCTTGAGCGAATTGATGGCTCTGGCACCGGAGCTGATTTCATGCAACTTTTTCTTTTTTTAATTGTTTGGATGTATTTTGTTTTTCTTCTTGTTGTATTCTGTTTTTGGTTTTATAGAACTGGGAAGATCTATACCCAAGGATGGAGCCAGGGAGGCTAGTAGGGGCAGCCCCCCCCCCCCCCCCCCCCCGGTCTTAAAAAATTCGTACTATTACATTAAAAAAAAGAAATTATTATTAAACTATATAGTCCCGCCCCCTCTCCGTTTTTTCGTTAAAAAAAAAAAAGAAGAATAGCAACAGCTATAATATTTATCAAGCTATGAAACAATTTTGTCCTAAAATTGGTTTTAATGAGGTTTAATTACAATTCTTTTAAACAAAACAACTCCCAAAATTTATAACCCAACTCACTTCAGGGACTCAAGGCCCGTTCACTTTTAAAAACTAAGGCTCATTGAAATTTCCGAAGCCCAAAAGTACTCTTGAACATGGTTTGTGGGCATCAAAGTGAAGGAAAAAGAAAGCAAAAGAAATTGGGGGCTCCCAAAACAGTCGATTCTCAATTGCAAGAATTGAACATTCGATTTAAGGAAAGATACAATGGAGTTGTTAATTCTCATCACATCTCTAGATCCTCGCGATGGCTTCAAATCATTCAACATTGAAGATACTTGCAAACTTGCAGAGAAGCATTATCCAATGAATTTCACTTAGCAAGAAAAGTACCACTTGAGATATCAATTACAAAATTATAAGCTTGATGTGTCTAGGCATCCTAAGTTTCAAAATTTGTCAACGATTTCAAAATTGAGTGAAGTGTTGGAGGAGACAAGAAAGTACACAATATATCATCTTTTCGATAGGTTGATTCGACTTATATTAACTTCACATGTTTCAACGGCTACAACCGAACGTGCAATTTCTGCTATGAAATGTGTGAAGACAAGACTTACAACAGGATGGAGGATGATTATTAAGCAAATTTCTTGATCACTTATATTGAGAAAGAAATTGCTCGAAAGTTGGACACAGACTCTATCGTTGATGTTTTTAATAAAAAGAAAAAGCGTCGAGCATAGTTCAAGATGCCTGATTTCAGTAGACACTAGATTGGATTAGAGAAACATGAATACCTTTTGCAATCTAATTTGATATTAGAAACATGTTTAGTTTCATATGCATTGGTGTTATTTTGTATAAATATTTTTTTTGAGTTACCAAAAATTCATATTGTTGTCTTAATTTTAATTTTTTTTTATTGTGTATATCCATCCCTCCTACGCCAAAATTCTGGCTCCGTCCCTGTCTGTACCGTAAAAAAAAAAAGAAATTTTACTAAGGTATAGCTATAAAGTGCAATAAGTCTTTTTTTAGTTGTATTAGATGCACACGGTGGGTTATAATCTTTACAATTAATAGAGTTCTTACTCTTCTTTAAAAATCTTTTGATTGGCGTAATTATTCAATAGCTTATGTGATGCCCTTAGTCACACAATATTCGTAAACATGTTGGACGAGCGCAAGCGGTAGTCTGAAATCCTCTTCCAAAAATATCATCTAATACTAAAATATGCGTGCGAGAATAAGGATTGAAAGCATAAACATAGAACAATACTAATTAAGAGCCATATAATTACATGACTACAGTCCCCTCACGCCCCCAGTCTCAGTAACAAGCAACGACGCCAGTTGTTCAAAGGCAACAGAAAGGCTAGATAACGACAACTGTTGCTCAAATTGCTGCTTCCACGGCAACATGGATTTACAACAGCACATCAAATTTAACAGCCAATGAGAAGACAGGAAAAAATACCATAAATCGAAACACAATGTAATCCTCAGAGAATACACAATCAAAGTAGATAAAAGCCAACGCACAAATCACATCAAAATAACAAGAAGAACTAGGAAAACCGGGGAAAAAATTTACGGCTCAAGAATAACATAGCAAGCGAGCCAGAAAAATACACTTTCCATGAATAGAATCCTATATGACCAAGAATGCTACATTGAGAAGAAAATAGACCACTAATGATCCCCTTCATTACAGGAGGCCAATCACCACCAGTCATCTCTAGCAGCCAAACAGACCACTTCACTGCAAAACATAACAAAACCCTTTTAGGTATCATGTATCCAAAATACAGATTGATACAAGAATAGTAAAAATACATACAAAAGAATTGGAGCATGAGTTTCCATAAACTCTCTTCCAGCTGACATACATCAAGCATCTCCAACCCATCCTCAAATCTTCAAAATGGAGAATGGATGTGACATATTAGGGCGAGATTTTGTAATATATCCCCTCTTTTCTTCAACTTTTTGTACTTTGTTTAGAGACCCATTGTCCTTTTTCGAAATTTGGTCCTCCAAATTTACTTTCGGTCTTCAAATATGGAGACCACACTTCCATTTTAGAGGTTTAAATCTCTAAAAAGAACGATGGGTCCTTCCGAAGAGTACAAAAAGTTGAAGAAAAAAAGAGAAGTTACAAAATCTTCCCTCAATATGTCACATCCATCCTCCATTTTGAAGATTGGTTGGAGATACTCTTCTTAGGCTTTATTTGAAGAGTCGATCAGTCCAAACTAACATGCTTGAGCCAAAGGGAATAATATACTAGTAACTAGTTGATTTACTATTGATTACTTTGATTAATCCTTGATTCCACTCAGATCAGGTGCCACTAGCTCACTATCTATTTGTATTCGACAATTCATTGCCAAATTACAATGGTAACTACAAACACCCTACTTCCCCGCCCTATCTAAGTAAGGCGGATGCAAAAAAGGGGCCGGGAGGGCCTATCTAACCTTTGATTCTCTTGTCCAACCCTTTCTTTGGAACCAACCTGGAATGCAAACAAGGAAAGGGCTGAAATCTCCATCTCTGATCCAGTTGCAGATCGACCCTTGCCTTAGCAGTAATGGAGGAAGCATAGCTGTAGAGAGGGGTAGGGCCCGAGATGGATTCTATATAATAAGGAACGGAATCGCTTTGATTGATTGCTTGTGACAGCTTATCGATGCTCGTTAGTGGTGAAGTCCCTCAAACCAGAAGTTTCGAAAGCTTTTGACTGGGCCTACGAGAGAAATTGACTTTACTGATATCGCATACCGAAGGGAAGGCCTAGTTGCACCACTCCTTACCTTCCGCCTGCCGCCCACCTAATCAACCAGACTCCTACATCTGCGTTGAATGGATTCACTCCTAAGGTGTGTGGATTGGACATTCTCTTTGGTTTAGGGTTAAGAACTGAACAAAAGAGGTTTACTGCCATCCAACACAATTGAATTTGCAAGTTAATTTGTGGAACAATAAAAGCGTAAGCACACCGGCACTCATCATCTCTTTCTACGCCACCCAGCAGATCAACACTTCACAGCGAGCTTACAGGGCAGAAGAAAATTTTAAAACAGAACATTCACATGAAAACCAGTAATAGACCAGGCTAAAATGCAATTGTGGAAGTTAATATGATTTATGGACATAATGTAATTCAGTGCAACATAATGTAATGTGGTTTGAGATGGTTCCTTCTGCAAACAATACTATAAGAAAGAAGGATACAGGAGAGATGATACTATAAGAAGATACAGCATATATGATATACGTATGCCCCAGAATAGCCCTAAGAAATAGGAAGATGAGGTAGAAATTTGGAATTCAGGTTGGCAAGTTCAAATTGCAGTATTTTTCAATAATCCGCTGGAAACTCCAAGAGTACAATCAAAAGTAACTCATTTGTAAAGATTGAAGAAATGCAAAAAGTCATCCCATTTATTCATGATTCTGTGCTCCTAGGATACAGAGGTAATTCACCAGGCATCTAAATATCTAATGCAGCAAGCGAAGAGGATAGAGGATATAACCAGTTAATAGGGAAATCCAAGATAACATAAGCGTCGGTTATAGATGGGAACAAGGGTTGTTACAAAGAATGAAAGAATATGTATCTCACCTGTTGCTGGGGTGGCTGATAGTTTCCATATCCAGGGTAGCCTCCATAATACAGATTGGGATCTTGAGCCGCCGCAGCATATCCATATGCTCCTTGACCTTGTGCATATCCGTAATACCCACCATTCACCTGATTTGGATCCTGCTGAGGCTGAGAACACCCATAGAATGGTAACACATTTTTTTACACATTTCAGCTACAAATGAAAGTTAATTACAGAAAGCACAATTTTACACTGCCAAAAAAATTTATAAACCTGCTTGTTTGGAGGACTACGGCCCCATGAAAGTCGAATATTATGCCCGCCCAACTGAGTTCCATTTAACATCCTCAATGCTTCCTCAGCACAATTTCTAGGTATGCATGGAACATCAAAAAGTAGTTCAAATCAATATTCCCTATAATCCCACTCCAGGATAAAACAGAGGCAGATCTATCTAACCTGTCAGCAAATTGAACAAACCCACATCGTTTGCCTTCTGGTATTTTCACATGGAGTAACAACCCATATTGGCTGAAAACTTGCCTCAGTTGTTCATCCGAAACACTATCACTCAAACCACCAACAAATATCTAGCAATACAAATGTTTGGCCGCAAAAATATCAGCCCCCTCCATCTATATAAACGAAACTGTGTGTTCACGTGCGTGTGTGCATGCGTGAGAGAGAGAGAGAGAGAGAGAGAGAGAGAGAGAGAGAGAGAATTATCTTAATTGGAAGAGAAAAGGTAAATGTACGCACTGTTGTATTATTTGGATCATCCTCGCCCTGGGTTCCTCGAGTATTCTGATATGAAGCTGCAAATGGGGGAAAGGCATAGACAAAATGTTCAGCATAAGAACGGCATATAGAATATAAATTCAAAATAAGAAACACGCGTTGCTGAAATTCCACATCACCATCAATTCATTAAGCAACTGCTTATTATAGCTGATGAAATCAACTTCAGTCGACTGCCAATGCCATTCTCATTACTTAGCAGACGATATAAACAACGTATATCTTACTAGCTCAAATCTTTGCCATGCTACAGCTAATAGCTACAAAATCAAATGCAATTTCCGAAAGGGTCAAGTATGCTACTATTTTATGCATCAAAAGGTCAAAAAACTGCATTGGGGAGAATGTTGATCCCTCGCAAATAGAAAGAATGTAGTTTCACATTTTGAGAATTGAGAGGCACTACCCATGTGTGCTTCGAGTAGTCTGAGTGTCAGCAGACAGGTCTTTTAGCCTAGTGACTTGCAGTTGGAACGAACATTAATAAACACAGTTACACTTCATTCATAATCAGGAACATAACCATCAGAATATGTTGGCTCCACATGAGACTCAGACATTTGGATATTTTCCATTTGTAGGTTTGTACTGCTTTTAAAGTGTAAAAACATATGCAAGGATAGATAAAGATACTTAGATGGCAAAATTTGTTATCATGACATTTGCAGTGAAACAAAGTTGGAATTCAGCACACCACAGGACATTGTTCAAGTACATAACCATCAGAGAAAACTAAGATCAAAATTCAAGCAAATTCGGTATCAATTCTATACAAATGTCATAGCATATTGTAACTGAAAAAATTAAAATAATATCTCCAAGGCTAGAATGTAGTGGCAAAAGGTTAAGGGAAGATAAGTAAGGAACAATCATGAACTCCAGACAAATCATACAAACCAAAAACACAACCAAATCTAGGGAAAAGTAAATAAATACAAGCACAGTTGCAATTTGCCTCCAGCAGGCAATTTCTAGCAATCCAATGAAGATAGAAACAGCAATTTACCGTGAACCTCTACCCACTGTTATAGTCAAAATAATATCAATGGGAGCTTAAGCTTCAAGCAACAGCAGGATAACATGGGGGAATCAAGTTTTAAGTCAAGAATACAAGACACAAGACTTAATGTGACAAAAAGCTGCAACTCTTCTGGCTGGTAAATGAGAGTAGGAAAAACTGGAATAGAAGGTGACATAACTTGATTGACAACCAACCTAATAAAAGGAACATTAAAATAGTGAATTACTGCCACAAGGAACCAACAAAAAATGAACAGTAATGAAATAGAGGAAAACTGACCTAAGGGTGGGCACAGAATATAGGTGTTAACATTTCAGCTGAAATCAGCTCCCAGCCCCTATAGAGCCTCTTAACACCCTGTTTCGACACAATGACTTTCTAAGTTGTATTACAGTATTGATCAAGTCCTACGAGAAAAATGGAAGGAAATGCCTTTGAAAGTTGACGGATTGACGCTTTATAAGAAAAATCAAGAGAATAACTCAAGAGATTGAACTTAACAATATCCTTAATAGAGCACTGCAAAAGAAACTGACAAAAAGAATATTACGACAGCAACCATTCTGGAGGTCAAATTTGGATAATTAAAGCACATGATTCCTATGAAGAGTTTCAAAAGGCTAGCCAAACAACGGTCCTATGTCATGGCTGGATTACCCGTATTCTTCTTGTTAGCAGGCCCAATACGCATGGGCCTGGTTGAGCAGTACGTTCCATTCATTTCGGTCATAGCACGTAATTGTTCTCCTTCATCTCCAAACCGGACAAACCCATAGCCCTTCGCTCGTCCAGTCATCATATCGGTAACAATCTTTGCACCCTTTACTGAGGAATAGTGAGCACTGAATGTCTGTTGTAGCATTTGATCTGTGACATCAGGTGCCAAGTCTCCAACAAATATAGTGAACTCAGGTGAACCATCTGAACGCTTTTCCCCAGCACCAGGTGACGCCCAGTTCAGTCTGTAGTTCTGTTGCGCATTAGGCATGCCGGTACCATTATATGCGTGTAAATTTCTTTCAGCAGCAGCATGACTTACGAAATCAATAAACCCATAACCCTCTGATTGACCAGTTTGCTTGTTACGGATTACTTTTGCGGAGGTCATCTGCAATCACAAACGCATCTCGTGAGTAGACACAAAACCAGGTTGTCTTATATAGACACCTGCCATGCACATAATCATAATGCAACCATGAATTGTAAATCACAGATAACGAGTGCCTAAATATAAACAAATAGAACCAAAAACTTATGTCATTGGATGCTTCCCCCATAACTCAAGGGTTAAGGCCTAGGCCTACCGTATATCATGGACAGAATCCTCACGATAGAGGTAGGGGGCATGGCGGGTAAGCAAAATACCCAACCCATTGCCATCCTCAAAAGAATCCACAGCATTGAGAAAATTGGAATCAGATAATGGCTCTCTCCTCATGCATCCAATTGCCTATCAATTGTTTTAGTCAATCTCTCTCTAAAACCTAACAGCCATAAAACGAAATCTTGAAACCTAATAGATACAGTTTAGAATGTTACATAAACACGTCAAATCAATCCTCAGCATATCTAAAAAACACACTTATTCATATTTCTCCTGTTAGGAAGAGTGCAGCCTGACCTCTCAATATTTTCCCGGTCTTTCAACGTATTTTCAAAGACTTCTAACATAGCTGTTTATGCAGGGCAAATCCAAGTTATCTCTTATATTCATCTCCACCGTATCGAAACACGTAATCTTTGATTTCTTACTCGTTTGATAACACGGTAGAAGGGGGCATTGGGATCAGGGTAACATGGGGACCCACATATTCCACTTTATTTGTAGTACTGTGGTTGTCATGCACAGGACTAAGGGAGGGATTTAATAACTCCGGACTACTTCATGAAATAGTGTCATATCAGCGCCCCATATGGGGTACTAACTAATGCCACTGGAGAATGGTAGTAACTAGTCCGGCGGCTCCTGCCCTTCCACTGTTCCATAGTAGATTCCCTCCCCCATCCAACCGTCAAAAATAATTCTCATTCCTTTATCCCACTCCAATCAAATATAGGAAAACTAATCCCATGCTATTTCAAGTGCAGCCTGATCTTTTGATATTTTCCGGACTTCTACGTATTTCCAAAGACGGCTTCTTTTTTTCTTAATAACTAACATGTCCACCTGCTTGGGCGCACCTCAACTAATCCTTGAGAACACGGACGAAGGGAGGGGATGGCCAGGGTTGCCGGGGCAACCCCCACCTTTCTAATGACTACTAGAATACCCCTAAGTAGTGTTTTGAAAAGCGCGCACTATTGCGTTGTAGCGCACCCTTTGCGGTATGGGGGTCATGGCAAGGCACACGACACAAAAGCGCAGATATGACACTATGGCGCGCACGACAAGGCAAGGAGCAGTGGCGCCATGGAGCGCACCTTAAAATGTTTTAGCATTTTTTTTTTATCACATTATGCCAAATCAATCTCAGCCATTAATTTATGATGCACAAGAGGTGGGCAATGTACTGGATAAATTCCTATAAATCTAACCCTACAAATCAGATGAGCTTGTAGATGAGGAGGAAGAGGTATTGGATATTTGGATGAGGGAGAAGAAGCAAATGTGGAAGGATATAAATCAAGTGATGAAGAAGATGAAGATGGATTTGAAGTTACTGGAGTTGATGAGGATGATTGATGGGCATGCATGCATGAATCGAAATTAGATCACCGTATCCTTAATTTTGTTGTCTCCAAAGCTAAACGTCTATCTGTTAGCTTTTTATGGCTTTTGTGTTTTGCTTAGCATTTGGTGGTTTAAACATTGAAATGTTTATGTTTTATGACATTTGAACGTTTTAAAAGCGTTTGCTTGTGTTGAAAGTTATGCCTATATTAGAATTCTACTCATTATAATAAAGTGTGCCACGGTTTGATATGGCGCGCACCGCTATTGCTTCAGGAGACCATTGCGCCTCGGTGTGCCGTGAACCATTTAAAACAGTGCCCCTAAGATTTTTG
The DNA here is from genome assembly GCA_963854785.1 of Vaccinium vitis-idaea. Classification (NCBI taxonomy): domain Eukaryota; kingdom Viridiplantae; phylum Streptophyta; class Magnoliopsida; order Ericales; family Ericaceae; genus Vaccinium; species Vaccinium vitis-idaea. The sequence continues at coordinate 29,193,066 of OY978221.1, read as the reverse complement.
GAAATTTTCGTACATGTATACAAAATGGCCCCCTAAGTTTTCACCTTTCTCTTTTATCCTCTATCTCTCTATCTTATAGTTATTCCTCCAAAACCATCGCATCACTCCACTTATTCAATGTCATATAATTGTTTCACTTGCAATTATAACATAAATATCATAATTTTTTTTTCCTTGACCTCTATTTCTTTCCATCATTAATTTTGGCCCCCTTGAATGTCTATTCCTGGCTTTGTCCCTACTTAATAACTAATCCCACCGTCCACTACCAGGCCCCAATTAAAACCGGACCCAATCCCACCATCTAACATAGCTATTTATGCAAGGCAACTCTAACTGCAACGGAGTATCTCTTATATTCTTCTCCAAAGAGGGCGAGAATGAAGATGCTATCAATTACCACGCCAGTATGGGCAAAACAGCTAATGAGGTACTGTTGTGTTCATCTATTATCCCATGGTCCCCAATTCTCCTTTTTCAGAGAATGTGTAAGCACCCTAGAGTAGAGGGGAGGCCCATTTCCTAGCCTAGTTTTAAGCAGAGCAGCACCATCCTAGTCCAGAGGAGTACCTCTCTGGCTCTCTCTTCTCTAAAGGACTCGAGGCAAGACAAGCAGCCCACTTCGCTTCCTTCGTTTCATTACAGGGAAGGATAGGGCCTCGGTTCGTTCCAAGGGTGAGGAAGAAGTGCCCCCTCTATCCACAACCTTAATCTCATCTTTTCCAATTTCTTATGTTTTATCGTGTGGACTTCTTTTCTTTTTTCTCACTTCATGTGTCCGGGCGAGCTTTAGGGCACCTCAGACTAAATCCTAGGGAACCAATATCACCGTCCATTAGCAGGAACCCAATTTAAGCCAGACCAATCCCCCACCTAAACTAGCTATTTATAATGTGGGGCAGCTCTAACTCCAACGTAATCTTTTATATTCTTCTCCAACATATAGAAACACGTAATCTCGAGTTGCAGTCTTCAACTACGAATAAGATCGAGATTCAAGAAAAAAGAGGGCTAAGAACGAAGATGCTATCCATCAATTACCTCGCCAGTAGGGGCGAAACAGCTAATGAGGTACTGCTCATCCATCCAAACCTGCAGATCTCCGATCCACAGCGTACAGACCCCATCGGCTCCAACAGGCTGGGCGTCGGCAGCCGAGTACTGCGCCTGAGGAGGCGGCTGCTGCTGCTGCTGTTGTTGGTAATACATCTGCTGAGGCTGCTGTTGTTGGTACTGGTAAGGTTGCTGCTGCTGCTGCTGCTGAGGGGGCTGTTGCTGTTGTTGTTGATTGGCCATCATCCATTGCTGCTGCTGTTGCTGTTGGTATTGAAGATACTGGTTCTGTTGCTGTGGGTCGTAGGTCTGAGCCATTTGCGGGGGCACTCCGTTGGGTGATGGTTGCATCATCGTTGAGTTTGTGTGAGAAATCTGTATGGATTGGGCAGATAGAGAGGGGGAGAGACTCTGCGCGTTACGACGAGGGTTTGGATTTGTGTGAGGAATCGCAACCCTAGAAACTGGAGTGGTAGTATATAGTAGTAGTATAATAAAGGGAGCAGGCTTTACGGTCCACATAAATGGACTGTCGCCCTGTCAGGCCCACAGCTATATGTCCACTCGCGTACTTGGCGTTTCTCTTATCAACTTTTTTTACTCCTAACTTTTGGACTAAAAAAAAGGGAAAACCTAAGGGTACATAATGCTTGTGTACAGAAAATGTACAGAACTACAGAGTCGTTAGGGGACCCATTTGTGGGTCTCACACGGAAGATTCGAACCGTTCATTCATCTTAGAATAATTTTTTAAGGGGTCCCGCGAGAAATCAGCTTGATCTGACGTTTGTAAGTGGTTGATCCAAAATCCCCCCGTTTCATTCAAATCGTTTGATCGAGCTGATTTCTCGCAGTAAGTGGTTGATCCAAAATCCCCCCGTTTCATACAAATTTTGGATCAACCACTTACAAACGTCGGATCGAGCTATTTTCTAGCCGAGCCCCTAGGAAAATTATTCTAAGATAAATGAACGGTTCGGATCTTCTGTGTGGGACCCACAAGTGAGTCCCCCTAACGGCTCTGTACATTTTCTGTACATAGGCATTTCTGTACGCCTAGCATTGTCCTAAAAAAAATCTGTAAAATTCCAGGGTGTCCTATTGTCACTTTACTTAATTTTAATGGCAGTCTAGTGAGTTAATTTTACAATTCACCAACAAAAAAATCTCAAAAAGTCATAATAAGAGAACAACATTAATTTTGTCTAAAGTTTAACGACTAAAAGTTACGAGAAACACACTATAGGTCCCACCATGGGTTGAAAATGAGAAATTATTCATTACCCCAAATGTGTAGACATCGCATATTTGTGTGTCCAGATTTGTACTCTAACCTTGAATAACTCCTCATTAAAAATAGATATAGGGAACATGCGCGTCCCAAAATAGATTATTCCTCTTTAGTTTTCTATGGAGCTGTTTTGTTTTGCTTTGTGTTGCCTTTTTGTTTTGTGTTGTTGGAAGCCTAATCCAACTTGGGCTGCCAAGTAATGAGGCTATGCCCAAATGTTATGGTTATTTGGGTTCAATGAAAGGTTAATTTACCTCCCCCCCCCCCCAAAAAAAAAAAGTGGATAAATATTACTTACCATGTTCCCAGTACAATTTCAATGATGAAAACAGTTATCTCTTAAACCATGATATTTTATATTATCTTGCAAAAAATTATCGCAATTGGATATTGGTATTGTTTTTTTAAAGTACACAATTTTTAGTTCGGAAATCGTGTCAAACTGCTAAGCTAAAATTTGAGTGATTTTATCAAACACTTACTGATATCTAATTGAGCAGATTATTTGCGGGTTGTGACAACCCATCACTTGGAAAAAAAAGTCCCACATCGGGTAGATTTTGTGAAAATAGTGTAGTATATAAGACAAAGACTCCAACTACTGTATAACTTGAGATTAACCTTTTGAGCCACGTGGTTAAGCTAAAAGTTAGCAAGTCAGCTGGGTCGGGTTGGTACAGGTGGTATCAGAGCACAACTCCAGTCTACATAGTGGGGGTCACCTCTAGAATCTGCAGGAGCCAACCTTTTGAATCCCAGAGTTGGAGCAAAGTGTTATGTAGGACTAAGTGTCACACCGTGGCCACTAGGAGAAGATTGATGGGCCAATCCAACGAGAACATTGCATTCTAAGGTGGGAGATTGTGACAAGCCATCACTTGGGAAAAAAGTCCCACATCGGGCAGATTTACGAAAATGGCGGACTAAGGTATATAAGACGAAGGGCCCAACTATTGAATAACTTGAGGTTAACTTTTTGAGCCACGTGATTAGGCTAAAAGTTAGCAAGTCAGCTGGGGCGGGTCGTTACACGGGGAGAGTTAAAATATCATGTTCTAATAGATGAACTATTTCGATCATCGAAATAGGACCGGAAATGTTGTGGGTAATGTTCACCTACTTAAAGGTGAGCGAACAAAATTAAAATGTCATATAGTGCCTACACAAACGTTATTCATTACTAGTGTCGTGATTGCGCGCGAGGCGCGCGACATAGGCCCATTAAAAAAAAGTGCATTATTCGGACCAAAATTAAATACATTTGCACATAATTTGGTGAAAAAATCAAAAAATTATGAGTGACTTTACTTTATTTTTTGCCCGAAAATTGCAAGTCCAACAAGCCAACAATGTGAAATACTTTCGTACACAATTTTCCAAATTTTTCTGCATCAAATTAAAAATCTCTATTATTAGTTTCTATTGGTGCAAAAAAAAAAAACAAGTAATTATGCGCGGAGGTAACTTTTTTGTTTATCCAAAGAAAATTGCAAAGGCAACTCATAACTTGGTGAAGGTCAATGTAGTAATATTGCCCCAGCAATGTAAAGTGCTTTCGTACACAATTTTTCAAAATTTTTGTGTCAAATTAAAGATCTCTATGAGTAGTTTAATTTGGTATATGTGTCGAATAGTGGATCATGTTTGGTCCATAAGGAATCTAGAGTCCATTGCTTGGTCATGTTGCCGGTGCTTAGTGGTAGTTCCTTCAACAATCATTTTGACAATAGTTCTAGAGTCAGTTTCAATGTGTACATTGTTCAAACCATTCTCAAGAACGATGGTAAGTCCACACGGTAGATGCTCCATAGTTTTGTTTACAAGTTTGAGTTGCAGTCGTGTTTCCCATAGAATTCTAGAATTCATGATCCTCCACAGTAATGAAATAATCCACCAAATCCAGCTTTGTTGTTGCCCTCATAAAAGCATCCGTCCGTGTTTAGCTTGACACCAACTGCAAAGGGAGGAATTTATAAAATTAGTGCGATATGAGGTGAGCCTTGGTTACTTCGGATGAGCCTTGGTTACTTTGGACGAATAGGCAATAAGGTTCTTGAAGCTGTGGTTTTTATCAATTTCCAAATTACCAAAACCCATTTTCTTACCATCTTTCCAAGTTTTCCAAACAATAACAGGAAGTTTTTGGGTAATGATTGGAAAGATAAATGGATGTGATAATTAAAAATAAGTAATAATGATTGAAGAGAGATAGAGAAACAATGAGAATAATAATTAAAAATAAGAATAATGATTAGAGAGAAATGTGAGTAATAATTGATGAATATATAATAGAGAAAACTAGTCTTGAAACTCAAAACGAACAAGGTCAAAGTGATCCAAGAAACATCATTGCCTACATAGGCTACATTCGCTTTTCCTTTCAGTTTTGGATTCGCTGAGAGCCAATCTTGAGTTGGGCATTCAAGTCCAATGGCAATTAGAGAAAAAAATGACCAGTGACACATTCTCTTAGCAGGTGATCTCTATCCTCATTAGTCATTACTTGAACGGTTGAACCACACCCTGGGGCAAAAATTAGTGATAATCATCCCTCTTTGTGCTCTAAGGTGATTTGTAGGAAGTCGATCCCTTTTTTAGTGTCAATATTTTCATTTTGGGTTATCCTTTAATAAGTGTGTGTTCTGAAAAGTTAATAGGTAAAAGTTCGTACAATTATCATTTTTCCCTTTTAAAAAATTAGTGGGTAAAGAGTTGATGAATAAAAATGGAGGATAATTTTGAAAAGTAGAAGTAAAAGTTGATGTGAAAAGTGTAAAGTGAAGGTAAAAGTTGATATGATATGTTTAATGATAATAATATTTCTTTAATAAATTGAATTTACGAAACAACACACTTAAAAAGGAACGAACGAAGTATACTGTGAAACTCACAAGTGCTCTAAAATAAAGATTGGAATGAATCTTAGGCCTTGCTTGGATGAGGTATAAGGAAGGAGTAAAATTTTTAGAGGGGGTATAAAGTTTAATGTGACACATTTAGCATGGTTTGGATATCTAAAAATGCAGGAGGATAAATTTTCGCCTCTTCAAAAACAATCGGGCTTAGGGGTGTTTTGGCAAAAAAAAAAAACCAAAAACTGGTTTTTTTGCCAAAGCACCCCTTGGAGGGATAGAGGAGTATTATTTTTTAGCATCCCTCCTCCTGCCCAAAAGTTATCCCCGGGTTTTAGCCAAGAATAATACTCCCTTTCCCTTATTTTAACTACAAAACAACACTTATTAATACCCCATCCAAGTATTTTTATCCCATTTTTTTAATACCTCATCCAAAAGACACTTTTATTAGTGTCAACATTTCAAAACCAAATACTATTTTATCCCTTTTTTTTTAATACCCCATCTTAACCAAGTATTTTTCTATTCCCCTCCATAAACATCGTATCAATGTGAGTAATCCTTCAAAAATAATACCCTTCTTCTTATCTTGTCCCCTTGAAAATAATCCTTCCCCTTGGGAGGAAATATGGCCAATCTCTTCCTTACCTTGACATAGACTAACGAACAAAATGAAAAGAATCTAGGAATCGACCAGAGCCATGAATTGTAAATTACAACGAGAACACGCATCTGTTCAGTTATATACATGAAGAGTTTAGCAAGAATCAATCCTGTCTATTCCAAATGAACGACTTTTACAACGGATTTCTGGGACGAGGATGGTGAATTCAACATATCCAAAAGTTCTCCCCAGCGTTTCAACAGCAAATAGAAATCTCGCTTCATGACCTGAGCCCATGTACTGGGCTCCGGCTCCAACTCCCCAACAATGGCAACTTAAGGCTGTATTTGAATTTTGAACTCATCGATTACTTTGTAAAGAATGAACGCGAATGACTTTTCATTGTCTTCATTCGCGAATAGATAACAAAACCCCCCTTACATTTCCATTTCCTTCACAGTTCCCTCCAAAAATTCAAGATCCACACAGCGCCTAAATGCCTCGGTTCTATTTCAGTTATCATGAAGCCATAGCGAACACTCCAAACCAACGCCTTTTGCAAAGTAGGCGAAAGGAGTTGCTCTATAAGCGTAGCTTCAAAATTGAGCTACTGATTCCGAATGCTTGTCACATATCGACCCCTCAAATGTTGCGCTCCATATGCTGCAGTGGAAGCCACTGTTGTCGACGCTACTAGCCAACTGCACCAAATTGGGAAGTGTATTGGGTTCACCAGAGTTTCTCTTGAAAGATTGAGTATTAAACAAGAGAGTCTTGGAGCTTACAAAACATGAAAATGTACGCAATTCTTATAGAAACCAAGACAGCTAACTGCACGAATAGGATACCTTAAGTATGTGATATATGCCTCAGTATCTGGGGTTCCAAACTCTGGTTGAAGAAGAGCAGCAGCAACTAAGGCCAGTTGAAAAACTGTATTAACCTGTCAAGTGTGAGGATTAAAGCAGTCAGCGCAAACCGGAAAGTTGAATGCAAGTAAGCTATTTTTTTTCCCTCTTCCTTTCCTCTCCTCTTCCCCTCGCAAGATCTCTCTAAGACTTGAGAGGCAAAAATCAGGGATGACATGCCTTGCCTTCCATTTCCTATTTGAATGAACAAAGTTAGCTTCAGCTAACTTAGACCATTGCTTTTTCTATTTGTTAGAGGTACAGTACTCGAACGCAACCTAAGCTTACAATGATTTTAACGTCCTCTCCATAGGGTTTGAACCACAACCTTATGACACTAAGTGAGGCTACACAATTGCACAGTCAACTACCCCTAGCAAACCAGAATCAATAAATTTAAGGACACCACAAGTTCAATAAAATTCATTAATTCATGTTTCCGGCTGTCCCATCACTCATCCCCAGCCAAATAACAAACAGAAAAAATAAAACAAACTTGCTCTCAGAGGGGGAGAGAAAACAAAGCGTTGGTACAGATGCCCTAGTAGGTAAACTGTGTAAAGCAAGACATAGAATGAAAAGCTTACCTACAAATACCATAGTAGGCTAGGTAAACTGTTGTATCGTATTTAAATAATCAAGTCGGAGAATGAAAAGCTCACCTTGCTGAGAAACAGAGGCTCAATCTTCTTGGGATGGGTCCTATCAATATTGAAGAAGTCTGACCAACTTTTCCACTGAGATAAAAATATTCAGTTCGAAAATTGTAATCAAACGAACATTTCAGTCCAACAGTGGTATGTCAAGGTACTGAGGTAGAGGTAGGTAAAACTCACCTCCCAAGCCAAACTGCTAGCTCTTCCATATAGTGCACCCCCAATGAGAGCAAAGTCTCGCAGCACAACAAGTCCAACAAGTCCAGCTTCACAACCAAACAAACCTTATTAAAATAAAATCTCGAATAACAGAGACTTAATAGAAGTATGAAACTATGTTGTGTGATTTTATCCCAAGATTCAAAAAAATGCCTGCCACAGTTAGTAAGCATATAAGAAAGTGTCATGGACCAAATCTAAATCCATGAACTCTTTGCTAATGTAATGATTATTCAAATGTAGAATACCTCTAATAGCAATTAAGTAAAGAAACACCATTTCTACTTACGGTGTAAAAGACCCTTATCTACCATTGCCAAAGCAACACACCCGATCAGAACCTGTAACATACGGGGTGACAGCTATTAGCCAAATCCAACCACCAATTAGGTTTCTAAGAACAAGAAACCCAACTAGGAAAAAAGGCCAGGCCCCCTATCCACTGAGCTTCAAACAAGGAAAGGCATGAAATTACCTTGTCTGCAAGAGGGTCAAGATAAGAACCTACAACAGAATTGATTCCCATTCTCCTAGCCACATATCCATCAAGCTACAAGATGAATGAAGTTACAGAAAGCAAGTAGAGTTCATATCCAAATGGTAATGATAGATCGATAGTACTTTTTTTTGGGTAAATATAGATCGATAGTACTATAAAATATAAATATTACAACCCCACTTGGATAGCACAACAAACTAATTCGTACCCAGTCAGATGCCCCGGAGACAGCCAGCCCCACAAATGCAGGAAGATACATTTCGTGTAGGATCATCCTGCAAAAGCACAATCTGGTTTGAAGAGAAATTCATGGGCATACCAGATCAAGTATTACCTGAGAGGAAATGGAATATAAAGTACTAAGATAGTAAGATACTAATGGCATAAACCCAATGCCAATAGCCAAGTTTTGAAAATGCATTCAGTCTTCTGATATCATTTACATAAGAAAAAAAAGAGACTGTTTTTATCTAATTTGGTATTCAAACTATAAATACATTGAACAGTCACATGCAAAAAACTTAAAATACAAATTATGGAACGGCAAGCACATCTATCAAGCAGGCAATGCTGTAGGAATCAATGAAAAAGGAATGAACAAAGCAGTAGGAATCTAGGAGCGAATCAATAAAGAGCGTCTCTTATACTAATAAAGGCTGCTCTATAGTAACCAGAAATAAAAAGGGAATGACACCTGAGCATCTGCACTAATAGCCATTTTTACAGTAGTAAGCACAAAAAAATGCAATTTTTTTATTTTGCCCATGGTTTTAATTCACCGCATAATAGTCACGGACACAAGTAACGGATATCAGGTGTATGTAATGGTCAATGTGTAACGGGAGCGGACACCGTGCTTGCCATTTTTTTTCAGGCATAAATGCTAAAAAACCCATCCATGATTCCATATACACGTTCTAACCTAATTTATAACAAATTGCATATTTAGAGCCTTTTAACCAATGTACGTAGTTTTGTAAGTAGGATTGTGTTGAAAATCAGCCTTTTAAGGCAATAAGCCAATAAATATTTGATATTTTCAAAATGAAAGAGGTTCACCATCTAACAAACTAGAAATGGCACTCAAACACTTCTTTCACTAATGATCTAATGATCTCACCATTTTATAATAAAGAAAGGGAATACTACTAATCTCCATTACTAAACCGAGGATCGTTCATTGACACGAATGAAGAAATCAAAGGTATTTGGTTTGAATTTCTTTTTTGTCTGGACAATGGGGATAGGTCTGCGAATCTGAAGCTATTTCCATGAAGAGGAATAATCTTCCAAAGATAACACAGTATAAAAGAACGTGGAGGGTTGAAGAAAAGAAGAGAAAGGAAAGAAAAGCTGTTTTTGCACAATTTGTTGATGTACACATATCTGTAACATGGAGTATTGGCCGTTACGGAATGACACTGCACCATTACACGTAACGCAATGGCCGTATCAGCAGATATACAGTTTATGTTTTGCAGCACCGTTAGTGAACATTGTAACCATAACGGACTAACGGGTCCCAAAAATACCGTTAAGTAACGACTGTTACATCTAAAACCATGATTTTTGCCTAATAACCTTTTATGCATGTGCTCCAAAATAACAACGCATTTTGCCTCATTAAAGTACAAATCAACAGCCATCCGAAAAAAAGAAATAAGGTACAAATCGACAAAAATTTGGGCAGATAGTTGATGATGTGGTGCTTTTTGATTGGATAACAAAAGTTGCCTACCCTGCAAAACTAGATACGTGTACCAATGTACGTAGTTAAACGCATATTGGTAAAACGCATAGTCAAATAGCTGGACATGGATACAAAATTGTGCTATACCTGCTAAAAATAGCCAAGAGGCCTCACTTCTATGGAGTTACTGCTTGCATTTAGTATCCACAATCTTATTAATATTTATTTCCAACAGTAACATTTACCCCATGGCTAACCGTTATCGGAAAACTATTAAGCGCTCCTACAGCACCGCCACTTACTGCTCCAAGGTGATTCCCCACCACACATTGGTTGTGGGCTCACCACAAACTGTGTTGACTCCCAGCCTAACGTGGGCTGGAGGAGGGCCCTGAAAAGACACGTGATGGTGCCTCAGGAGCACTAGATAATCACTACCCACATCCTACAAAAGATTGTCATCGTAGTTGTCCACAATTTACAAAGTGAATGCTCGACCCCACGTTACTCAACTTCCTCAGGGTTTCACATGTGACTCAGGGTTTCTTGGGGGGTTTTGCGTCGTCTATGGCATTCATGTGACTCAGGGTTTCACATGAATGCTCGACTAATCCTAGAAGAACAATTTCACCATTCACGTGGCCCAATTAAAGCCAGATCAAAACCCCGTATGGAATCGCCCATAGAAGGTGATAACACCTGAACGATTTTGAACTTGACATTTTGGGAGGGAGCAAACCCTAAGTGAGGCCAACCCCTTTGGGTTCAAATTGACCTAAAGTTACATTTTTTTTTTTTTAACAACAATTTGCTCATTCTACTAAAGAAACTAATGCTAAACCATATCATCATATCGAAACAAGATATTACACAAACGGAAACGGATTTTTTACCATCCGAGAAACGGACCGGAGACCAATCGACCGATCGAGATCAAGTTCGGAAAATTCAAAAAACTCTCCACAAATCCACCAACCTCGCCGTCACTTGACTCCTTCCTAACGATCCGATTGAACTCCAAATTGATCGGAAATTTTCGTCTGTGGAGTAAATTCAGAGCGGGTATCGTTGGGAGCAAGACGACGTCGGATTGGAAGTAGAGGGGAGTGGCGGACTGAGAGAGCTTCCACGGAGGAGAAGAGAGGAAGAGAGGGCCATGGAAAGGGGTGATCCATTGGGAGAGAGGAGAGAGAGAGCGAGAGCGATGAATATGAGAGAGAAACGGGGATGGAGTTGGGAAGGGAGATGGTGATACGAAAGAGGAGAATTTGGTCACGGGGTTTCGACGGGTTAGGTTTTTGAGAGATCGGTAGACCGCCATTAGCGACGCATTGCCAGAGAGAGAGAGAGATTAGGTTTTAGCAGGGGGTTTAAGGCGAAGGGTGGCACGTCATACGAGCTGATCTTTAGACACGTGTTGCAATTAGCTTTAATTCTCATGCAACACAAAACAAATTCAAAATTACTCTTGTGCACACACGAACAGTGCATCTTGACCGTCCAAAAGTATTTTTGGTAGTCTAGATTTTTATTTACTCTTTGACTGGTCAAAGAGTATTTAAGATCCGAACCATTGATTTGTTGAAATGGACAGTTGCGTACGGGCACCACATTTTGCAATGTTTCATTTGAGCGGGTAGCATCCAAGACTCCAAGCGGCAATCTTGGTAGATTTAAAGTGAGAGAGGAGAGAGTGGGAGAAATTCAAGCCGTTCAAAACACTTTTGGACGGCCGAAACTGCCGCTCGGCACCACGTAGCTTACCCATCCGACACTGAATTTTTTTCCGTTTCGCGATGCAAGCAGTTCAGCTTGTAAGTCTTGATGTGTTTTAACTTCCATGTGAAAGTTTAGTTTTATTACCAGTGGCGATCTAGGAATCCAACCCAATGGGGGCACTTTATTAATTATAATTGTGCAATTTTTTTTTAGTCAACGATCTTGCTAAATTAAGACATTTATTATGGATTATAAGGTTTATAATGCGTACTTTTTATATAAAAAAAAGAACAAAAAATGAGCACAAAATTAATTCTACATTTTTTTTTTGGAGATATATGTAAGTGTGAATGCTAAATATAGCATTATATTACATAATTGTGCTAAATATGTAATATTAATTTTTTTTTTTTTTTAGTTTTGAGCGGGGGCACGTGCCCCCGCATGCCCCCCTTGGATCCGTCCTTGTTTATTACCTACTAATGTTATAACTCAATTTTCCAAGACATAAATGACCCGTCAAGGTTCTGTTGTTTATTTCTCTTATGAGGAACACACTATGTAAGTGTGTTGTCCATTTTTGTTGTATACCAAACATTACTGTACGAGGAATATGCTTTATATTGATAGATATTGTATTAATGTTCAAACACCTTATTTTTTTACGATGAATGGCAAGCATATCGAGACTTTTACAAAGTCATAAGTGTGGATCGCCTAATGAAACTACAGTGAGTGTCACTTTACATCAGATGATAAACCACATAGGCAATGATCACGACTTATACAACATTTTCCCCACTTAATCGTAATCTTTTGGTCGTTTTGTAATGTATGATGTATCTTAACCTTAAAAGCTGTTTTGATTAGCATTTTTATTTTTGGATTTCTTGAGGAAGAAGAAGAGGATTTCTTAGGTGGCTTTTTCCTTGAATATAAGTGTTTTCTTTTCTTTTTTTTTCAAATAAGATGACAATTGACAAACGTGTGACCTTTTTGGATGCCTATTTCAGTAGAAAATTCTCCTACTTGATTTCTTCGGACATTCAAGAACCTGACTACGCGTAGAATAAGAGATGCACAGAAAACGTACAAACTAGGCTCAGGGACTCACATGTGGGTCACACACGAAGTCACGAACAATCCGAGCCGTTCATTCATCTTAGAATGATATTCCGAGAGGCCCCACGTAAAATCAGCTCAATCGGACATCCGTAAGTTCTTGATCGAAAATCCCCCAGTTTCATTTAAATTTGGTTATTGTGAAAAAGTTGCTAACTTTAAGTATGCAATTATGCCTGTGGACTTTGTATTTGGCCTTGTTTAGCTTCAATGAATCAGCTTCAAAGAAAAAGATACAAATGAAATATCCAATCGAGCTCGAACATGCTCAATTGACCCTCCAATAAATATGGTAGTACCTCCCCTTGAACTACTCCTAGTTTTGCACCATAAGCGGTTCAGCGTTATTGTTGTGTGGAGCGGAACTTTGTCGCATAATCCATCAATAGTACCTTTTACTTTTGCTATCAACTTTCGGTCTCACGTATTTTAGTACTCCAGTTCAGAATGATTTTGAAAAACACTTTCATGTGCGATAGATCAAAATCACATAATTTAAAAGAGCGATCTACATCATATCAACAGATCGAAGATTAGGCATTCAGGCAATTTGAAACTACTTAATTTAAATTTCTTTCTTAACAAGTAGACGACTTATTCAGGCATTCCGGTAGACCTTAGCTTGTTAATGTGTCTACTTTCAACTATTATTATTTTTCAAAATTCAACTCTAAGCTTGCAAATTTTTATTCAAGACCGAAAGCCATCTAACCCTATAAGAAAAGCATCATTGGAGTGGAAAGGGTCCTGCGTTCAAAATCAAAATATGATCCGAACTAAAGCCATTGCGGCAAAGGAGGGATAAACTTGAATATTTCACATCCCCAAAGTGTTGTCGCAGTGATTACTCCACTTGCCTAGCCGGGGCTTGCCATCCCAAGGTCACAGAGTCTATTCTCCCTCAACAACAATTTGTCCTCATGCAGACCCGTGGAAAGGGCTGGAGAGACTTTGATCTAATTTTTTTGCATAATTCCATTGGCTTTGAACAGCTTTGCCAAACCCAGCTGAGATTGCTCAAGGCTTTCAACAATGGTCCCGTCTGGAACTCAACAACTTCATACGGCTCTGTTCCGAAAAAATTGCCAAAAAAGAAGTTTCCAAATCCGCCGGCAAGATAAATTCTAGAAACTAAAACCACACATAGCCGTGTGCAAACTGACTCTCTTTCTATTAACTTTTCACCTTTCAGCTTTGTCGTGACAGCTGACCTGCCAGCCAACGTCCTTGAGTACTAAAACCTGTTATAAGATCTAACTTGATACCAGTAAGTTCGACCGTTTGTTGCCGTTAGGTCGAAAAACCGATGGTTTGTTGTTTCGATTTTTTTGGTGCATTGTACCATGACATGGAGGTGAGGGTTTCCATCTTGGTGGAGCTCTCGGGCGACTAGGATGTAGTAGGGTTGGTAGGCTAATTGGAGTAGTGAGAGTAAGAGTTCTAGTAGAAGTTCTTTTGGACATGGGTAGTGTGGATAGGCGAGGAATACATTTTTTGCTTGAATCGAAAATTGGTTCGGCGTGGCATTTTTCAAGTATTTTTAGAAAAAGGGGGAAGTCCCTCCGACCGTACTGGAGGGAATAATTGAAGTGGGTGTATGGTTAGTGGTTAAAGGAAGTCCCTCCTGAGCCCATGAAGTGGGTGTACAATTGATGCTCTCTGTCATCTGCTTTTACAGCTGTCTAGTGTATATGGAAAACATGGGGGGCAAAAGTAAACGGAAAATGAAAGGCGGGAATTTAAAGTAAATCATCACTATTCTGAGCGTATTAAGGATTTGGCTTTCCAGAAAAGAAGAGGTCTGTGAGATGGGACATAACTTTATACACGTATATTTATGGTTCAGCAACAATACTTTGAAAATGAAAACTTGAATTGAACTCAAGAAATTATTGAAACAAACAAGAGATTTATTTGTAAGCCTCAAAACTGAATGTGTCCCTCTGATTATCTCAATTATTTTATATTCTGTTCTTCTCTTTCCTATTTTTGTATAACAAAATTTCCCTTGAATAAGAGCTATCAATGAAACTATGGTATGGTGGGAAGATGGCACGAATACCTCAGCTTCCGATGCGAGGCAAGAGCACGTTGAAGAGCTACATCCACACTCTCACCTTCCCGAAACAGCGAGTCATACAATTCACAGACAAACTGAGACAACTCCTCTTCGTCGTCGTCCCAAAGCCCTGTTGAGCGGTCCCCACTTCTTTCAGGTTCACTATCCTCCCAATCGCTCCTTGGACTGGCAGGCTCCGCCTCTTCTTCTTCTACTTCTTCCTCTCCTATCTCAAACTTCCCATTCTCCAGAGCATTGTAGTCACCCGATCCGTGAAATGTGGTTAACTGCATTTCTTGGGGTTCAGCGGAAGAGCAAATAACCGCTTTTGCACCAGAGTCTATAAATGCCTTGATTAAAGCTGGCGTAGGCCCATATGTGCCAGTGCAGATTATGATTCTGTCCCTCCAAGCTCCAACCTTAGTTACAACAGAAATAGAAATACAACGCATCAGGAACAAAATCACAACAACAGAGAGAAGCACCAAAATGTCATGAAGACAGGAAGAACTAGGGAGTAAAATTTCTAGTGGAGTTACCATGCACATAATTCGGCAACAATGGAGAAAGCAAATGACAAGACGATGAAATGTTCAGAGAGAGAGTAGTATCCTAGGGTCTACATTGTAAGGAACTACATGATGTAAACTGATTTCAGAAAGCCACAAGCTAGTGTTAGACTAGATGATCAATATGGGGTGACTACGAAAAGCTAGGTTTTATGTCCTACGTTGCGCACTCAAGATCATAGTATTCTAAATTCTCGGAGAGATCAGGGGATCATTTCTTTACTTCTTGGACTAGACAAGGCATTTTGTGATTAATTCTACGTGGTTTACTTACCATTCGTAGGTAATCATTGTTTCTTGATTTATTTCCATTTCTACAGATATTTGGCAAAAGTTAGATGTCACTGAACTTCCGGCCAATTATGATCAGGGAATCTCCAACTTACCCAGTGCTTGATTATAAACACAAAACTTAACAGAATGAAAGATCATCCCAACCAGTTAACATCAGAGCTCCATACACCAACCGTGCTGACATCAAAATCACTAGTAAACAAGGCCACCCAAGAACAAAATGCATTTAAACATAACTATCTTCTAATTTTAATAAATCAAATAATCTTGCAAATTTTTAATTTCGATTAAAAGCAGTGGTACGGATAACATAAAATAGCCAACTACTGGAGCTTACTTACGGATAACATAAAATAGCCAACTACAGGAGCTTACTTCAATCAAGACAGGAAAATAGTGTCCCGATTCTGATTTGAACACATCAGAGAAATTGCTCCAATAAACAATTGTGCTAATTGAGCAACGACCATTGAGACAAAATGAATTATTATGAGTTATAGGGAAGGAGGGACACTCAAAAGTAGGACCCAAAGACCTACCATCCGGCGAACATTATCAGGCGTCAAGTGCAAGGAAGGAACTGTTCTACGGAACATATATGCCCCAATTTCTTGATCGTCTTCCATAACCTTTAGGAACAAAAAAACCAGAATGAGTATATATGTGTGTGTTCATATTTCTTAGTTGCTAAAACAAGCAGACCCATTTAAAAAGTGAAAGGCATGAGCCAAAGAAGCATACTTGAGTTTGACGTCCAATATACCGGTGCACAATACATCCGATCTGGAAATAGGGCCTATATGCAACTAATTCAGCAAGAGTTGCTATGTTGGTAATGGCTGATGTATACTTCCTGTGCCGGCCCCGCATAATTGACAGCAAGCTAAATTTAACACTCTGAACAAACTTGTCTGCCAGTTCTCCAGGTTCAGCAACCACAAAGACATCATTCTGCCAGCTACATTCCAAAACGAATCTAAACCTAAGACCCCATTTGTTTTGTTCTATATATTTAACACCAGAAAGAAAACCACGCAAAGAACTTTTGGCAAAAAAAGTAAATTTTACAATAATACTTGTGTGTTTGGCTTAAAGTTTCGAAAATATTCCAACTGATACGTCAATGTAACCTGGGAAACAATATGCAAATACACCCAATTGTGCATCTATACTCAACCGCCAAAATACACATGCGCGTATATGCACTTGTGTAAGCAGAGAGAGAGAGAGAGGGAGAGAGAGAGAGAGAGGAGAGCTGAGCATGATGGATTAACAATTAATTTCATCCCGACTTTGTGTGGTTCCCGCCACGCTCACTTCCAAATATGGTGGACGATGTATCGATGGAAAAGGACCCAGGTAAATTTAGATGTACATCTATTTTGGCCCTCCATGAAAAATAAGTTTTTCAAAGTAACATTTCACACATATTTTGTTGAACCAAACAATGAAAGATGAGGAAATATTTTCCATCAAACCAAATGAAGCCTTAGGGTAGAGTCTCGCTACATTTACATATGAAAGCAACTCAGAAGAGGAACAAGAGAGGGAAAATGTGACCTTAATATTGAGCCACATGTGTCATTCTGCAAAGCTAAATGGACAAGTCCAACTTGTGGTGAATTCTGTAACTTCTCATGCAATGATTTTACAGGCGCAGAGAGCTGCTTGGTTACTGGGGGAGAATCAGGTGGTGAAGCAGCTGTTTTCGCAGATTGGGACCCATCCAAGCTTAAAGGTGGGACCAAATCTATTCTCCCAATCCTGTGAGGGCCAAAATCCGGACTGTATAGAATTGGTGTTGATGGAAAGCTCCCAGTGAAGAGAGGAGATGCAAATGGTGTTGGGAATGTTGTTCCGGGTACAGCTTTGAATGTCCCTGATAACCCATTCATAAGAGACAATCTTATTCCGGTTTGACTACAAAATGTCTCAAGGGACCGAGCATGGTGGAAAACTCTTCCTGAATCAAGACTATGAGAAGCTTCCACGAGTAATACATTACGTCTCCAACCCAAAGAGGGAACATTTTCTTTCAGCACTGCCAAAGACCAAAAGTAATCAAAGGTCAAATGGAATCAGATGTGAAGAAAATCTGAAAGAGCACAGAACTTAGCAAGCGGATGGAGGAATTTGGCACTTGTACCAGCATTTGAAGCCTTTGCATTTGGTAAGTGTTGAGATTTCAAATACTCTGACATCTTCTCCTCGTGATGGTTCTGGAGCAATCTTTCACAAACACTCTTCATTGCAGAAGAGTTGTTTTGGATGAAGTCCTTGGTTGCGGCCTCTAACTTCTTCCATACAGTAGGATCAGTCTCATCCAGCTCCATATCACAACGTTCATCCACTGATACAAATGAATGTAGAATCTTCAATTACGAAAGCACTAACCAACCAACGAGACGTTTCTTTACCTTCATATCTATTCAGACTCTGTCTCTGTGTCTGATAAAACATATGAAACTTTAAAACAGAACCAGTGTTCTAAAAGTTGACCGCCTAGGCCAACTACCTAGGCGGGGGACATTGAAGGAAATAGCGAAGTTGTTTAATAAATGGCCAGATAAAGCATCAACGTCTTGCCCAGACATAGTAAAAGGGGGAAAAAAAATACAAACTTTACCCGGATTGAAGCGAAAATAATGTATTTCCGGAAGCATTGGAAGCAACGCACTTAAAGCTTCCTCCACTCGGTCCACTGAGCACGCACTCTCAATTAACACTTGCCCAGTATCCAAATAACGCCATCCACCTTTCCGAATCTAAACAGTGTGCACTATGATTAAAATGAAAAATACAAAAAATTATACGGTTCTACTGCAGCAAAGAGCACAAGGTGCCATTCGAAAAATAAAAAAGTGCCATTCGATCCACCTATGAGCTGATGAACACAGGTTATTTGCTGTTTCGCCTCTATGTTTCTTTAATAACAATCAGTGACCACGATCCATACCACAACTTCAGAGCAGTTTTCCTTTTTCTTTATTAATTTATATTTTGATGAATTAAGAAAAAAAATATCCAGAAAGATGTACTAAATTCAAGAAAATGCAGAGTCCTCGCAACATTTTAACAATTTCTGTTGTCTTCTTTGAAACCTTTGATAATACTCACAAATATATAAATCAGAATCTATAAAAATCTCCAAAGAAAAAAGTTTGTTGAGTGTGGTTACCTTTGTTGGAACTGAACAACATCCAATGGAAACTAAACAGTCGATTTTTGTATCCGGCCATAAAAGTTGTGCTTCTCGAATGGCAAATATGGTAGGATTGTTTGCTACAATAGCACCATCTTGCCAACGGTGTACACCTGCATGCCAAAAATATGAAGGCGGAAATGTTGTTAGGACAAAGATGGGAACATAAACACCGAACAATCAAAGTAAAATATAGTAAATGGGCGAACTTAAAGCCCGGGAAGAGAGTACCATCAGAGAAATCATCAAGATAATATGGAGCTGCAGATGATGCTCTTATAGCTTGCCATATGTGATGCTTACAACTTCCAATGAAAGCACTGCGTTTGTATCCAACTTGAGGACCAGTAGTAGCTGCTCCTAGACCAGTTATAGTTGAACCTTCTGACATGGACAAAGGTATCTCTGGTGTGCCAGCAGGGTACTACACTTGGAAACCGAATAATTTGTCAAACAATAAACCCACTAACAAAATGAAAATATGTCCATGTCAAAACAAGTGGAACTCGTTATGTGAACCTGGTAATTGCGGAAAATAAAAGGTTGAGCTGGCACCGTGCTGACTAGAGTTGACACAACACATACTTTGGGAATGTTTTTCACTGCTGACTCTATCAAGAGATCACCATCCTCATCAGCACACATCTCTTTTAGCAACCTCTCGAACTGGTCCGCACTGTGCTGCAATAGAATAATAAGTCATCTTACTAGAGGGTGTAGTGAGAAATTTACGACAGGAACACACCAAATTAACTATTTCCATCCATCTTTCCACATATTTCTCAAACTGAGCCCGTGGAATTATTTATTTACTTTTCTACCTTGTTGCGCCGGGAAAAGGGGCAGGGGGGAGTTGACTAAAACTAAAGAATCCAAGAACACAAACAAGACCAGCATGTGGATCAATAACGTTAGTTCAATTGATGTAAATCATTTCTCGCCAAATACTGAAAGCTTGTTATGAGAGCATATCAAATTTTGCAAGTGATGCTACTTTTTATAAAGTAAATTCAAAGATTTTATGCTATTGAAGACTGGAAAAATCCTGAATCTCCAAGTAGAAGAAAAGGCTTAGCATACTTTAGATCCATGAACAACCACCCTAAAACTTTGCGATGAGCTTTTGTAAATCTGATCCAACTTTTCTTTCCAAGTAGCTGCCTCATTATCCTTTGGAACAGGGTCAGCAAATACAAGTTTTCCTGAAAAGTTACAATAAATAATCTCAATGAATATTACTGAAGAAATCGTACAGAATATCCAATGCTCATTTGTAGTATAGGGTACCCACCGAGATTTTTGTATATTTCTTCACATTTTTCCAGTGACATAAGTTTGATTGCAAGAGCAACAGCAAGCATACCACCCGTTGATGTGCCACATATAAGGTCAAACATCTCATGTATTTGTTTCCCTGTTCCTCTCTCGATTTCCTTTAAAATCTGTACAGTCGCCAGACCTTTCATACCTCCCCCATCCATTGAAAGTATGCGCAGTCCTTGCCTTGCAACAGGTCTCCCTCTAATGGCACGCCGCATATTCTCATTCTCCCCTGTGGAGGCATAATATTAGGAATTTCAGGTCAAACCAGAATGAAAGCAGAAATACACAAACAGCCGACGTAGACACAAACCAAGAATTGCCAAAGCACGAGCAGCAGCTTTATTGACACGTGGCTCAGATGGAACTGTCAGACGTAAAAGAAGTTCTCGCAAACTTTCAGAAGTAACAAGAGCTCGGCGGTTCTCCAAGCAGAATGCCAGATTTCCAACTGCTAGTAACGCTAACCTTTGAACCTAATGAAAGATAAATTGTCATTTTATACCAGCCTAAGTAATACTGGCAAGCCATAGAAACAACCGAATTCTTACTGAGAAAGTTCAATGTAAGAGGACTTGCCTCTGGGTTTTTATGGGCGCATAGGACTTTCAATGATTTTACTAAATCCTTTGTCAACATCTTTTGAGCCACACTGTCAGATGCAAAAGCTAAGCTGGCCACGACTTGTAACACAGAAATAAGTTCTTCTGGTCCAACAGATTTCAATACTATTCCAATGGGTTGCATGATGTCAGATTTCATCAACTGCATTGCCACAGAAACATCCGCCGCAAGAGATGTAAGAGCAGAACATGCTTGTTCAACCTGGTATAAAGCAGAACGGTTTAGACTAAATACTGGAAAGAAATATTGAAAAGAGACAAGGATGATAGCAACTACAATTTACTGACGTACCACATGCCGATTATCACTACTTATCATACTTATGAGCTGCCGAATAGCATTCTCATCTTTCCCAACAAATAAACGGTTTCCTTCATCTTGTATTATCTTCGCAAGGGCAGATGCTAGCAGTGGGTGGTGACAAGAGGAAAAGCGAAAGATAAGTGAGAAGAAGGCACTCAGTTTGTGTCGAGATGCACCAAAGTATGAACTGTTCTCCACCTGCCACGATTCCCTATGTCAATAAAATCCTACTTTTACTTGTTAGGGCTAAAATGGTTTAAGAAAAAAATCACAAGAATTACATTGATACCTCTATCTGCACATTCACTGATCTCAGATTTTCATCAGCTACTATTCTGATGTTCGCAAGGGACAAGTGGCGAAGTCTGTGTAATGGCAGAATCTCTGGTAGGAATTCAAGGGGATTACCAAATAGTCTAAGAATGCATAACTCAGCCATAACCCTGAAATTGAGTGAAGAGGAATATTAGACCTAGAGGAAACAAGGGATACTAAAACTTCGTTCAAAAACAGTGTGGTAACTGGTAAGTGTAGGCCAATCAAGGTCATTAGTTGCTCTTAAACTGACCTGAAATCAAGAAGAGGTCGAACCAGCTTGTTGTGCTCCAATGATAATTCCACCAGTCCAACGCATTGTCTCAGTTCAACTGTTAAATTTCCGGCAAAGACAACCAGAAGGAATGAGTAGCATGTAAGAAATTTAGACCATAATAATTGAGGTCTGCATTTATGTTTTGGATTCAATTTATTGGACCTTGAACAAATCTACATGGTCGTAGACAAGATAACCAGATTTTTTTCGTACAGAGGAGGTAGAAAATCAAATTCTGAACTTACCAGGTACTGAAACCAGCATATTATAGTCAACACTCAGAACTTTTAAGTTTTTCAGATCGCCAAGCTCAGGTGGCAAAATTGAAAGCTTGTTGTTATCAAGGTATATCTTCTCAAGAAGTGGCAGTCGAGTTAACTCTACTGGCAATACCTGTCAACAAGTGCCCGACTATAAAAAGGTTATTCCCACTCACAGCATTCCTCAAAAGCTTTACTAATTGATTCCTCTAAGAATAGAAGAACTTATTGATCTTCACAATAAATCCTAGGTGGATAGGCAGCATAAACTCTCTCATTAACCTCTCATTCATCTCAAAGTATCCACAATGAAAGATCCAGAATATGCCATAGATTAAAGTCAACATTTTGATGCTTCCCTAGCAGAGAAGGCAGACTGACAGTCTTTCCAGTGCTGAAATTAACCTAAACAAACACCTAAAGTTCAAAAGCCAAATTGCAAAGGTCATTCTTAGAGTTCAAAGTACTGAAAAAGCCTTTCTAAACCACATACAAGAGAAGAAAAGAAAAGAAAAAGAAAAGAGGTTTGCTACAGGCACTAATACTTGTACCAACAATTGCACAAACTCTCTCACATGGGATGTGTGGGCCTACCACTCATATGTGGGTCCCTCATATCTCATGTGAGAGTTTGTACAATTGTTGGTACAAGTCTTAATGCCTCTGTCGTTTCTCTAAATAAAAGTTTACATCAAAATTCAAATCAATGAATATCACATCAATCAAGCAGCCTTTATAGCCAGCGACAATTATAATCATTATGCAGGAATGTATGACATCCAATCTCCAATTTGAACATTTGGTAACTGAACTTTTCCAAATAACAGTCTCCGACTCGATGCAATGCTTAGAATCCGGAATGTCGCGAAGCAGAAAAGAAAACCTTAGATTAAATAGTATCTGCGCACAGAAGCTTCCCGCTAACTAGAATATGTTCTCCCTCAAGCTGAGAATTATCCAGTTTCTGTCCTCAAATTACCCATAAACCAGCCAAACCCAGCATTTAGAGCTTCATCTTCTTTCACTTTTTTGTTAATGGAAAGAGGAAACATCAAACAATATGGCATTCAAAATCTTTTCTCCTCTGGTTGTCTCAACAGCCAAACAAGAAAAAATCTAATACAGATACATGTTGGGTTTGTATCTGATACTTCACCTTGCATTTTCAGATCTACTTTTTTAGTAGTAAGGATAAGACGACAATTGATTGACGCAATCTTATTTAATGATGGCTACCTTAACAGCCGAGGTTGTACTTTTCTTCATTAGGTATATATAGTAAGACATAGACGTAGGCAATCTTGCCGAACCACACATATTTGCATGTCATGAGTGGTTTTATCCTTGGTGCTATTTCATGTATTTTTGTAACCCTATAGCCTATGTTTTACCCTTCATCTTTATTTGGTAACGTAAGAAAAAACAGATGTAGGCAATCATGCTGAACCACATATATTCGCATCCCGTAAATTATTGGTGTGATCAATTTAATTATTGATGCCTGTGTGTGTGTGTGTATTTGTTACCATATCAGCCGATGATGTACCCTATTTCTTCATTTGTTAATATAATAAAAACTTGACAGAAGCATTTATGCCGAACCTTACATAACCCGCTAATCACTTCTTGTTTTGATTTTATCCTTGGG
The DNA here is from genome assembly GCA_963854785.1 of Vaccinium vitis-idaea. Classification (NCBI taxonomy): domain Eukaryota; kingdom Viridiplantae; phylum Streptophyta; class Magnoliopsida; order Ericales; family Ericaceae; genus Vaccinium; species Vaccinium vitis-idaea. The sequence goes on along the minus strand of OY978221.1, from coordinate 29,169,579 downwards.
CCTACTGTGTGTGACTGTGTGTTTGTTAAATTGTTACCCTATCAGCAGAAGTTGTACCTATGACACCCTAGCCTGGCTATGGTGCCAGCTGTGAGGCCGGGTTCTGGTAATGAGTCCCGTAGACGTCCGGATGGATGGTCAAAAGTCCCACATCACTTGGTGGATGCCAAGTTCCGTGCTACATATAAAATATACCATGACCCTACCTTGTAGGTCTTTTAAAGCCGTGAGGGCACCAAAGCCCTGTGGAACATCCAGTTAATCGTGCTATGTTGTACCCTTCATCTTTATTTGGTAACGTAGGAAAAAACAGATGTAGGCAATCATGCTGAACCACATATATTCTCATCCTGTAAATTATTGGTGTGATCAATTTTATTATTGATGCCTTTTTGTGTGTGTGTGTGTGTGTATTGGTTACCATATCAGCCGATGCTGTACCCTATTTCTTCATTTGTTAATATAATAAAAACTTGACAGAAGCATTTATGCCGAACCTTATAAAACCCGCTAATCACTTCTTGTTTTGATTTTATCCTTGGGCCTACTGTGTGTTTGTTAAATTGTTACCCTATCAGCAGAAGCTGTACTTATGACACCCTAGCCTGGCTATGGTGCCAGCTGTGAGGCCGGGTTCTGGTAATGAGTCCCAGTAGACGTCCAGATGGATGGTCAAAAGTCCCACATCACTTGGTGGATACCAAGTTCCGTGCTACATATATAATATACCATGACCCTACCTTGTAGGTCTTTTAAAGCCGTGAGGGCACCAAAGCCCTGTGGAACATCCAGTTAATCGTGCTCCAGTTGCAACAATGCAGAGATAGGTCAATGGGTGAGCTACTGGGAAGTCCATGGGGTTAGGCATCCAATACGGACAATATTGTACAAGGCCAGAGCGGGTCATTACAGTACTGCTCTTCTTCATTTGGTAAACTAACGAAAATTGGGCATAAGCAATCTTGTCAAACCACATATCTATGTGTCGTGATTTCATATTTTGGTTGATTTTAGTTTTGGTGCTATTGTTTTCATGTGTGTATGTTCGATCACCCAACAATGCAATCATGTAATGTGGAGAACAAAAAAGTCTAGGAGCACAACTTCCAAACACAACTGCATCTGGAGCCGTTCGATATATGTAGACCCACATGAATCCAACAGCTCTGGATACAGTTGTCTGGATTTGTGATTTAAAGTTATGTTTCTAGAATTGGCACACTCATCTACATCCCACAACCACAAAGGCTGAGCACACTAATGCATTCTCTTCATTCGATTCATAATGGAAACTAGTGTGAACCACAGATGTACTCAACCACTCTGTTGGGGAATACACGTAAAAATCCATGCGTCTTAAGTCTAGTGTTAATTTTTTCCATATTTGATTATTCTTCACGTATGTAAATTTGTTGGTTTGGTCAATTTCTCAAACAGTTTGTTTGTGTGTGTGTGTCTGTTTGATTTATCGACCAACAATGCAAACATATAGAATTCTTCAAAAACAAACTCACCGACATTCCACATCCACACAGGCTGACCACAGTAACACTCATCCAATGATCCGCCAAACCCCCCACAACCACTCCCTCTCCACCACTCCCCCCCACCGTCGCTGCCGCACAATTCGACTTCAGAAGCCTCGTAAACACCCCAACCCCGTCACTCATCTGCCCTGTCCCACCGACCCTCGCCATCGTCACCGCCTTCAGCGGCTCCCTCCTCTTCACAACCTTCATCTCCACCCCCACCCCATCCGCATCTCCTTCCCCCTCCTTCAATTCCACAACAACCATATCCTGCGGCAACGGCAGAGCCACCATCAGCTGCGACTGGAGCCTCAGAGCCACCTGATCCTCGTCGTCAACCCCAGCCGTCCATTCGAGGTCGATTCGAAACCCTAGCTCTTGATCCACAATAGCCGACGCCGATGACGACCTCGACGATGATAATGATGATGGCGGCGATGATTGTGGTGGCGATGATAACGGGGTACGGCTGTGATCGTCTAGGGTATCTTCGGTGCCGTAGTTTAGTGATAAATGGAAGACGTCTGACGGGCGCTTCCACCCCAGTCCCCATGACATGGTTAGGGTTTTGTTTTTCTTGTTATCGCAATGGCGATCTAATTGAACATGAAAACAAATGCAAAGAAATGTAATTCATGAATTGGAATCAAATTTGTTCGAGTAAATCGAGCATTACGTTAGGAAGAGAATTCTAGAGAGAGAGAGAGAGAGAGTTGTTGTGATGTACAGATCAATGGAAAATGAAAACTGAGCCGCTGTACGTGTATATTTATGGGAGGGGGAAACGTTTTTTTGTAAGTTTTCCTGGTTGGGGTTTAACGAACAAGACGATAGATACGACGCCGTTACAATGGAGACAGATGGATGCGACCTCGCTAAGGAAGCTAGACGACACCGTTTGAAGTTTTTTTTTTTTGTTTCTTTTTTATAAATAATCAAGTGTCCAAGTCAGCTTACATTTCCACTAACTAGTTTTTGAAGTTTTTCTCAAAAATCAAAACAGATTATCATCTCACAATACATCACGTAAAAATATGTGAACACAAAAATCAAGGCAGTTTTAGAAACAAAACTTCCGTAGTGGAACACCCCCTAATTCTAAAGATCATAAACCCACCACCTACTAGAGGGGATCTCACTTAAAACCAGAGCAAATTCTTCATATGAACTGACCTTAAAAAAGTTAAGAGTGGTTTTGAACCTGAGGGAATAAGAATCCTAAGTATTTTTTTTTACTTTCTTTTTCATTGTTTACTATCCACGTAACGCCCCGTTTGGCGACCAGAGATGATTTTGGGTGGATTTGTAATGAGGGTGGATTTGAAGGTGGATTTGTAATGAGGGTGACCCCACCTCATAAGAATGGTGGATTTGTTAGTGAGGTGTTTGGATGGTATTTTGAGAAGGGGGATTTGAAAGGTGGATAAGAGGACAAATGACTAAATTGCCCCCAATTTATTAATTTACGTAATTGATAACATGGTTTAATTTCATTATAATTAAAATAAATACATAATACTTAGAATAAATAAACAATAATTACATAAATATATTAAAAATAATAATTATGAAATTTTTAAAAAAAAATCAGAAAGTGAATTTTTTTAAAATTAAAAGACAATTTAAATTTGGACCGACCTCACATCTCCTCTGGCAAGCCACCACCACCTCCACCAACCCCATGGTTGCTTTGACGATGGTTTCGCCCCTCTCAGGCTAGAAAAATTTCTAGATCTAAACCCATGGTTGCTCCGAAGACGATGGTAATCTCTCCGACGACGAAGATGGTTGCTCCGACGACGACGATGGTTGCTCCGATGTGGTAATTTCTCATGTTTTAGTATTTTTTTTTTTCAAAACCCTCCAAATCACCCGGATTTGGAGGGGTAAAATAGGTAGAAAAAACCCAAATCCACCCTTGTTAGCCAACGATACGGTCAGGGCTGTCGTTGGCAATCCGGGTGAAGCCGGACTGGATTTGGACTCCAAACAGTGAAAATAGTCTGGGTGGAGTTGGGGACGAAAATTGTGTGCCAAACACCGGCTGTGGTGGACCCTGGATTACAAATCCGGGGCGGTGGCAAATCAAGGTGCTAACGATGTCGCCAAACAAGGCGTGAAGATTTTTAATTGTGTAGGCCACTTTGCTTGGTTTTTGATTTTTCTTGTTCCGGAAAATAAAAGCAATGGTTAGTAGGCAAAAATATTTTCTAGAATTGAGGCAATTGATCGGTCCTCAGTAAAGCTAATATATTAATCTGGAGAGAGAATTAAACGATCGTAAAGCAATATTATAAAGTCTTAAATCCAAGTCGATCAATTAGCTTTACAAAGTTGGAGTGTTGGACACAGTAGTATCCATTAAAAGTGGCTTTCTAATTTCTCCCTCTACAAACGCTTTCACCGTGTACTCTGAAAAACCCTCAGAATTTAGCAATCAACCCAATCTAAGAGATCATTTTATCCAGAATTGTGGGGTGAGGTAAAATTGAAAAAAAAAGAAAAAGAAAAAGAACCTACAAAATTGCACTAGTGAGACTCAACATTACATACACTCCAGCATCAATTTTGGTTAGCATGTACATCCATCAACAGGTCAACCCTTTATTCTTTACTGGCTGCCGGAGTTCGGCCCGTTGATAAGGTAATTTCTCTAATTGCCCTGATCGTCATTGTCAACCCAGGTCTAGATATAGGTATCATATAGCCAGCCTGTTTTGAAGATTAGCCATACCTAGAGACCCTTGGAAATTAGAATTCCTAGTCCACAATGTTGACAAAGTCCTACAAAACTTCTGCTTCACCATACAAAGTACAACAATGAGGAATTCAGCCCAACAAAATTTTGAAAATAAAAAAAAACATATATTTGTATATAGTTTTTTTTTTGAACAGAATATTTGTATATAGTTGATGCCCTACATTTTTAATACTATAAAATATAGCTTTGACGCAGCGGAGTTGACGGACATCATTCCTCCGGAAGGTCATATCATCTAACTTTTTCAATCCCATAGAATCGGCATGATGATCAGCACAACCATCAAACAGAAAATATCGTAAGCAAAATTTTATCCAAAATTCTCTACTTTTAGCTAAAGCAATGAAACGCCAGGGCGATTGCCCAATTAGTAGGTGGAAAGTAGTTAAGATTGCATCCTAAAAGCAGTTAGGGTTCTTTTTCAACATTTCAATTTTCAAGAGATGACAATTCCTAACATCAGAAATCCAGCTTTCTTCCAGCAGAGTAAAATATCTCTCTGAGTTCCGCCTTCACCGCATCGTCAGCAAATACAAATTCAATGGCATTCTGGGCAAGCTGAAACATGTTGCTCCTTCCAAGACCTAGGTTATTGAAAAGGAAATAATAGTTATGCGTCGATGCACTAATCGATGGTTTTTCTGTTCGTATGGATAAAGACGGTACGACCTACCAAATGTAGAAGATGCAAGGGCGTATTCGTCAGAAAGACTGGTAGAAAATACACCCGAATCATCAGTGCAAAGGACCATTGGATGTTTTGCTTTATGCAGATCAGCTGTAATGCCAGCATATTGCACATATATGTTATTATCGTCAAGGCAACCTTTCTAAAAGACCATTATTAACATAGATACAAGTGACTATCCAAGTTCTCTATCATATTAATACCCTTTTAGATTTCGTTTTTAATCAGAACTTACATATAAGTACACAAAAACAGACAGAACAGGAAGAACTAACCGAAATGATGAAGATCAATGGAAGGGATTGATTCCGTTAGGATATTGGATGTCAGGCATATCTCAACCTGGAAAAAAGTAAAAGAGAACAAATAACTAAAAGCAAATGGCTAATTTAACACTGCTATTAAAGTTTTGTCTCATGTGATTAGATCATGAATATAAGACTGTTTGAAAAGCATTTTTGTGCAAATACGACTACTAATCCAATCCATACAGGTGAGCAAGACTTTGACGTTTTTTGTGCTGAAAAGTACCTAGTATGTATCATGATAACATTAAGGGTCAGAAGAAGTAAAATATCAAACCGGTATCTTGCTAGATTCCAACTTTCTCCATTCTTCTTCTCCAAAGCAACAAGCATGGCCAATTCTCCCAGGAAGAAAGTCTAGCATTGCTTGTATTTCCTCCTTATTGGGTACCTAAAAGCACCAAGTCATAAAAATAAAACCAGTCAAGGCAACTCCTTCCATGACAAGAAACCGAAACCAGAAATATGAGAATACCAAAACGCACCTCACCACAGTGAAGAGTTATTGAGAGACCTCCCTCCTTAGCAAACTGTAAAGCTGGTAAAAAGGTTGCCCTGCCACAAACGCAAAGAGGAACAAATATACAACAGCTCTACAGTAATGGAGAATAATGCAAATGGAAAAAATTGAATCGTTTGAATAGCGAAAAAAGTACCATTCACCCACGACAGGATTTCCAGAAAGGTCGATACCCGTTACACCCAAATGCCTCATTTCCAGTGCAAGCTTAACCTTTAGAAACCAAGGACAGAAATTTACTATTTACAGCCTTGCCTTTAAATGTATGTAAAACTAGAAACTTCTCTGTAGGTTTCATTACATACAGTTTCCATTGCAGACTCAGTAGACTCACGACGGTCAATGCTGAGAAGAAGTCTAACATATATCTTCTGCTTTCTTGCAGTTCCATTACATAAATTGCTTCTGCCACCAGAATTCACAGGATTTCCCATGCCCAAACCCTGAGGAGCAAGATCAACTTCCACTGTAGTGACATCCATCACACCCTTCACCACTGCTTCCATGTAAGATCGCTTGCTAATCCCATTCAAATCATTTTTCTGTATTCATGGTAACCCATCATTCCCTTCAATTGAAAGATAAAAACTGTCTACTCACTACACGTAAGTAAGTAGAACCAACTTCAATTACTAATAACCACCTTACAGCCTCTCATCCTATGCTACAACTCCAAATTAATTGACATGGCTATTAATCATCTACTTAATGGAAAACAATTATCGCACCATTATTTTGATAAGAGCAGTAGTACATCAGTCCAAGCAAAAATTTATCACAAACTTTGTTTAATAGAAATAGCAACACCAACTACAAGAGTACCTTCGGAGTAGTTCTCAACTCCAAATAAACAACATTCTCTGCGGCAAAGTCCTCGACAACCTAATTCATGAAAAAGATGGTGAATAACGGTTTTGAGTAGCATTAAAATTTAGGAGGGGACAGTTTCTCATACTTCTTTAGTAATTCTTGTAACAGTTTGGAGGTCCGTAGTAACTTTGTGGATCAGGTCAAACAACTTGAACACTTCGCGAAGTGAACGGTCCTCTACATCAGCCATCAGGAAGAGAGTTTTACGCATGTATCATATAACGAGTATCGTATATACATGTAAACTGTCATTTCACATAGGAAAATGCGCTTACTCTTTAGGATAGCATGCTCTACATCTGAGAAAACTATAGTACCCTTTTCACCTAAACCTTTAGCAAGCTCCCTGTAAAGCAAAAACGGGGCATCCTCAAATATCAAAACATCAAAAACTGGGCATCCTAAGACAGAGAAAATACTTCACCAATGAAATGCTTAACTCTCCTCTCTGCATTTATAAATGAAATAAGTACCATATCCACCAGAAACTAATGAGTTCTCTCTACAACCACTTCAACCCTTTAATGAGTTCTCTCTAGAACCACTTCAACCCTTTAATACTTATTAATCAACCACAAAATCTTAAGCTTTGAAATGAACTCAACAATTTCCTTCCTAGGTACAAACAATGGATACCCAATCGAAAGTACATATATTAAAACAAGTACCTCTCCACCCAAAACTCAAAAACAAGTTCTCCCTGTAACAAAATTCAACCTGCTCATACAAATCAACTTTACAATTAGGGTGACCACAAAACTTTTGGCCTGGAGTATTTTTTGACTATTTTTTACTTTTCGAAATTTTGGTTCAGCTTGGGATTAATCATTCGTCTCAACGAGAAGAATCGGAAAAGTATGAAAATGTGAACCGAAGTTGAAAAAAATTCATTATATAAAAAGACACTTTAAACAAAATACCAGTTGTTTGGTATTCTTTTCGTCTTTAGTGAACTTTTTCTTGCTGTTGGTCATACTTTTTTACTTTGTAGACTTCACTCGTAGACACAAATGATTAATCCAAAAAATAAAATATGAATCTAACAAAAATTCAGCAAAGATGAACAAAAATACTGAAACCAAAAATACCAAATATATACCCCTTGATAGAGCTCAATGGAAAAAAAAAAGATTCATGTAGCCGACCCTAATTGATTGGATCGTAAGGGTCGGTTTGGTTTGGTTATAGCACCAAAATTTTTTGCAATATTTTACTCCATTTTGGGTCCAGGGGCATTCATACATGGTGCAGTACATCATGCCCGGCTCAACCCTTTGTGGCTTTTGGCCTTGTGTTCTAACAAGACTCCATAGATTTAAAAGCTTTTAAGTATGATACCCACTAGCTCTCATGAATTTATATATTCCGAATATAACGACCACAACAAGGCTCCATTTAAATTAAGCCCAAGCCTCCATTTAAATATGTAATCAGTATACAAGTACATATAACCAGGGGTCCGACAGAAGGGGGTGCCCGGGCCCCTTTGACAACTCTAAATATTTTCTTTAAATGTATTAGTATTTCAGGTTAATTTATAAGAATTCTATAAGACAAGCCTTGCAAGTCTCTTTGATGAAAAAATTTCAATAAAATAAGTGTATATTTTGGTGAAAAACCTCTAGTAATCAACAATGTTTTGGTCTGGTAATAAGCTAAAATGATGGCTATGAATCATAGGTACAAACTTAGACCTGCCAAGTAGCATCACACAGATACCCAGAAAACCGGGAGTTAGAGGTTTTCTCCTGTAGTTTTGAAACCTCACAAATGCTATCAACTCCTTGGACGGTCTACACGGAGCTTTGCTGGTTTTGCTCCGACTTGAATTGGGCTCCTCGCATGTAGGCGGTGGGATTGGACACCTAAGATTAGTCGAAGTGTGCGTAGGCTGACCCAGATACTTGAGTTATTATCAGATTAAGTTATGGATTGTAATTTATGTCATCACTGTAAAAAAGGAAAAAAAAAAAAAAAAAACGTGGTTCAGGCTTCACAGTGTACAGATCCAGAATCCGCAACTGCATATACCATAAATAAGCAAACAAATATGTGCAATAGAGAGAGAGAGAGAGCATACAGTAGAGTGGAGTTTCTGATAGAGCCATTGAGATGGGCATGTAGTTCAATCTTTGGCAGTGAAACCCACCAATCCATATCTCTCTGTTTCTCCATCAGTAAGTAAGTCTTCAATTCTTCTTCTCCGCGGTGCCCAATGCTAATCTCGCTAGGGCTTGAAATGAACCTACTGAGGAAAAGGGTTTACTGGCCGCAAGTCTATATGGTCTAGGTGGCAGGTGAAGCGCCGCGAGTGCCATCTTTCGTGAATTGGGAAAGTTCAGGGGCTGCAAATTGAGAGTAACAAACGAAAACCCCTTTTTACATGTATAAATTATCTCCAACTAGTATTTAACACAGGGAAGCGGGGTGTCTGTGGTGACTTAACAGGTGGTGTAGTGGGCTAAAAACGGCACCGTGTGGTGCCCACTCCATGCCTTTGTGAAATGTGATTTTGTGGGGCCCACTTTCGGGTCCCACACAAACGATCCGAACCGTTAAATAATTTAAAAATAATTATTAAGATGATCTCAGAGAAAATCAGGCCCATTGGATATTTTTATGTTACTCATCTATTCTTTGATTTTCATTCAGAATTCAGGATCCTACCAGTTTGAAAGAATCTTTAGGAAAAATTATAAAATTGTGGGCTTGGAAAATCATTGATCTGAACCATAAGAGTCGTAGGGCTCATTGAGAAGAGTATCTACTAAAAAAATTATCTCGTTCGGATATGGATAGGTATCAAATCACTAAAAATATGAGTTTTTTTTACACCTATCGATGTCAGAACAAGATAATTTTTTTACTAGATACTTTTCTCAACGAGCTCTACGACTCTTATGGTTTAGATCAATGATTTTCCAAGTCCACAATTTTATAATTTTTCCTGAAGATTCTTTCAAATTGATAGGATCCTGAATTCTGAATGAAAATCAAAGAGTAGATGAGTAACGTAAAAATATCCAATGGGCCTGATTTTCTCCGAGATCATCTTAATAATTATTTTAAAATTATTTAACGGTTCGGATCGTTTGTGTGGGACCCGAAAGTGGACCCCACAAAATCACATTTTACAAAGGCTTGGAGTGGTCACCAAACGGTGCCGTTTTTAGCCCACTACACCGCCTGTGGTGACCACAGGCACCCCGCTTCCTTAACATAGTCGCATATTATGTGAAACCCACAAAAGTTTCTAATACTAACGTGTGCTAATTGGGCACACATTGGGCACGCGTTAAGGTTGAAATATGTAAAAAGTGTATTGAAACGTGTAAAAAAATGTATTGAAATGTGTGTATTTTTTTATTTATTTGTGTGCTTATTGTGTACATGTTTAGCACCCGTTGGTAAGAACCTTATTAAAAAGTTAATTATTTGGTCAAATTATGAATAAGCATTCTTCTCGAGTCAATACTTGGCGACTCTTCTTTCTTAGAGAGAGAAAAATAGAACCAATGAAAATTGTGGGAGGTGGGGGTTGAAAACGAAGAGCAAACAGGAGTAAAGTATTATCCGTAGGAAATCGATACTAATAATTATCCGTAGAATTTGATTCTACTCATAAATAAAATACGAGTCTAGGGAGCTTTACCAGGACTAATAACTACTAAAAAGTTGAAAATGATCATAAAAACCAATGGCGTTTCGTGAAAAAATATTCCAACGTTACTGGTCAATAGAGAATCAAAGTCGATTTATCAAAGAATCATAAAATGCTATTATACGGGTGTTTTCATAAGAACTGAGCGCGACAAGTGTTTTATATTCATTAGCCTTTTCAAAAAAATTAAAACATTGGCAAGTTTGCATTATTGTATTAGATTTTACCTTTTCCAAAAATGTCTCTTATAAATTTCAAACCTCACTTATTTTTCCATTCTCATTACGTTTCTAACAAATTTTAAGTGGTCGGTAAACTCCCAATTGGATAATTCTTCCCCATCTCCGCCCCCATATCCAGAAGGGATTGACCGCCTTCCATTGGAGATTGGGAAAACAACCGAATTAAAGTTGTGAGAGGAGGGACGTGAAAATGAGAAGCAAACAAAATATTTTTATAGGCGATAGATATAACTAATATAGGGGTGTTTGGGAACTTCCGGTTAGCGCGACAAGTTTCTTATATTAATTATCCTTCCAACAAATTTATACTCCTGCAACAAATTAAAACATTGACAAGTTTGCATTATCGTATTAGATTTACCGTTTTCCAAAAATGTCTCTTACAAATTTCAAACCTCACTTGTACCTCCAATTAGAGAATTCTTTCCCATCCTCGTCCCAATATTCAGAAGGGATTGACCGCCTTCCACTGAAGAGTCGGTATATTCGAGTATAACCATATCAAAATTACATAAACAAGAAACGGCGATAGGATCTACACAAAAGAATTCATGTGCTACAAACAACATAAAATTCAATTTAAATACAGAACATAATAGATTGTCACAAACAATTACAATCCACATGGGACAGTGTCACGACCCAAACCCGGAGGTTAAAGGTCTAGTGACCGGCCAGTGAGTCTAGGTCACCCTAGGCCTAAATATTTTAACCAGTTTAGGGAATTTATAAAATCCAGCCATCAAAAAAAGTTTTCTAAAGGAAATTATGCAAGTTGCAGAAGCACGATTTCAATAGTCTCAAAATACGCCAGAGTTCTACGTGCAGTATAAAAGTGAACGCTTTACAACACATATATACATGACCATAGTCTCGCTTGGCCGGGACAAACCGGCTACCAAAACGATAAAACTAAAAGTCCCCACAACATTATCAACGCATCAAAACCAACAACCGAAAAGACTTCAATAATCCATCTACTGTTGGAGACCTGAAAAGTATGATTTTTTGAAAATTCCATAAGCTAAAGCTCGTATGAAACACTTCATATCTTATAAACATTCTAATCATGGATTTAGTCAATGCCAGGCAAAAAATTTAAATCATACTTTTCAATTACTAAGCAATAAAAAGATTCTTAGTAACAAGATAATAAATCTTTCAGTTCGTTCGTAGAATGAAATCCAGCTTTTCAGGATCAAGAAGAAAACTATCGCGATATTAAAATATTACATTTTATAATACCCGTCGATTTCGCACATCTTTCGTGAACATGTTTCGACCAGAATAGAAGAGGAGTGACTTCTGCAATAAAAAGGAATGACGTCAAACCATCGAGATACCTGGCCCGCATCTCCCACCCTTATAACACCAAACCGCTTTGTCTGTTTAAAGTCCTCAAGCCCGGACACTGTTGTGCCCAAACACGCACCACACGCACAATAGCAGTATAAATCAAGAAAAACGACACACGAATTTACGTGGTTCGGCCAAATTGGACCTACTTCCACGGGGAGGGGGGGTTTCACTATAATCCGGAGAAAACCGTGTTGTTGTGTTACACACTCACACTCACTCTCACAATAGTTGAAACCTCACCAATGATCTCTCGTGTATCTCTCTCAAACTCACTGCCTCTCTCTCTTTTTGGTCACACAAAATCAAGGGACTAACAATGAATATATAGAGTTACTTAAAAAACCCTAAAAAACTCCCACTGGGCCTAAGCCCAACGGCCCACACGGGGTGGACTCTCAACAGACACATGTTCAGATGTATCGACATAAAAAAAAAAAAACCTTGGCAAGTTTGTTTCACATATCAACCAATATCCATGATTCAATTTAAAATTAAACACAATTCTAAAAATGTTCCAATGGATATAAAACACTTCAAAAACAGATATGTAAACAAGATATGAGTGTTTCACCTTACTTCTAACGACGCAACTAATGATACACGCGTCTCGACTAACTCCCAACATAGCGAATAATGTCGCCTGGCTAAAAACCGAATTTCCGTCAAGAACGACGCCGATCTTCAACCTCCGGAATCTGGTCCCCTGTTCTCTTTTCTAGCTCTCTTTCTATTGTTTTGGTGCAGTAGTAAAAGGAGGAGAACCAACTGATCTCTTCAGATTTGCTCCCTTATGCTTAAGCATGAGGTGTAGCTATAAGCATGAGGTGTCTTGCTTATGTGCAAGGTGGCACTCAAGCCGCTCCAAGGAGGAATTCTCCAGCCTTCTCCACGTTTCATTCATTTTTTTTTTTTACTAATTTGTTTTATTAAGTGACTAAATAAGTCACATCTCCACTATATACTTGTTTTCTTTCCAAGTTAACGAGTAGTTTCGAAAAAAAGTCATATGTGACTTACGGAACAACTTGATCACCCGTTTCGTTCTCGAACCGTACTCGTAGTAACAATCCTTAGTCGTCACAGACGGGTTGTAAAATCCCTATATTTAAAGAAAATATAGATTGTCACAAAACAATTACAATATTTAAAGAAAATTTGTAATGCTATATTCCAGAATTACAAATTACTAAACTTGTTGGTAAAAGACTTATATATAATCTATATTTGAATTTATACTATCTTGAATGTTTGGCTATCTAGATCATTACATTAGTATTAATTGTCTATATGGACACATGCATTGTACACCAAACCAACCGAGGGATTCTATATTTATTTCCGTTACTATATTGATCCGTGGTGTGTGTATATATATATATATATAATTGAGTAGGACTTTTCCAGTCTAGTGTATTCTCTTATATCATAATTTTTTTTTCAGAGAAAATTTAGGTTATATCCCTTAATTTGACTTTACGCGAAAAAGCATTTTGGTCCTTCTAGTTCCAATTTAAAAAAATTGAACCTTGCATTTTGAGATTGGTTTCAATGTCAACCCTCAATCGAGTTTTGTTAATAATCTGGACAGAAATTAGTCACGTGCAGGCTTATGAAGCGCATTTATGCAAAAAAGCACTTTGGTCCTTCTAGTTCCAATTTAAACATATTGAACCTTGCATTTTGAGATTGGTTTCAATGTCAACCCTCAATCGGGTTTTGTTAATAATCTGGATAGAAATCAGTCATGTGCAGGCTTATGAAAGGCATTTATGCTCCGAGCCTGTGCTTTTGGATTTTAGAGGGAACTGGGAGTGACACTTACTGTTGGTTGAGTTCACCTACAACAACAGTTACCAAGCGAGCATTGAGATGGCTTCATACGAATCACTGTACGGATGACCCTACAATCACCGGTTTGTTGGGCTGAAATAGGAGTATCAAACCTACTTGGTCCAAAATTGGTTTGGGAGACAACGAAGAAAGTCAAAATCATTCATCAAAGACTTCTAACTGCTCAAATCTGACAGAAAAGCTACGTCAACAAAAGGACCAGGCCCTTGTCTTTAACATTGGAGACCTTGTGTTCCTAGATCAAATCTCATGGGGTATCATTCAATTCGGAAAGAAAGGGAAGCTATCGCCGCGCTACATTGGACCGTTCGAAATTTTAGAAAAGATTGGAGAGGTGGCATATCAACTGGCACTGCCGCCACCGATTGCAGAAGTCCACAATGTGTTCCACGTGTCAATGCTAAGCAAGTATATTGCACACCCCTTTCAAATACTTGACTCGAAGGAGGTCAACCTCAATGAAGACATGACCTTTAAGGAGAGACATTAAGGAATTGAAGAATCAACGTGGGCGCTCCATGTGCACAAATTATCCACACCTATTTCCAACCGAAGGTACGCCCTAATTTCAAGTACCAAATTTTGTTAAAGGGGATGGATTGTAACATTTCAAATGTTTAATAAAAAAATTTGAAATGTTTAATTTTAATCTAGCTAATCTTGTTGTATTATCCTAATACCAAACTTGGTTATCTTTGTCCTAACTAAATCTTAATCCCATTATCCTAACCAAGCCCTAAAACCTAATTATTAACCCTAAAACAAAATCCACTTTAAACCATCACCTCCACCTTCCCATCCATCAATCCATCACCCTCCAATCCATCCACTCCCCTTATTTGGGCTACCACGCTCCCCTCTCCACCCATCTCCCATTGAGAACCCCCCCCCCCCCCCCCCCCGAAGTCCATTCTCCATTACTCTCCCTCCACTCACACCCCCCTCTTCTAATTCAAAAGTTATACAACACTCACCCGTTATCTACTGTAAACACACTCATACCACCTCCTAAAATCAATAGCAAAGATAGAGAAACAAAGAGAAACGAAGGTAGCAAAGCGGGTCTTCCGCCACACATCACCAAATCTAAATCCAAGCTTCACAAGTCCTAGCCTACTCACAAGGATCACAAATCCACCCAACATTCGAGCGAAATCCATCCAAGGAGCTTTAACCACTTCATCTTCTCCAACCAAAATTTTTCTTCCTAACTTCAAATCAAAGGTAGATTGTTCTAGACCTTTTAAACTATAAGATAAACATGTTCTAGTAGCATATTATGATAGTTCAAAAGTGATATGGAGGCTTGAATCAAGCCCAACCAAAACTAGAAGAAAAATAGAAACAAGTTATCACAATAGGAAGTCTTACCAATAGAACTATTTTTCTAGGGGTTTTTACGAGCCAGTCCAAATTTTTGATTTTGTTTCCCACGAGCTTTAACCCTTCTCCAAAAAAGCACACACAAGGATTGCCATTGCTTTTATACCCTGAATACCCTTATCAGTTATCTCATCCTCGTTGAAAGTCATCTCGACAACTTGATCGTCTTCGCCAAGCACATGAACATCACCACCACCGTCACCCTACATCGTGCCATCTGATTCTCCATCCAATGGCCATTGTTCAACGGTGACATCTCCGATAGAGCTCCGAAGATACTGATTTATGTATTACGTGCCCTACATCGCCGCTTCTACAGAAAAAATCTTTACTAGCGAACAAGAGATTTGCTTAACAAAAGCTTAGATCAAACCACAGATGGAGATCAATGGCGTCTAAGAAGCTGAAAGTTCTTCGTTGACTCTGAGTCAGCTGATAGCAATGTTGCTGGGAAATAAATACTTACTATGCTAGTGCCATTGTATTCGCATCTGATTTTCCATTTATAGTTCGTGAACTTTTATGTTGCTATTGTTTGAACTTGAATTAAAGGTTTTAGCTGAAAAGGTAGAGTAGTTTTCTCATTGTATGAGAAAACACCTACAGAAATTCTAGGTGTTTTAAAATCCAGTAAAATTCATGAGCTCAAAGCTAGTTAATGAAATTCACCTGGTTATGTTTGAAATTCAATGAAAAATTCATGAGCTCATCGTTGTATTTTGAAACCCAGTGGAATTCATGAGCCTAAAGCTATTGAAATTCACAAGCTCATTGTTCTATTTTGAAATTGAGTGAAATTCATGAGCTTTAAGGTAGTGAAATTCAAGTGGTGGTTTGAAATTCACCTCGTCAAATTCTCAAGGTGGTTTAATATGGTTGGTTGTGTTTGGTTTGGGTTTTTGGTAATTTTTGAAGGAGAAATAGGGATAATAATTAAAAATAGGGGTTAATGATTAGAGAGAGATAGAGAGAAAAATGAGAATAATATTTAAAAATAGGGGTAATAATTGGATAATAATTGAGAAAACTGAGTCTTGAAACCCAAAACGAACAAGGCCGTTTTGTTCTGAAACCTAGTGAAAATTACAAGCTCAAAGCAAGTGAAATTCACGAGCTCAAACACAGTCAAAACTCGTGAAATTTTAAATTACCGAGTTCAAATTTCACGAGCTCATAGTTTTTCCTGATATACATCTATTTGTTAAGATCGTGAAATTGATCCACCAGTAGGGGTTAGGGTACACATTATCTTCATGTCATTCAGCTCGTGAAATTTTGCAGGCCGGAAAAGGTCGTCGGCCGGAAGTGGATGTTGGGTGGAGGTGGGAAGTGGAAGATAGAAGGGGAGTAAAGTGTAAATTTATGTTTGAAGAGTAGAAGGGTAATTTTTATCATGAGGTTGTACTTAGAGGTAAATAAACAGAGGGCGTCATTAATGGGAACTTGGTTTTCCATTTGCTAAAATGAAAATCTCATAAAATCAACCTCATTTTATCACCTCCACCTCATTTTATCTTTTGGCAAACTAAGCCAGTTCACTTTTCTATCTTAGAGGTAATTTGCTGATTTCACTACCGTTAAATAACCCAAATTTTTGGGTTCTACTAGTCTACTGGTAGAACCATAACCCCTACCGTGAGACTGGTCAGACGACCTATTATGGATTTCAAACACATGTTGACTTCATGATGTTATTTCTATTGTTTTAAATTAGTATTATATGATTATTAGATCTTGAATAATAGATAAATAATTACATTTTAGAAAATATGAAATAGATTGATTCGTGGATATTGAATTAAAAATGCTAGACTACTTCCTTTAGTTATAAAATTCCATTAACTGTTAAATGTAATAATGAGATTTTTCTTATAGAAACAACTTATACAAATGGTTATTTTAAAATATAGAACTACTTGAATAACATTAGTGAAAATCTCCTAGTTAAAAGAAAAACATTTTTGGAATAAAAACTAAGTTAATAATAACTCAATATTTATAATGATGACACTCCTAATTATCTAAGAACTGAAAATCATGTATTCACCTATTAATTTCTAGAAAACTTACATACCTAATACATAAAATCTTTTGGATAAATTACTACTATTTAATTAAACCCTTTACTAATTTAAAATTACCGATTAATCACACTACTATATCCTTAGATTTTACAAAACATCACTTTACACCTCATGAGAATTTATAAAATTACGTTCTCCCCCTAAACCTTGTATATTACAAATTAGCCCTTCAAACTTTATAAAATTACCGAGTCGCCCCTAAATTTTGTAAATCTACACAAGGGTAAAATATATATTTGCCCTTTAAACTATGATTTTTTTTTACTTAGTCCGTAAACTACCAATTGAACACACTTCCTCCTTAAACTCTAAAACCGTTACACACTTCACCCAATTCTTCACTCCCATCCCGGGGATGGATGGAAAAATGAGAGGGTTCAACCCTGGAAGGTTTTGGAGCAAAAAATATGGGTCAATTCGACTTAAACCCTAAACTTTAAGTTTGTGACGGTTGGTTTTATTTGGCAAGTATAAATTGGTTATTTATTTCTTTTTTATTTGTTTATGATCTAATTTTGCAGATTTAAGTTGAATCATAGTGGAAATTTAGTTAAAGAAAATATGGTAAAGTATTATGTTGGTGGTACTGTGAGCTACATTGATTACTGTGATAATGATAGAATATCTAAATTGAGTTGCATGCAATGTCTAAGGAAGTTAGGTATGAAGGAGAAGTATCTTTTTACTACACGTTTAATGATTTAGATGGAAACTGGGTTTTTATAATGATCCAAGTAGATGGTGATGTCACAAACGTAGTTCAAAACCTTACAAATCAGTTGGTAGAAGTGTACATAGTAGATAGCAATTTGGAAGGTACCATTACTGTGGATGTGGGGGATGGCCTAGAAGTTGTGAATGTGGGAGATGGCCCAGAAGATGTTGATGTGGAAGATGGCCTACAAGATGTTGATGTCAACGGTTGGGAATGAGATTCTGAAGCATTTTCACAAGCTAATTACACTTTTGTGGATTTGGCAACTCAAACACCTTCCTTTAGTAAAAAAACCCAGCAGCCATCACTAAAAGAATTTTGATAATGATTCTAAGGCTTTTATTGATAGTTATTATGACCTAAGTGAAGATGATGATGCCTTGTTTGATGCTAATGTGGATAAAAACATAGAGTTGAGTGGAGTGAGTTAGAAAATGGTTGTTGGAAGTGATATCCTTAATGACCATTTTCATGAAACTGATTCTGAGGATGAGAACTCTTCAGATGGTTTAAGGAGTCTTGACTCATCAAATGATGAAGACAGAGAGAAGAGGCCAAAGTTAAGGGAGTACATGTCTGTTATAGGGAAGCAAGAACTTATTTCAGAGGAGGAAATGATTTTCAAGAATAGGGCTCATTGCGTGGAAGTTATAAGGCAACATGCAATTCTCAATGAAAAAGAAATCACATTTGAAAAGAATGAGACATGTAGAGTTAAAGATAAGTGTGCTGATCCTTGCCCACAAATGTGGTTGATAACCCCAAATGTTGTATATATCGAGGCTTATCTCGCTCGTTGTGATCACACACACGTGCATTTTGTGCCTTTATACGATTGATTTTGCGCGAGTTGTGTTTTTGATGAGTTTCAGAAAATCGAAGCTAAAAGGTGTGTCCAAAGCTCCAAATAATCCCCGGTTGTATCCGGAAGTACCCAAGGTCCCGCAATGCCATGGAGGACAATCGCCGAAGCTTAGAAGTCGATTCAAAAAGCTTTGGAAGGTTCAAGGAAGGCCCGGAACAAAAGAACAAGACATTTGGAGTTATGAGCCTCGGGAAAATCTGACCAACCGATAGAAATAGGCTCATTTCTCTCAAGATACAAAGGCTATGAAGATGAGGTCAATTGGGTTTGAAAGTAGACTCATAGAGCTTTCCAACGGTTCAAGAATTGCCTCATTCCGAGTTCGGACGAAGCCGGGACGTGCCCGCGAAGTTGGGTCAAGAATCTGCCTGACCAGAGCAATCTGGATCGATCCAGATCCCTAGTGGATCGATCCAACTTCATCAGAAACCCCCCAAACCACTTTGGATCGATCCAAGGTCATGGTGGATCGATCCAACTTCATTAAAATGCTCCAGATCAACTTGGATCGATCCAAGGTCATGGTGGATCGATCCAACTTCGACAAAAACCCACCAAATCAACTTGGATCGATCCAGAACTATGGTGGATCGATCCAACTCCACTCAAATTGTTCAAGAGCCATCTGGATCGATCCACTATGGTAGTGGATCGATCCACAAGTGGATCGATCCACATCAATCCATGGAGCATTTTTCAAGCATTTCAAGCACTTTTTGTACTTTCTACTTATGGAAAGTTTCTATTACAAGCATTATTAGGATATTTTGAGAGAGATGGAAGGTGTTTGTATATATTTCCCTCTCCCTCTCTCTCCTCTCACCTTCTTCCTCCATTAGTTTTGTTCTTAGTTTAGTTCCACCTTCTCTCTAGTTTTTAGGGTAGTTTATCTTTGATCTAAGGTTTTCATCTTCATTAATGTTGTAAGTGTACTCTTAATCTTTACAAATCTACTGTTTATTTGTATTTTCTTCATGTTTCGTATTTTCATGTTGTTCTTGCTATTTCCATTGAAAACTCTAATTTCTAAGTGTTGTTTGTGATTTTCTCTAGTGTTAATGTTGTAGGCCAACTTAGGTTCTTCACTTAAAATTAGTTTTTAAGTTTATTAATCATGTTTTGCATCTCCTTCAACGTTCTAATCTTATTTCTTGCTATGGTTTGTGAGTAGTTTAAGTAGGCTTAGTCATGGGGTGATTAGCACTCCATGACTTGGGATTAATCCATCCATCTCATGTTAAGGCATACATTGCTTGTCTATCAAATATTTAGGGTTGCACTTTTATGTACCAAAGAGTGGGTTTGTTAATCTCTTTGATCACACGTAGCCAAGAGCTTGACTACTTGGCACGTGTGATACTTTGGGCGATGTCAACCCATCCGTTTGCAAAATGTACCGAAACCTCTAATCTTTGGTAAACACATTTTCTTGTAAATGGTTTTAAAATCTAAATCTTCCGTTCGGGGGCATTTAACGATGCCCCGAGCCGGTTATTAAGAGGGGATGGATTAGCCCAAGTCATGGTCGTTAAATACCCCTAGACTTTGCCTTAGTTTAATTTGTCATTTTTAATCTTCCGAGTCGTTCTCGAAGTTGAGAGAATTCCACCAAACAAACTCCAAAAGCCAAGTTTGCCGCTTTAAGGCTAAAAACCTACACTTGCAAGACAACTCTCACGCTGGGTGCATTTGGTCTCTGTGGATTCGACCCGGTCTTACCGGTTATTATGCTATGCGATACCTAGTCCTACGCTTGGGGCGACATCATCTACGATACAATCCAAAGTCGCAAGCAGTGGTTGGATCTGGACAAACAAGCTATTAAACTCAAGCTAGTTGGTAAGGACTTATTTAAAGGAGTTCAGGATCAAGCTCTCATGGCCTATTAATGAAATTGTGGAACAAGTAATGGGGATTTTAATTTAAAAATATTAGTAGGTATGGCAAACAATGCTAGGAGGAAGGAATTTAAGAAAGTAGAGGGTTCTTATGGTGAACAATATGAGAAGTTATGGGATTATTGTGGGGAGATAGCAAGAACAAACACATGGGCCTTTGTATACCTGCATTTTAAGAAAGATATGGATGGAAGAACTACTGATTAGGTTCAAAGAATACATTTGTTGGGCTGCATTAAAGAGAGGGTCCATTGAGGGATGCATGCATTTCATTGGAGTAGATGGTTGTCAAATGAAAGGCCCCGATGGTGGGCAACTGTTGGCAACAATAGGGGTAGATGGGAATAACCAAATATTCCCATTGGCTTATGAGGTTGAGGTTGAGGTTGAAGATGAGCCAAGTTGGAGTTAGTTCTTGCAACATTTGAAGAATGATCTTCAGATACCAAATGAGCCCACATTCACCATCATGTCAAACAATCAAAAGGTATATTTTACTTATCTTTTTAATCACATTCACCATTATTCTGTATAATTTAATAACTCTTTTTAATCACTTTTTTTATTGTATATTTTTACAGTGGTTGGTGAATGCAATTAGGGACTTGTTGCCTTATGAAGAACACATGCATTATGTCGGCATCTAAATAGCAACATGAAGAGTGCTTGATATGCAGGTCAAGCAGTTAAAGATAGGTTGTGGAGCCTTAATAGAGCTACATACATGGGGAGGTTTAAATGCCTTATGGAAGAGTTCAAGAAAGCGGATGAGGAAGCATTTAAGTGGCTTGCTAAGAAGGAAGCCACCACTGGTCTAGATCACATTTTAGTGTGGCTCTCAAATGTGACATGCTCTTGAATAACATTTGTGAGTCTTTCAATGCTGCCATACTTGATTCGAGGGACAAGCCCATACAATCAGGCTAGAGAGGATCCGGATTTATTTGATAAGGCTTTTAGTGAGAATGTTGGATTTCTGTTGAGCAATGACATGATCAGCTACACACATATATGGCTACCAATAACAAAAAGGTACTTCAGATTTGTGCTTAACAAAATGGTACATATATTTCATTTCCAAACATGATTTTTGCCATTTGATCCAACATTTGCTTAACAGAATTCCTTTACCCTGTAATCCTATGACTACTTGTCATGGCAATGCCAGGAATTTGCCATTTGCTCAAACATTATAAAACTTAGCAAAGAGGCCAATACAAATGATAGTCAAGGCCGACACAATCACAGTCAGTTGGAGGTGCCATTTTCACCAACTCTTCATTTCTCTTGCATGCTTCTTTCTTCTTAGTGGACATTTGTTGCACCTCTGCACTTAGCTTTTGCACAATGTTCATTAACTGATCAAGTTCGTGCTCAGTTTCTGCTGCAGACCTTTCCAACTTAGTATTTTCCCTTCCCACCTTCACCTACTGCTCTTTTAATTCTACATTTCCCCCCTCTGCTTTCCTTAGTATCTTGATGATATAGGTGCCAAAATCCATTCCGCTTTTGCATGTTGGAGGATCAAACCATTCAAAATATTTGCACTTGCGATTTGTCTGCAAAAAAATCCACAAATCAATGACATTCCAAGGTATTGATGAAGCAAATTCATGTTATTACCTTGTAGTTTATGCAACCGAGGAACCTCCATCCTGCGTTCTCCGTTCTCTTCGCTATAGGATGTCCTTAAAAGAGATCTTCGACCATAAAGACAATTTTGTTGGTTATTGCTCAGATTGGGGTTCGAATTGCTGCTTGAGGGCATGCAAGAATTGGTTGAAATCTTTGAATTACTAGAGCTGCCCATTGCCATTGTGTAGATGTTTGGAAGAGAGAGAGAGAGAGAGAGAGAGAGAGGGAAAGAGGGAGAGGTCTTGATGGGGCTGTGAAAGACAATAGAGAGAAAGAGAGGGAGAGTGAGACAGAGAGGGATCGTGGTAGGGTTGGGATGGTGATAATGGTGGCCTTAGGACCTTTTCGGGTTGAACCCTCATTTTTCCGTCCATCCCCTGGATGGGAATGAAGAATTGGGTGAAATGTGTAACAATTTTAGAGTTTAAGGGGAAAGTGTGTTCAATTGGTAGTTTAAGGATTAAGTAAAAAAAAAAAAAAATTCGAATAGTTTACACAATTACCAAACTTTAATCAATTACAATTTTGCCGCTGGACTTTATTAAATTTCTAATTTACTCTTTACTCAATCAAATTACTATTTTACCCCTATAGGCACCAAATTACATCCTTACTCCCGTGCTTGACCAAATTAACAATTCGCCCCTATGCTTATTTAAGTTAAAACACTTACCCTTATGTTTAATCAAATTACAAGATCATCCTTACACTTTGCTAAATTATATAATTACACCCAACGCTTTTACTAATTTACCAAATCGACCTTAGATTTACGAAATTTCAGACTAATTATTTACCGGTTATTTTGATGCTCTTATCTAGTGTTGTTGTACTTGCTATTTATCGATCACATTTATTATGGAATTTACCATGCTAATAAGTTTAATGATTGTGTTGTCCTAAAATAGACTTAGGTTCATGGGGTGGTTTTGAATAGAGGATCACATAGACGTTGTTAAGTAATGGAAATAGTAACGACAATTGAAGTGGTGTTGAGCAGTAAAGGTCTCGTGTGAGTGGAGGACGATAAAGGACCTTGGGTACAACATTTAGGGAATGGTAGAAGACCCCCGATACGGTACAGTACTTAGCGTGTGTTTGGAGGACGGTAAAGGACTCCGGGTGCAGTAAAATACCCAATGAGCGTGGAAGACGTAGGACTCTGAGCGTGGTATGTGTTGGCAACGAGCTAGCGATTGTGGGAGGAAAGGACTTGGGGAAAAGATCCTTATGATTCACTTTGGTTAATGGCTAGTAAAGAACTGGATTACGTGTTACTGTTCATATTGTTGTCATTGAAGTATCTTGTTTGAACTTGTAAAGTAGTGGTTAGAAGGGTAAGGAAATATCTATTGAGTGTCAACCACACGTGATGCTATATATATGGCCTTGGGGTTTCATGCCAAGTACAAAGGGAGATGGAGACCAACAATACCCTCGATTAGAGGAGCAATACTAGCTCGAGGATACTCTAGCTCATGAGGAGTTTGTCAAACCATAGATGTTAAACCAGTAGAGGCTCTATTTAAATTTAAGAAATGTTATTTGAAATTCCAAAAATGTGTAATCACATTGCAAACTGTACTTATTTTGTAATCATCGTGAGAATAGGTTTAAATTTTTAAGTATATATGCAATTTTTTTTCTGTTTAATTAATTTGACTTAAAAGTTATTAAATTATTCCGAGAAAGATTTAATTAACGTTTCTGGAAAATCGAGGCGAGGCGAGGCGTTACAGTTTGGGGGAAATTCCATCCCAAGAGCTCGAAAAACTAAGACTTTGAACTTATTATTCTGAAAAGATTTAAAATTATCAGGTAGGTTACATCTTTTTGAAAATATTGAAATTTATAGTATGTTCAATATTATCATGATGAAATTAGCACATATTTGGAAAACACTGAAATTTTTACTCAGATTCAAATTTTGTACATGTTCTAAAGTTCTTGCTCTATATTAAGTTCTTGCAAACTACCACATTCTCTTCGTTATCCCTTTTCATTCCATCTCCCGTATCAACATCAACCATTGAAACACCAACTATGACATGATCTATGATTATAAATCGTTTTTTTATATTTCTTTGGTCATTGTGCTGATAATATTTGATATATAACATCACCAATGCAATGGTAATCTCCCACTTGACGATATGAATCATCAGTTTGAAAAATAAAAACATATTCATTTTGTAGCGGATCTTTTACCAAAAGAAAGAAGATTTCTTTCACTGTTCATATTCATATCTCCCGCTTGACGATATGACCAATTGACACTAGCGGTAACTCAACTCTCTCAGCATGCTAGACTTCAAGATTCAACTAGAAAATTCACTCCAAGAGCAATTGTTAATGGCTATAATGGTCAAAGTAATCTTATTAATCTTCGCAAACGCATTATAAAGATTAAAAGGAATCAAAGCAAATGAGATCACAACGCAATGAGACATCCTAATTAGGTTAACACCCCAGTACGAGAAAATTTTGGGTGCAAATGGGGTACCACGTGGTACCCTTGCACAGCATCCGAGCCGTCCAAAAATGCAACGGACGGCTCGGATTGAAAGTGCCGGACAGATTTAAAAAAAAACAAAAAAAAAAGGAAAAATGGGTTTCAATCCGAGCCGTCCGTTGCATTTTTGGACGGCTCGGATGCTGTGCAAGGGTACCATGTGTACCCTACCCTATTTGCACCCAAAATTTTCTCAGTACCCCAACGACAATCATTTGCCATCATAAGAAAGATTTGTTTGAGGCATCTTAATCTGATTAATTTTTTCTTTTTGTTTGGTAGGATCCTGAAAGAGCAGACAATTGACCACGCCACAAGTACACTATCAACGCTTTGACAAGGTTTCGCATTTGTAATCGTAATTAATTTGATTTTTACTTTTCATGCCTTTGTTCATTTGTTTGCTTTTTGCCTCGCATGTTTCACATAAGTTAAACTTGCATATGTCCAATTTTACAATTTGGTACACCGTAGATTTGAATATCATTGTTGGAAGAAGCTGTCAAATTCCAATTAAATAAATTTAGCATGTAATCATGAATGCAAAATTTCTAATTTTGTTTAGTAGTAACAATTTAGAATCATGTACTATCAAACCGTGATAGCAGGGAGGGTTGTTAGTAACTCCCAGGCCTCCGTGGCTCCGTCCCAAACTGTTCGCCATTTTTAAGAAATCATGAATTTTACATGCAAAAAATAATGTATTAGAAATGCATTTTTTTTCCAATTTTTTTTACACCAATTTAAAAATATCAAGGAGAAGAAAAAGTTGGTGCACATTTTTATTAGAAGAATATTCTCATAGCCGGATTTTCTAGTCCACACCTCCCGTAAATAAGAAAAAAATAGTTTTTTTTGTGTTGCAAATTATTTTTGGAAAATCCGAGCCGTCCAATGTGTTCAGAAGGTGTTTTCAAGGGTCCACGCGGGAAATCTTCAAAAAAAAATACCGGGAAGGGCTTGATCCAAGCAGTTTTTCGCAAAAACTGTATTTATATATTTTTGCGAAAACTGCTTGGATCAAGCCCTTCCCGGTATTTTTTTTTGAAGATTTTTCGTGAAGGACCCTTGAAAACACCTTCTGAACACTCGGATCGTCAAAAAAAAATTGGATCATGGAGGTCAGGAAACGGAAGGTCCGGACTAGAAGCCCTCCCTATTCTCATAAACATATTTTTTGAGTGCATAATGCACGGTTTCCCAAAAAAAAAATGAGCGATTGAGATGGAGGGCGTACTTTTCAGTAATGACTTTTTGTTATTGTGGGTTCGTTAATTTACTGTATGGGGCCCTATGGCATAACTTTTTGCAGTCTTGTTGGAACTGTCTTTTTGGTATTTTCTCTTATTTTTTACTAGGTTCGTGTTTAAATTTTACATTACATCATTTGGCTCAATCTTTTTTTAGGTCAATAAAAGGAAGGTGTCTCCATGACTTAAAATCCTAATCTAATGAACGCCCAATCTTTTTTTTTTATTTTAAATAAATGATTACAGCATAAAAGTAAGTAAATTGCTCTAGAAAATGGGATTCATCATCCAAAAATTAGTACTAAGGTGCATATAAGTTGGTCTGAATATCTTGCGTTACCAAAGATAAAAATAAAATAATTAAATTGCTTTGGATTTCTTAGAATTGCAAAATGGTTAACGACTGTCAATAATACCATGTGATACATCGACAAAAACAGGAGGAAAAAAAAAATAAAAAATCAAACATGAGTAAAGGACTATTATTGTCTTTGTTTGTTTTGAACAGATCCATTGCATGTGAATTGATGTCCTATGCTTATAAATTTTGGTCCATTTTCAGTACTGGGTTATTTAAAGTACCTCGTTTGATTATGAGCTTGCGTCCACGAGAATCGAGATTGGGTCATTGGGCCAAAGGTGAAAGGGATATTTGGGAGCATTTCTCATAAGGGCTCCCTTAAATTTTACGGTGCGGGACTTTCGTTTTCGGATCGAATTTCGACGATTTGAACCGTTAGATGTGTTTAAAACATGATTTTAAGGGTCTACACGAGGATTTGTCAAACAAAAAAAAAAAAAGTACCCGGAAGGGCTTGATCCGACAGTTTTCGATAAAATTGTATATGTACAGTTTTATCGAAAACTGCTCGGATGAAGCCCTTCTGAGTATTTTATTTTTTTACGAATCAGTGAACTGTAAAAACACGTTTTAAACACATCTAACGGTTCCGATAATCAAAATTCAATCCCGAATAAAAAATTCCGCACCGTAGGCAGTTTAAGGGAGCCCTCATTAGAAATTTCTTGTATATATTTTTACTTTATTCAAATTTATTCAAGAGGTTAATAGTTATTATAGTGACCAATACCTAATCAATATATCCAGTGTCACTTCCCATTTATGAGAAATAGATTTTTGGTGCTGAAGTGCTGAAGACCTATAAAATTAAGATTTTATTTGGATCCGTATTGGCCTCGTATTTTGTTAGAATTTTGAATGGCTATTTCGTTCTTGATATGAAGTAATACTTAATATACACAGCTCAATCATAATTTTATTTCATAGTCAAGACTAGAGTTTAACCGATCCTAGCTCAGAAGAAACCCTAGCTATATGGTTGACATATGCAGTCGAACGTTGTTTTTGGAGAGCGAACAAATAAAACTTATGGCAGCATCAGTTTTCTCAAGTGAACTATTTATCTGCCCTTGCGGTGCAACCTCCATAGTCCATAATAGCGGGGGACATCTAGTCCTTTTGTCGCCTCAAAGCTCACTACTTGTTCATCTAATATATATATATATATATATATATATAATTCAAGGGTCTGGGCCAACTAATATGCATCACGACTAATTTTGTGGCCTAATCTCACCACCCACATGTGAGGAGTCAAATTAAAATTAGTAGAAAGCCCCACATAAATTGATACCAAAAAGTTAATAGTACATGATCAAGCTAGGACACACTAGACATCATGACATATGAATTGATCATATGTATCTATTTCACAACTTGGAAAGCGAGATCTAGAACATAAGACGCATGAATGTGGATCAATTTTCAAGTACCCATCAAGGAGCATGACATGGAGCGCTTGGAGTGTATGCATACATTGGTTTTGAAAGCTAAATGGAGAATTTACTTAGTCATCTTGGAACTTGTATTTTGGGAAGATGATTTTGTAACTTGATCAAGTTTTCTCTTTTGACATTGGATTGTAAATACAATTGAAACTTATGTATTTGCATATTAGGGTTTACGGGTACTCTTAGATTATTGTAACCTGTTGATTATAATATTTCTATGTCTTATGTGTAATTTGACGTGACTCGTGGAATTGTTGACCGTCTACGTAGATTTTCTTTTTTTGAATTATCCTTTAAATTTTCAAGGGTGTGACATTAAAGTTCCATAAACTTTGTATTCGCTCCAAGATTCAATCCCCAAAAGGTAGGGGTTTTCTCCTCTCAAAACAGTGTATACGTTATATAATTTCAGAAGTCCGATTGATAACCCAATGGATCGACTGGGTTGATCTGTCTTTTTTCAAGGCGGCACTAGATAACCTAAAAATGAAAAGAAACCACGTTTTTATACTTGCTATAGTTCCAATCGATTGCATCATAAACCGATTGATCGGTCCATTGGTGAACCAATAGACTTTTCAGAACTGCGCTGCCCGATTGATAAGCCGATCAATCGGACCATTGGTCTACCTGAATTGAATCTACACATTGTTCCTTTTTGCGAAGCCAATTGATCCCAGCTGAAACTGATTGATTTATTATCCCTCGAATTACATAAAAGGGATTCCTTTCACTCTATTCCCATACAGACTTGCTACTTAGAAAATTAAGAAAAAGTAATAAAATTAGAACTTGATATAAATATGTGTTTTCTCATACAGAATTGTCAAAACAAGAAGACTCCGGAATTTGGTCCTTACATAAATGATTACAACAAAAAGTAAGTAAATTGCTCTAGAAAATGGGATTCATCATCCAAAAATTAGTAAGGTGCATATAAGCTGGTCTGAATATCTTGTCTTACCAAAGATAAAAATAAAATAAATTGCTGTGGATTTCTTAGAATTGCAAATTATCAAGCATTCAAACTTCATATAAGTCTCAAAGGTTAATAACGACCGTCAATAATACCATGTGATACATCGAAAAAAAAGGAGAAAAAAAAAAATCAAACATGAGTAAAGGACAATTATTGCCTTTATTTGTTTTGAACAGATCCATTGCATGTGAATTGATGTCCTATGCTTCTCATAAATTTTGGTCCACTTCCATACTAGGTTAGTTATCAAGTACCACGTTTGATTGTGAGTTTGCGTCCACGAGATTGGGTCATTGGGCCAAGGTGAAAGGGATGTATATATAGGATCAACTTCTAATGAGGGATCCCTCATTTTAAATAAAGTGAGGACCTCATACTTCCCGACCAAATTTCGACGATCTAAACCGTTAGATGTGTTTAAAAAGTGATTTTAAGGTCCACCGCTTTGATTCATCCACAAAAAATACCCGGAAGGGCTTCATCCGATCGGTTTTTGTTAAAAACGCTATATATATCGTTTTTAACAAAAACCGATTGGATGAAGCCCTTGCGGATATTTTTTTTGGACAAATCTTCGCAGGCGACCGTAAAAACATTTTTTAAACACATCTAACGGTTCGGATCGTCAAAATTCAGTTCAGAAAGTGGAAAAAATGCTTGGTCCTCACTTTATATATATGTATCTTCAGTCAAATTTATTCAAGAGGTTAAGAGTTGTTACAGTGACCAATACCTAATCAATCCAGTGTCACTTGCCATTTATGAGAAATAGATTTTTGGTGCTGAAGACTATAAAATTAAGAGTTTTTTTGGATCCGTATTGGCCTCGTATTTTGTTAGAATTTTGAATGGCTATTTGGTTCTTGATATGTAGTAATACTTAATATATACAACTCAATCATAATTTTATTTCACAGTCAAGACTAGAGTTTAATCGATCCTGGCTCAGAAGAAACCCTAGCTATATGGTTGACACATGCAGTCGAACGTTGTTTTTTGGAGGGCGAACGAATAAAAACTTATGGCAGCACCAATTTTCTCAAGTGAACTATTTATCTGCCCTTGCGGTGCAACCTCCATAGTCCATAATAGCAGGGGATATCTAGTCATTTTGTCGCCTCAAAGCTCACCACTTGTTCATCTCATAATAATAATAATAATAATAATTCAGGAGTCCGAACCAACTAACATGCATCACGACTAATTTTGTGACCTAATCTCACCACCCACACGGGAGGAGTACTCCAATTAAAGTTAGTAGAAATTTAAGTTCCACATAAATTGATAACAAAAAGTTAATAGTACATGATCGAGCTAAGACACACTTGACATTATGACATATAAATTGATCATATGTATCTGTTCCACAACTTGGAAAGCGAGATCTAGAACATAAATTATAAGACGCATGAATGTGGATCACACGACGATGTTAGTCTTTTTAAAATGATATTCAAACAAATGAACAATAATTTTACCAGGACATTTTCGAGAAAAGTTTTCATGTATCTTACCAATTCTCGTTACCCGAACCTCGTATTAAAAAGCTCTGCTCCAAATTAAATTACAGAAAATTGGTCTAAAGACTGCATGCAGTGGCGGCGCACTGCTGTTGTACACGGTATGTATTATTGGCCATAGCTGGTTTCATATGTCAGAATACAGGTAAAAGCATTTAGAGTTACCGGTTGGGGTTGAGTATTTGCACTTCAAGTTATGAAAGTTTCAAGTGGGATGGGAATAATGTAACAATGACCAAAACAGAAGTCTGTCCGGACACCTAAGTGCTGAATTATAAGAAAAAAGGTATTATATGTTTATTGTGGTTTGAAATAATGTAAAATACACATAATTACGGTTTGAAGTTTGTCAATATATAGGTTTCTATTTTTAGGTCAAAATCCTTTTAACAATTTAAACCAAGAAAAATGTTGGAGAAAACCAAGTCCTAAAAAAATCTCAAGTTGCTGCACAGGCTATTTCATAGTTGGAGTAATATGGCAGATAAAAAAAAAGAGAAAGAAATTCGCAACCAAAATTTTTCTTTTTGGGTTCGATGGTCACGGACTCACGGGTGTCTCACTCAGTTGATGCGCACCTGGATTAATCCATTTCTCGGTCTGGTCAAGAATAGATCATTCATGCCGGGATTAGAGGAGTAACAATATACATGATTTGGTTAATTTGAAAAAACTGGTTTTTTTTGTTTTGTCTTTATCGAATTTTTTTTTTGCATTTGTTAGTTTTGCATCAAGATTTTATGGTTTCTGAATTTATCTTGTCGAGACGAATCCAAAGAGTATAAAATTATGGTAAAAAATAATAGTTTTTTGAATAAAACCGAAAATAAACCAAAATAAACCAGTTTTTTGGATTATTTTCCATCTTTATTCACAAAAATTTAAGTCTGGCTAATAATTTTATACTTTTTAGATTCCTCTCGTTGAGACAAGCCAAGAAATTACAAAAAATCGACCGAAAACTAACAAATGCAAAAAAAAAATTGAATTAGGACAAAACGGAAAAAACCAAAAAACCAATTTTTTCAAATTAGCCAAATCAGCCCAATACTACGTTATTGCAGCCTAAGCTCAAGAATCAAACCCTGATATATTATATAGAGAGCAAATCCACCAACCAACTAGACTAATTTTTGTTAATTGAAGTCACCAAATTTCATTTTTAGAGGGCAACTCTTGCACGCAGTATCTGTACCACTGTCACATTGACCAATTTAATTTGGGAAAAAAAGAAAGAAATGTCACATGCAATGCCTCGTTTGTCCTGATCTTTGACTTGTGGAGTATATTGAAAGCTCATCCAGTGCCCCAACGATCGAGCTCTTGGCAGCATCAATGTGTTTGGGACAGTGATACGGGTACAGAAGGGGAGGGACAGAAAATGTACCGATCGCGTTCGGGGACCCACTTTTGGGTCCCACACGAGTGATCTGAATCGTTCATTGTTCTTAGAACATTTTTTTGAGGGGCCCCACCAAATTTCAGCTCAATCGGACGGTTGGAAGTGCTCCAACCAAAGTCCCACCGTTCCAACCAAAAAATTTATTCGTATCACTCGTATGAGACTCAAAAGTGGGTCCCCGTGTGCGATCGGTTCATTTTCGGTACCCTTTGTTCGGTAGAATTGGTACCCATATATTTATCCATGTGTTTACTGTTTAGCATGTTGCACAATGACAGGTTGGTCTGCTCTGAACCGATCGATGTCAATAACTGAAGATAGAGTGTTGGCAGACGGAGAAAAGATTTTGGGGAACGGTCACCACGTTTGTGAGATGACGTGCTATCATCGACCCAACTAGGAATATTGATTTGACCGCACCCGTGTGCAGTGGCGGATTAAGAAATTTACACGGGTCATCTTTTAAGCATAACTTTGAAAAAAAAAATTTCACAGTCCAAGATAACAATATACCAAGAAAATAAAATGTTTAAACATTCTTCATTAAGCTAAAAAATTTAAACGTAAAACATTATGAAAGATTTTATACATAGGGAATTGATAATCGCACTCCAAAAATTGATGGACGGGCTCCAAGCTATAATAGTTTTTCAAAACTACCCTTTTGCAAGTTCTATAATTTACTTTAGGCACTCCAAAAAAAATTTACTCTTCTCCTTTTCCTCCTCTGTTAACGAGGAGTTTTTCAGTGCCAAGCGGGCACCATCCTACGTGGTGCCCGAGCGCACATCTCGGTCGTCCGAAACACTTTTTGGACGGCTTGGATTAAGAGAGAGAAAGGAGAGAGAGAGAGAGAGAGAGAGAGAGAGAGAGAGAGAGAGAGAGAGAGAGAGAGGATAGATCTGGGCCATATTTTACATTGTTGGCTTGTTGAGCAACTTTGCAATATCTTTTAGATAAAAAAATAAAGTATTTTCGCCCAAAAAAATTTATTTTCTTTTTCACCAAATTAAACTACTAATAGAGATCTTTAATTCGGTGCGAAAAAAATTTGAAAAAATGTATACGAAAGTATTTTACATTGTTGGCTTGCTGAGTTGGCTTTGCAATATCTTTCGGATAAAAAAATAAAGTAATTGCGCGAATAATTTGTTTATT
Source organism: Vaccinium vitis-idaea (assembly GCA_963854785.1). Taxonomy (NCBI): domain Eukaryota; kingdom Viridiplantae; phylum Streptophyta; class Magnoliopsida; order Ericales; family Ericaceae; genus Vaccinium; species Vaccinium vitis-idaea. Next base: position 29,136,580 of record OY978221.1, on the reverse strand, counting down.
TTTTTTCATTGCTAAAAAAATTGAAAATTTTTTTACGAAATAATTTAAACCCAACAAGCCAGCAATGTAAAATACTTTCGTATAAATTTTTTTAAATTTTTTCGAATCGAATTAAAAATATCTTTGGTAGTTTATTTTGGTGCAAAAGAAAATAAAAACTTATGCGCGAATTTACTTTATTTTTTTATCCGAAGGATAATACAAAGCCAACTCAATAAACTAACAATGTAAAATACTTTCGTATATAATTTTTAAAATTTTTGCACATCAAAAGAAATATCTCTACTAGAATTTTAATTTGGTGCAAACAAAAAAAAAAAACTATACGTGAAAATACTTTATTTTTTTTTATCTAAAGGATATTGCAAAACCAAAAAAAAGAAAGTAACAATTGCCTTGAATTAACAATGCCATTAACAGAGTTGGTGGGTTTAATGGAGGGGAAATATGGGCGACATGGCAGCACTAAGGGCGTGGGACAGAGGTGTCAGACAGGGAGCTTCAGACAGAGGATCCGCTGCCAACAGAGAGAGGTTTTGGTTCATATTTCCGTTAGGAGTGCCTCAAGTAAAGGAGGAGATAATTTTGGGGTGGAGTGCCTCCAGTAACTTTTATATTTTGAAAAGGGTAGTTTTGTAACTTTATTAAATTTTGGAGTGCTTGCATAAAAAAAGGGAGCCCCAAAATCAGTTCCCTTATACATATTGTGCTTACGATGCTTAAAAAAAAGAAAGTAAAGTCCTACGGGGAAAAGAAAAGGAAGCGATAATGACAAAGATAGAGAAATTATAAATCTGTTCTAATTTTTTGATTAGTACTGAATGAATTTTTAAGAAAAGTTTAATAATTGCACCTATTCTAGTGGACATTTAAAAAATGGACGGAGGGAGTATTTATATTCCTAAAAGTTTTTCATGTACAGTTTAAGAGCAGGATCCCAATAAGATTTGTTCAATATTAGTTGGTTAATTCTTTCTTAATTATTTGTTGGTGAAATTAAAAGCATTATTTCATCACGAGTTATGAGAATATATAAAAAAAAATCCTAAATGGAGGATAAATTGGTGATTGTGTAGTCCTTTTAGATTTATAAGAGCGTTAACAATATGTTTAGAATATAAAAATGTACTAGAATTATTTGTAGAGGCGAAATGAGATTAAATACAATTAAGATGAAAAATATCAACCTTTATCTTTTTACCAGAGATAACTGAAATTTTGACATTATTTTGAAGACGAAAAATTTAGCGTGATATGTGAATGGATTTATGGCGATATTACTGCCTTGCAGGAATCATCAGATCATGTGAGCCTGTCGGTGGCCGAGATCAATGAGACATAAATGCCAAATTTGACGACCAAGTTGCTAGTATAGTTTCTTTGTTGATTAAAAAAAATTGGTACGAAACTGAAAAATGCGAAGAAAAAATTTGAATAAAGAAAATTTTAAGTCAAGTGACTTATTAAGCTAAATTAGCCTTAAAACGCTCATGAAAATGAGAAAACCGCGTCAAATTAGACAACGGACGCCTTTTCATTGCATACAAACTAAAATTCATAAAACATTCGACACCACTAAAATAATAGTCCCTTGGAAATTAATTATACGATATAGCGAACCGCAATTCATTTAGTACCCGTAACAATAATACTATTCAAGCCTTCAATATTTGTTCACCTAGGAAAAATAATTGCTTTGAGAGGGTTCTTCATCACAACAGTAAAAGCAAAGGCCTCGGTTGGGTCGGGCGGGGCACCCGGAACCGGGAGCCACTTGAATGCATGCACCATCCTAGCAAGCAGCATATTGATGTGCAACGTACCAAGAGTCCAAGCCGGGCAGATCCGCCGCCCGGCTCCGAACGGAACCATCTTCACTCCCCGGGTACCGGTCACGTCCACGTCCACCCCGTCGCCAGTCAAGAACCGGTCGGGTCGGAACTCACTGGGGTCCTTCCACATGCTCGGGTCCTCAGTTACCCACGCGGTGTAGAACTCCACGTTGACATCGGCGGGTATGATGTACCCGCCGAGCTCTGTCTCCTTTGTAGCCGCGTGGGATAGGACGAAGTGGCTGGGAGGATGACGGCGGAATGTCTCCTTCACCACAGCGCCCAAGAAGGGCATTTTTTCGACATCTTCCTCTGTGACTGTACCTGTTGATTTAGGTTTTTATCATAAAAAAAAAAATTTGAAAAGTCAATAACAAGGAAATCAAAAAGATATACTGTATTACCTAAGTTATGTTTCAGTTCCTCAAAAAAAACAAAGAAGATACAATTAAAACACAAGAATCAAACAAGCATATATACATAATAACAGAAATTCTATTGAAAAGTCTAATAAGGTCTCGTTCTGCTTAACTTTTTTTTGCACTTTTTTATTTTTCCGCATTTGTTAGTTTTGCGTCAAATTTTTTACGTTTTGTGATTCATCTCGACAAGAAGAATTGGAAAAGTACAAAATTAAGACTGAAACTCAAATAAAGACAAAACCCTAAAAGTGTAAAAAATGTAAAATATGCGAAAAAAATCACACAAATAAGTTAAGGAGAACGATAATATCACTTACGACATAAAATTCAAAATTTCAGAAATTATGGGTCCCCATGTTAGATGTTCAAATTTAAAGGCAGATTTCCAAAGTATTTCTCATGTTCCTCGAATATTTCACAAATCATATTTCTCAAAATTTCATGTAACAAGCACCTTTTCTATTGAATAAACCAAGGTTATTTGCAAGTGGTGCCAGAGCTCTTGGATGCACTACACTGCATCTGGGGATCGAGTCTGATCATTACCCATCTCCCATGTAATAGATTAGGAATAACAAATGACAAAAAAAAAAAGGTTTAATTTAATCAAACAGATGCACCTATTATTAAAAATAAATGGAATTAATTGGCCACCATTCGTTTCGTCGAAAACGCGATTTTGCTAGTGAACCTTTCTCTTTGTTTGGTAAAAAAACTGCATTACTTCATTCTACTCACTAATTGAGAGAAACTGTGGAAAAATAAATATATGGAACCAAAATTTCATAGAAATTAAAAATAGAAAAAGACCCGATAAAATTACGTGCATTATCTTAAAAGAAAAGGCTGGATTAATTTTATTTGAGCAGGTGAAAAAATTAGAGTACCGGTTTTTCCCACACAAGAAACTATTTCCTGGTACAGCCTCTCCTGCATTTCTTGGTTCAAAACCAAGTGAAGCAACGCCCATTCCACCGCCGTCGCGCTCGTGTCGGTACCGGCGTTGATCGTTTCGGAGCACAGAGTCACCAGCTCTTCTTCTCCCAAATGGTCTCGACCAGGTGGTTTTAGGTCAAACAGTGAATCAATATAAGCTGCGCCTAACGGACTCACCTGTTGGGAATGATTAAATCATTAGACTCATCAATAATATTCCGAAATCTTGCAGAAAACTAGTAATATATGAGGCAGGCTTATCTACTGTTTTAGTTCCTACAAAATACACCAAATTTCAATTTCGTTCTTACAAAATATTTTGTGTAAATTTCATCCTTATAGTTTCAGACGAATTTCAATTTTGCTCTTTTGTCAAATTATTAACGGAAAATGCTTATGTGGCAAGCAGAAAATGCTTAAAATACTGGAAACTAACAAGAAGTAAGGGTGGGTTTGGAATAAATTAAGTGAGTACTATAGACAGTTGATATATATATATTTTAAAATTTTCGTCAAAGCATTGGATCTATCTTTCGTTTTGATGATAGAAATCAGAAAAATATAAAAAAAGTTCAAAAAAATTGAAAAAATTACAAAAAAATAATTTTATCGTCTGTGCTGAGTTCTTTTTATGTTTATATTTTTTAAAGGTTTGGGCATAATTTTGTTATTTTTATTTTCAATTTTTGATTTAGCTCCTCAATATGCATGATTAATCTAAAAGTCCAAAAAGCCAAAGTAGTAGAATGGGACCATATTTTCAATTACAAAATCGTGTGTAGAAATTCTCTCCTGATCGACTAGAGAATCTTAAATGATAAATCACACGGAATATGTCAAATGGTATTCCCAAAGTAATTAGGGAGAAATTATTAGTTGCTCCAGGAGCACAAAATAACCCCTCGTAATTATTACGTTGCATCTCCTCACCTAAAATCGTGTGGCCATGCCTCCTTCAGTACATACGTGCAGAAGAAGAAGAGCTCGACGAGAAGATAAAGAAACAACAGCATATTTAATAAGTTTTCCCGTTAGTCTTGAGACTTGTGCCCACTTATTTTCCATTTTTCTACCATTTCCAAAGAACTAAAATCAGTAAAATGCAACCCGCGGCTTCCAACAGTTTTGGTAGGCGTGAAGACGACGACGGTGACTTCTGATGACGCATGCAAGGCGTCAGATTTCCATTTCTTGTACTTTTCTTTTTTTTTCTGTATTTTAAAAAAAAATTCTTGTATTTTTAATTTTTTTTAAAATTTTTTTAGTTTGTAATAGTTGGTAATTAATGCAATTTTCTCTCTATTTCTCCAAAAAAAGAACTAAAATGCAAATATCAAGATAATATATATTTTTAAGTTTTGAATGAAATTTCAACATTCGCTAGTGTTGAATGGCCTCATTTCACTTGGTAGATTTTTGAAAATTTTATTTTTCACGCTTTACAAAACATATCAAAGAAAATACCCAAAAAAAAAAAAAATGAAGTTAAGTGGAAGGGGGCATAATGTAGTATACTAAACAAACATTCGTACGTTGAATTTCGAGGATCTAGGAATATGTGTTGGGCCAGCAGAATATCTTTAGGTCAAACCGGGCCCATAGATCTTAATAGGAGTAGTGATTTTAATTGATTTCGGTATTTAAACTTTTTAGTGATTTTAATGATGCTTTCATATTTGGCTTAAACTTTTTAGAAAAGTTATGGGTACAGAAAAATGTTTATTTCATACTCACGACAACTGTACGCCCCATTCAAATGTTTATGTAGATTTTAATTCCAATGCTGACCACAGTCTCATTGGTCACTTTGAAATACTCGAGATCCGCAACTAAGTACATAGACGTGACACGTGACACATAGATGTAGAGTGCTGAAATGATCCGTTAACCACCTAACTATTATTCGGGACTACTAAATACTGATTATTGTATCTATAGGGTTGGTGTGCATGAAATATGAAATATTATACAGTATTTAAATTTCGAAACTAAAATTCCAATGTACGTACCATCTCCGAACAGCCGCTACTAGGGTTTCCCCCACTCTGGACAAACACTTTCCTATTCCTTATCAAAGGAACCAAACAATCCATCTGCCTCTTCCTCAGCTCCTTCGCCTCTCTCATCTTGTTCCCAAACACCGGCATTAACACCGGCAAGAAATCCGGCAGCTTGGGCAACGTTATCAGCATCACCTCCTTCAGTATCCCCTCGATTATCTTAATCCTGTCCTCGGATATCTTCGCCCCGAAACACAAACATATCAGAATACTGCATATGGTTAGCCTACAGTTACTCATCACCTCAACGAAACCCTTCTCCTGGGCCTGTTTTCGGATCCTGTCTAGATGGTTCTCGACGGCCCACTTCCGGATCCACCTGCACTGTCGGATCCGAGTGGGGTTAATCAGCTCGGTCACGAAGTTCCGGCGGAGGGTCCGCCAGAGCGGGCCGTACTCCGCCGAGTTGATGGCGCATTTGCCGACGCTGAAGACTAGCCGGATGGGCGAGTCGGGCGGGCGGCTGGCGAAGAGCGGGCCTTTCTGGACCAAGGCCTCGTGGATGAGCTCGGAGCTGGTTACGATGATGAGGGTACGCTGGCCCATTTGCATGGTGAAGATTGGGCCGTACTTGGCGCGTAAGTCGCGGACAATGAACATGAATGGCCGGCGTTGGAGGATAACCTGGCCCAGGTTTCCGATTAGTGGCCATCCTGGTGGGCCCGGAGGAAGGTTCGTGGAACCTCCGCCTGTGGCCGACCAGTATCGCCACCATGTGGAGAGAAAGAGAAATGCTGAGAAGAGAAAAATTAGGTCTGCCAACTCCATTTTAGAGAGAGAGAGAGAGAGAGATGTAACTTTGTAAGGTGATGAGGTGAAGAAGAGACTGGGGAATGTTACTATAAATTCCGGATAATAGTGAAGGAGTGAATGAGGTTTATCTACCTACAGGGACGCATTGAATTTTTGCTAGTTGTGCATGCAGTCGCAGAGTGTAATAAAGGGTTAGATGGGAGTGTAAAGAGAGAGAGAGAGAGAGAGAGAGGAGTTGATGAGGGATTTGTGTTTGACCTAATTTGCAGAAGATATTGGGATCCAGCCATGCAATAGTCTAGGGGTGCTTTGGGTAAAAAACCAAAAAGTGGTTTTTTAAAAAATTATTTTGTCCTTATTCATTTTTTTTTTGCATTCGTTAGTTTTGCATCAAGATTTTAACAAGTACTCCCTCCGTCCCGCAAAGTTTGACACTTTCGGGAGTGCGTGCCATTTTTAAATTGCCTATATCTTTCAATTCATAACGTTTTATGTGATTTTCAAAACTTTGTTCAATAGATCTAATTGAAATCTATCAAACGAGATCCATATTGCTTATATAAAACATTACAGATTAAAAGAAATAATCAATTTTTTCATAGGGCTGGAATAGTGAAAGTGACAAACTTTGCGAGACGGAGGGAGTATAAAATTATGGTCAAAACTCAATTTTTTTTTAATAAAGCCAAAATAGGTGGATTATTGGCCAATAATTCACCTATTTTGGCTTTATTAAAAAAATTTAATTTTTTTGAATAATTTTATACTTGTTAGATTCGTCTCATTGAGAGGAATCAAAAAATCCCAAAATCTTGATACAAAACTAATGAATGCAAAAATAAATTGAATAAGGACAAAATGGTTTTTTAAAAAACCACTTATTGCCCACGTGGTACCCGCTCGGCAATCCGAGCCGTCTATAACGAGATCCAACGGTCCAGATTTTAGAGAGAGTAAAGGAAGAGAGAGAGTGTTTGGGTGAGAGGAGAGAGAGAGAATCAATCCGGGCCGTCTAAAACACATTTAAACGGCTCGGATCACGCTTGGGTACCAAGTGACAATACCCACTTGGCACCCAAATTTTTTTTGCCTATTGATACAATGTGCTTGGCCGATTGGCCCCACCTCTTAGGGTTTGGCATATTTACTACCAACGTCCCAATTTATTTGTCTTTTTTAGAAGTTCTTGTTATTTTTAATTTGATTAGATCTCTTAATTTTAATTAGTTTACGTGATTTTAAAAATATTGTCTTATAGGACTAATTGAGATATATCAAACAATATTTTTTCAAAAGATTTTATCAAAATTTGATAAAATTACCCTTTGATTTTACCAAATTAGGAGGAGGGTTGATAAAATCTCAGCTTTTTTGAATGCAAAATTCATTACGATTTAAAGTTATAACTATTTTTTTATCTGGTTAGAATAGAACGAGAGACCAAACGTTAGAGGCGGAAATAGTACTCCCTCCGTTCCAAAATAAGAGTCCCTTACTCTCTCTCTTACCGCTTTTCAAATTAAAAAATTAAGTACTTCCGTGTATCGTGTTTCGAATTTTTTTGCACCAAATTAAAGTACTCAATGAGTACTTTAATTTGGTGCGAAAAAATTTGAAAAACGATAAACGGAAGTACTAAATTTTTTGATTTGAAAAATGGCACGACTTTTCGTAGTGGACACTTATTTCGGAACGGAGGGAGTATTTAACTAAATGTCTTTTTGTTGGTGTATGAAAAGAAAATGATCTGTCGATCTAAAAAATTATTAAAAATCAGACGGAGTTCAAAAAGTCCAATTAAAACTTTCTTTTGTGGAATGGAGCCTTATTTGGGCTTATTTTCTAATTTATGGTACGTAGTTTTGGTGTATCAATTAATTTCTACAGTGTATAATTTTCCCGAAAAGGTAAAACTGAATTAATTAAGTACCTAAAAAAATTTAATCCACTCTACTACACAAACTGTAACTATAAATGCCCCAACTTTAGAGAGACCATAATTTTTTAAGGGATATTAATTCATCTAAGGAGTCAGCACTACTATAATTTTTGAAGGGGTAACATGAGGGCAACAACGGATCGAGAAATTTATATTAGTGATCAATAAACTTAATCTAGTAAAAAAATCTGATAATTAACAGAAAATGTTTATTTGCACAAAAAGATGGACTAAAAATATGGAACTCTAAAAACTAGATCAGACAAATATCCGCATAAAAGAAATTTAAAATAATTTTATTTGAACACTATTGTACTGTTAAAACAAATAACACTATTGATAGGCGGTCAATATCTCAAGATATAAGCGCCTAAGTAGGGCGAATTAGCGCGTTAGAGGCGCGATTTATTCCATTTTCCACTTGATGCGGTGTTGTCTTTGCTTTTTCTTGTTTTTGGTTGTTTTGTAGGGAACAGGTCAGAAAGAGCGCGTAAAGTGGACACATGGCGGTCGGACGTGTTGGGGACATGTGGGACCCAAGTGAGGACGGCCAAAGAAGCCAAAGGCATTTTAGAGGAGTCGGTATCGATACAGGGATTGTCCTGTATCGATACCCGAGCGACCATAGCTGAACAGAAGGTATGGGTATACCGAGGGCCCTAAAAGCAGCGGTTGACCTTGCCACGTGTGTTGACTTCGGGGGAGCATAAATACTCCGATTTTAGGTCAAATTAGGGTTCGAACTTTAGATTAGTTTTTTCTTTCAATTAGCAGTCGATTTTTCCTTTGGAGATTCTACTTTCCGGGTTTCTTTTCCATTGAAGTTTCTGAAGTTTTGTCTCGAAGATTCGAGTTTTGTTTCCGGTAACTCTTTCTAGTTTACATTAATCTCAGTTTTTGGTTGATCTTTTAGTTTATTCCTTTTCCGAGTTATATGAGCATGTTTTGTGTTGAAATCTTGCTGTTGATTCAAGTTGATATGAGTGAGTAGTTTCATAAGTATGGTCGCGGGGTGATTAACACGCCGTGGCCAGGGACGGATTTGTTCTTACTCCGATTTTTACACTTATAATGGAAAAAGCAATTTTAGGTTATTTAAGCGCTTCTGTTGGACGAATCCGAGCTTCGTTGGAGCCCATGTAACGCGAGGAACGGGGGACCAAAACTTGTTCTTCGCTGTACATGGGCAACGGCGACCGCGAGGATTCGCATCTTTCGGGGTAACCTTTTCTCTCTAAAATCAACCGTTTTCTTGGAAACAACGAATGGAGCATGAAACGTCCGGACCTGGTTACCGTGTTATGAACCTTACGACCATACTTCCTTTTTAATTAATTTAATCAAAGTCAGTTTTCTCTTAGTTTAGGTAATTTCACCAATCAAATCGCAAAGGGTGGCTACCTAAGAGCCGTTTCAAAGTTCACAACCCGAGTTTTTAGTTAAGCACTCTCCGCCGTCTCTGTGGATTCGATTCCGGTCTTACCGGGTATTATGCTACACCGGTCTCAGCCCTACGCTTGGGGCAACCCATTAATTTAGGTCTAGGATTTGGTCAAGCATTTTTGGCGCCGTTGCCGGGGACGGCGAGAGGTGTTAAGAATTCGGGTTAGTATCTTTGTGTTTTTATCTGAGTCAATAATAAAAAAAAAAAAAACAGTGTCGTTTGTTTTCAGCATCTTTTTGTTTCTAGGTCGAGTCGTCTGGAGTCAGTCGAGTGGTAAGTGTTTTGTGTCTTTAAAAAAAAAAAAAAAAAAAAAAAAAAAAACTGATGGGCCTGTTTGATACCCCTGGGGAGTTAGAGCGACACCATAGTATGCTGTTGAGTAAATTTGCACAAATTAATGAACCCTATTGGAATTTTGAGAGCCAAGTAGGTATTCCTTCGAGTCAATCTGCACAAATGCAAAATTTTACTTGGGGTTATAAGAATATCCCTTCAAGTCAACCGGGTACCTTTGTGTCCTCTTGGGATCATGAGCATTACTCAAACATTTTTTCGAGTCAATTGGCACAAAGTCCTGAACCCTTTTGGGACTATGAGACCCACATGACCCAATTTGGCTCCCTTTCCCAAGACCCGCAAGGGTTTGATCATTATTCTACTGGTCCACCCCCAGAGCTGACTTATCCCCCTCATGATGACGAGTTTGAGGAGATGGTACAGACTTTTGTGCGATCGCAAATGTCCTTCACCGCGGAAACCACCCAAGCAATTGGGGACCTTAGGTCCCAGTTGACTAAACTCACAGAGGCAGTGGGACAAATCCAACAGGAGTGGGAGCCATTTCCTTCTCCGCCTCAAGTCAATAGAAGAGAGGAGGTCGACCCACTTCTCATTGAGGGACGAGTTGATGATCGTTTGGGGGAACCTTCCGAGTTTGGAGGGAATGAGGAGTTTACTCCTAGGGAAGAGGAAGTAGGTCTGGTTAACGATGTTGAGGAGATTGACTTGGTCTTACCACAGTCCTTTGAATTTGGAGGGGATGAGGAGCTTACTGCTAGGGAAGAGAGAGAAGAGGAAGTTGACCCACTTGTCGTTGAGGGTGGGGTGGATGATGGTTTGGTGGAACCCTCTGAATTTGGAGGGGATGAGGAGCTAACTGCCCAATGTTTCACCCTTGAGTCTAATGTAAAGGTCGATCCCCCTCTCATGTATCTCCCACTGTTGATCCGCGCTGCCTACGTTTTCCTTTTGCGTTCCTATGAGTCTAGAGAACGAGGAGCTCACTGCCCTCCGGGTGATGGTCCGATCGAAAAATCTCCCACTGCTGAGGAGTGGGACGCTGAGCTTGATTATTTGCAGTCCTTAATGGACGAGCAAGATAGGAAGTATGGGTTTGAGAGTAAGTCTCTTACTTTTGGGGACCAGGATTTAGTTGAGGAAGTTTTGGTAGAAGAGTCCAAATTGACGGTAGTGGAACATATTGATTTTCTTGGTGGTGATGATTACGATTTTGGTTATCTTCCTTCTATCGTAAATTATGTCCACAGTTCGAAAATTAATTTGGTTTCACGTGAGCACTTAGAGGCACTTGAATTTCTTAACACAACTCGGCAATTGCTTTACTCGAAGTATCTTTTCTTGTGGTCTGGCCGAGTTCAGTTTTTAGCAAAGAGTTTGAAGTGGAGTGGCATGTTCATAGTACTAATTTTTGTTGATATGTTGAATGTTCAAAATCCACGTTTGGCTAAACCCTCTCTGTCTCTCTCTCTCTCTCTCTCTCTCTCTCTCAATTAAAATTAGTCTAAAAAAAAAAAAAAAGTTTTTAATGGTCCGGTATAGCCACCTAATTTCTAGCCTTAAATTTGTGTATCTGGGTTTCTAACAATCTTATTGCCGTGCCTCGGATAGTCACAAAAGACGATCGGCTCTGATTTCTTTACGGACAAACCTTGAGTGATTTAACCTGTTGAGTCATGACTTACCCGGGATTGTTATGATGACTTTCTCTACACAAATTTAAGTGAGAAATTAGGGAGAAAAGTAGTACCCGTGCCTTTCACGTGACGAAAGTGGTGGTGTATTTTCTTTTTCTGTTATTTGTTTGTTTGGTTTTCTCTGTGTACGCCCGGATACCACGTGTCGGGCTGGACTGATGTTTTTTGCAGGGTGCACGGCGAGAGTACCCGAAATTCCTCATACATCGGCCGGGGTCATGATGGTTGGCTGTCATCCGACGGTCCATCTCTCTCTCTTGTTCTTTCTTTTCTTATTGTCTTCATGCTCTGAGTACATAGCATGTTCTAAGTTGGGGGGAGGGTGTACTTCGTACATGTTTTTCATTTTTTTTGTTTTTCCAAAAAAAAAAAGAAGAAGGAATTTGGATGTGTGGGTGTAACTATTCTTGGTTGATGACTGATAATAAGCGCTATAATGGTTGTTGTGCGAGTCGGAGTCTCGATACGATTTCATGGATAGACTTAAGCTCGTGAACCTGATGTTTAGGAAACACCCAGTTAGCCGTATCATCTATAGTTGGATAGTGTTTGATCACTTTAGTTCATGCTTTTCACGCACACTGTCCCACTCTGAGCATTCACTAGCCTTGAATTTGGTTTACATATTATTGATATTTCGGTGTTAGTTGATTGCGCCCACGGGCTTATTGGAACCCCTTTCCTACATTGTGCGCTAGATTGGTATTGCTTATCCGGGCGTTCATTGAGTATTCGGGCAATCGGGGTTTGCTCCCACCGTATTGTTCGCATTACAAGATGGATAGACCTTGTGAAGGCATTGGTTAAATGTGGTTAGTTTGGGTCTCTCCCTAAAGCCTTTTCGACTCGAGCAATTAAGTCTGAGGGGTCTCTTTAAACCTGGTACCCTAAGGCCATCTGGCTTGGGGATGACCGACCTAAAGCTCGTTACATGGGTCAACTAGAAAGCCCGACAGATCCAGACATTGCACAACCACAAGGAAAAAGTGGTAAAAAAAAAAAAAAAAGGAAAAAAAAAAGATTAATCATTAGGGGAAGGGGTGAGTTTTTAGAGACACACCGAGCTATTGATATTGTGTGAACTGTTTTCAGGATTAGTGAATTTCTATGTGTGATCCTCACTTACACGCATGTTATGTGATAAATCCCTATCCGATCGTAGGTGAGAGGATTAATTTTTGTGCTAAGTTTGCTACGAAGTTCACTTGTTTAACTTTGTCCATGGATGAAATGTCTTGCCTTTGACTTGCCTGACAGTCACTGTAGTGTTCTGAGAAGCTATTGATTGGGTTGAGTTGCATCCCAATGTCCGAGTCCTTTGTGTTTTGTGGGTTATCACTGCTGAAAACCCTCACGAGACTTCACTCGTCCTACCGGGGCCGCCCGGGGGTTTAAAAGATCTATCCTTTTATTTATTTGTTTTATTCTTTTTGTTGCTCGGGACTAGCAACCTTCAAGTTGGGGGGTGTGATAGGCGCGCAATATCTCAAGATATAAGCGCCTAAGTAGGGCGAATTAGCGCGTTAGAGGCGCGATTTATTCCATTTTCCACTTGATGCGGTGTTGTCTTTGCTTTTTCTTGTTTTTGGTTGTTTTGTAGGGAACAGGTCGGAAAGAGCGCGTAAAGTGGACACATGGCGGTCGGGCGTGTTGGGGACATGTGGGACCCAAGTGAGGACGGCCAAAGAAGCCAAAGGCATTTTAGAGGAGTCGGTATCGATACAGGGATTGTCCTGTATCGATACCCGAGCGACCATAGCTGAACAGAAGGTATGGGTATCGATACAGGACTTCCCCTGTATCGATACCAAGGGCCCTAAAAGCAGCGGTTGACCTTGCCACGTGTGTTGACTTCGGGGGAGCATAAATACTCCGATTTTAGGTCAAATTAGGGTTCGAACTTTAGATTAGTTTTTTCTTTCAATTAGCAGTCGATTTTTCCTTTGGAGATTCTACTTTCCGGGTTTCTTTTCCATTGAAGTTTCTGAAGTTTTGTCTCGAAGATTCGAGTTTTGTTTCCGGTAACTCTTTCTAGTTTACATTAATCTCAGTTTTTGGTTGATCTTTTAGTTTATTCCTTTTCCGAGTTATATGAGCATGTTTTGTGTTGAAATCTTGCTGTTGATTCAAGTTGATATGAGTGAGTAGTTTCATAAGTATGGTCGCGGGGTGATTAACACGCCGTGGCCAGGGACGGATTTGTTCTTACTCCGATTTTTACACTTATAATGGAAAAAGCAATTTTAGGTTATTTAAGCGCTTCTGTTGGACGAATCCGAGCTTCGTTGGAGCCCATGTAACGCGAGGAACGGGGGACCAAAACTTGTTCTTCGCTGTACATGGGCAACGGCGACCGCGAGGATTCGCATCTTTCGGGGTAACCTTTTCTCTCTAAAATCAACCGTTTTCTTGGAAACAACGAATGGAGCATGAAACGTCCGGACCTGGTTACCGTGTTATGAACCTTACGATCGTACTTCCTTTTTAATTAATTTAATCAAAGTCAGTTTTCTCTTAGTTTAGGTAATTTCACCAATCAAATCGCAAAGGGTGGCTACCTAAGAGCCATTTCAAAGTTCACAACCCGAGTTTTTAGTTAAGCACTCTCCGCCGTCTCTGTGGATTCGATTCCGGTCTTACCGGGTATTATGCTACACCGGTCTCAGCCCTACGCTTGGGGCAACCCATTAATTTAGGTCTAGGATTTGGTCAAGCAACTATCACAACTTTATTGAATATAATTGAAATGCTTGAAAATATAAATATAATTTACAAAATCGAGTGGGGCCGCGTACATGAATGGTCTTTCTTTTTTTTTACAGTGAATTATATTGACCTCCCTTGAGGTTTCTAACAAATACTTTGACTTCGAGGTTTCTAAAATTATATTAAGCTCCCTTACTTTTGAAGTTATTATAAGAATCTCCTTTGCCATTAATTAGGTCTAAGGGCATCTCTAGTGCACTACCTAAAATCACTACCTAAAGTGCCCTAACTAGTTAGCTAAGAAAAACCTCAAAAAATGGTCTCTAGTGCACAAAAGTTGGCTCCCTAAAATCCTAGGTGGCACCCCTCACTACCTAAAGTGTCTTAAGTGACTACCTAAATTTGGGGAGGGACTTAAGGAGAGAGAAAGAGGAGAGAGATAGAGAGAAGGGAAGGAGAGGAGAATTTTGTGGGACCACTTGGCACCCCTCACCACTTAAATGGGTCCCACTCTAAAAGATAATGAACATTTTTAGGGAGCCCCATTAAAGTGCATTTCTTCTTAGCTAGCTAACTAAGTTCTTAGCAAACAAAATATGATCCCACATATGCTTAGGTGTACACTTTAGGGAGCATTTTTTAGGTAGTGCACTAGAGATGCTCTAACACGGTTAGTTTTGAGTACGAGATATCCGTTTCCCTTGTTATATACTAATGCATTACTTCTACTGTTATTATATAATTTGTATAAACACTTTGTTGTATAAAAACTAGTCAATATCAATTATTTTTCATTTTCTTGTAGATAATAGATGTTGGTTAAATTGTAATAGTTATTTTGTGAACTCTTATTATTTGTGCTCACTAATTTTAGAGCCTAAAACATGTTTTCTTAATATGTAAAAAAAAAAGGAGCTGGGAGGGACGGGGCGGGGCGAGTAAACCCATTAACCAATTGGGGCGGGGCATGGGTTACCCATTAATTACCCCCTCAGGTTTGGGGCAGGGGTGGGGTGGGGTGGGGTGGAGTTGGATTTTCAGGTCGAGGTCAGGGTATAGCAAAAATCGCCCCACCTTGTTGCCATTTCCTAAATGTAATTTTTGTATAAAGACAAAAAAAAATCATAATTGGTTTACTAACAAATGCAATTTTTTTTTTGTATAAGGAAAAAAAATATAAACCATAAGTGATTTATTTAGCCAAAGCATTAAAGTGTATGTTAAAGTGTATGGATGCTATGGAAATGTATAGTGGTTAATTATTAGGCATGCTCTAGAACCACCGAATGATTTGTCTTGATTCTACCATTGGACATGTACTGAGTAAAATAATTACGGTTACTCCGTCAGTATGTAAATAGAAACTTCTAAAAACATATTCAGAGCCAACTCCATAAGATTTGCCTTGTTATATTTACCAAAATTATTTACTTTTTGTAATTTTTATTTTCGTTTTTTATCATAATTTTTTAAATTAATTGTTTGTTTGAATGAGAGGAATCAAAAAGTTTAAAAATATAGACCTAATTATTTTTTTTGGAAACGCATATGGACCGAAATTGAAACGACACTAAAGACAAAATAAATAGTTGTTTCAATTTTTTTTTCTGTCTTGAGTGAATTTTTGTTTGTTGTAGTCATAATTTACTTTTTAGACTTTTAAGCGAATCATTGAATCATTAATTCGAAAAGTTATTAGAAGGTCAATTCAACAACTCTGAAAAAGTGAACAAAAATACCACAACAAAATGGATCCTGCTACTGGTACAGAAGATTTTGTACAGAAAATGTACAAATCGCTCTCGGGGACCCACTTTTGGGTCCCACACGAGTGATCCGAACTATTCATTATTCTTAGAACATTTTTCCGAGGGGCTCCACAAAATTTTAGCTCAATCGGACGGTTAGAAGTTCTTGAACCAAAATCACACCGTTTCACGATTTGTACATTTTCTGTACAAAATCTTCTGTACGAGTAGGATTACTGCAACAAAATTTAGGCAGAACATAATTACATGGAGGGAATGAGTTTTATCTACCTCACCCGATACGCATTAAATTCTTCATGTTCTTTCTTTTGTTACTTCCTCTGCTCTGAATTTATTGTCCATTTACAAGTATGTCATTTTTCACTTGCTTATATCTTTCAATATATAATATTTTTTTACAATTTTGAAAACTTTGTTTAATAGTATATTCATCGAGAACTATCAAATGAAATTCATTATAAATATATAAAGCATTATACAATAAAAAAATATAACCGATTTTTTGAGGTGTTGTAAGTAATGAAAGGAGACAACAAATATGAGACGGAGAGAGTATATTTTTGGTACATCAAAGATTTGGAAGTTCAAACAAAACAAGGCAAAACAAACAAATTAAAAACAGACCACGAAACAAGAGTAATGCAACCAACATGTGCTAGACTCTAATCTCTATATTGGCCAACACCAAATATGTGCACACAGATTGAAGAGAGTCCTCGAAACCACCAATTCTTCTTCCAATTCGGCACTCATTATTGTCAAAAAGTCCTCACAAACTGAGTGAGGAGAGTCCTTGCAAACCACCAATTCTTCTTCCAGTTCGGCACCGATTCTTGCCAAATGATCTTTGTTAGCCTCAAGATAAACATGCTTCATGTTCGTTTCAAAAAAAACATGCTTCATGTTCATACATGTTTAGGGGTGGATATATTGGTATCGGGTCTGATGTAATTCAGAGCCGCATTCTATCACCTTGTTTGTTTATGGTTTCAAAACCCACCCTCCACGGCTCCACGGTTCCCAATAAAATTTTCTTTTTATCTCTCTCTACTTATTATCCCCAAAAACCTCCCTCAAAACCCAAATCGAATATCGGAATATGTGACTTTTTCTGCTAGAAAATTCAAGTGAAGGACAGGAAGGGAAAGTGGTTGAAATTAATCTGATTTTGACTTGTGAGTATAGATAGGAATTTTAACCCTATCATATATTAAAACTAATAATTCTAAAATGCAAAATACTACTCCTTCCGTTTCCCAATTTTCTTTTCACCTTTTAGCATTTTTTAAGTTACAGTTCCTGCTGCATTTGGCCTTCCAAAAGCACATTTCCTTTGAGAAATTTTTATTTCCTGTATATACTATATAGGCTATAGTGCAGATATGTATGTAGAGAGTACATTACATTTTGTAAGGTCGTACGGGTATTTAATAGTTTCCATTTTGATTGTTAACTTGTATTTAGATTAGCATTCGAGTATATTGTTGAAGTCTTATTGTTTGTCTTAGTTTTGTTGGTGTTTTCCGGGTTATGTCAAGCCTTTCGGAGTCTGTAATTAGCTTGATTTTCATTTGCGGTTTGGTTTTAAGTTTTTAGTCTAGATACTCCACTCAAGTGCTTTCAAGCTTCGTTGTCAATAAGTTGATGCCGTGCCAAGTATTTTGAGGCATATCTAGGAAGGTAGAATCATGCATATCATGTTTGCATTTATGCCATTTAATTGTCTTGTTTTAGGGTGCATGGCTTAATCTAGTGCATTAGTTCATTTTATGATCATGCATTGGACATTTGCATTTAGGTTCTTAATTTGGCCTTTCAAATGTCACTATTGTCAAGGGTCTTCTCCATATTGTGATGAAACATGCCGAAATTATATACGGAGTACATATTGAATTAATTAAGCCCAAAAATTATGACATAAACCTAAACAATAAATTACAAAAATGAAATGAATTGGAACAATACTAGAGCAAAAATTTAGGAAGAACAGTTAGGTCGTAACCAAATAAAGGTTGAACAATCTTTTTACTCTCTCTACCTATGTTTGAAGATCCATTTTCAGCATTCATGTCATATTTTTTATTGTCTATATATCTTTCAAATTTTACTGGGTTTCATGATTTTGAAAATTTCGTGTAATATTCTAATTGAGATCTATCAAATAAGATATATATTGGCACTACAAACGACTTATTAGCCTACTATCAGTTTAAACCTTCAAGGGCTCAAATGAGAAAACAAGAAAGGATTTTAGGGTGTGTTTGGAACATGTGGTTGGGAAGAGAAAGTGAGAAAATAAAATGAGAGGAAAGTGAGAGAAAAGTGGAAGAAAAATTTTACTATTCCCAATACTTAGATTTTTTTTATTTCTCTCTTCTTTCTCATCAAACCAAACAAGAGGAGGGAAAATTTTCAATTTTTCTTTCTTTTCTCTCATTTTTCTTGAGTTCCAAATACACCTTAGTCATTTGAAGAAAGTTGAAACTAAAAACTTTACTCCGTTTCATGCCCACCCGAACCCGATTTATGAACTCTGGGGCCCAAGTGTAATTAGATTCAAGTCAGCCCGATTCATAAACCCCAAGGCCCTTGGTTCTTTTCTAAATTTTTATTTGGGTAACGGCCTTTTTAAATTTTTGACTGGTTCACGATAATTTTTGTAGATTAAAGGTTTGTTTTGACAAGGAGTTTCAAAAAGTAAAAATCACGAGAAAAAAAAAAAAAAAAAAGGTAGATCGAGGAAGAAAAAAATACCGTGCAACTGTTTTTTTTGTATTTAATGTCATATATGAATTCCATTCAACTTTGTCCAAATTTTTACTAGTATTTTTTATGAGTCGCATGATTAATTTTAAAAATTATCACAAAAGATAAATACATAATTACCATGATTAATTTTAAAAAGGGCCACTTAGCCAAAAATTCAAAACATTTGGTATTTTTAAAAGGAAGGACAAAGAACTTTTATAATTGAACATAAAAACAACAAACATTTGCCATTTTTAAAAGGAAGGACAAGGAACTTTTGCAATTGAATATAAAGACAAAAAAAATTAGTGAAGTGTCACTCATTTTAAAAAATTCAAATTTCGAACATAAAATTCAAAAAAATCACCATCCCACCTCTAGCTGAGCACTTTCGGCGACAAAAAAAATTAGTGAAGTGTCACTAATTTTCAAAAATTTAAATTTTGAATATAAAATTAAAAAAAATCACCACCCCACCTCTGGCCGAGCACTTCCGGCGACCAAAAAAATTAGTGAAGTCTCACTAATTTTTAAAAATCCAATTTCGAACATAAAATTCAAAAAGTCACCACCCCACCTCCGGCCAAGCACCACCCCACCTCTGGCCGACCAGTTTCGGCGACCAAAAAAATTAGTGAAGTCTCTCTAATTTTTAAAAATTTGAATTTCGAACATAAAATTAAAAAAAGTCATCACCCCACCTCTAGCCAACCACCACCCCACCTCTGGCCAACTAGTTTCGGTGACCAAAAAAATTAGTGAACTCTCACTAATTTTTTAAAAATTTGAATTTCGAACATAACATTAAAAAAAGTCACCACCCCACCTCCGGTCAACCACCACTCCACCTCTGGCATACCAATTCCGGCGACCAAAAAAATTAGTGAAGTCTCACTAATTTTTAAAAATCCAATTTTGAACATAAAATTCAAAAAGTCTCCACCCCACCTCCGGCCAACCACCACCCCACCTCTGGCCGACCAGTTTCGGCGACTAAAAAAATTAGTGAAGTCTCTCTAATTTTTAAAAATTTGAATTTCGAACATAAAATTAAAAAAAGTCATCACCCCACCTCCAGCCAACCATCACCCCACCTCTGGCCAACTAGTTTCGGTGACCAAAAAAATTAGTGAAGTCTCACTAATTTTTTAAAAATTTGAATTTCGAACATAACATTAAAAAAAGTCACCACCCCACCTCCGGTCAACCACCACCCCACCTCAAGCCGACCACTTCCGGCGACCAAAAACATTAGTGAAAGGGGCAACCCATGTTTGTTACAATGGGCGATCCCATGCTTCACTTTTGGAGATAAACTGGAATGATTGTAACAAAGATAGGGATTTCCCCAATCTTGAACAAATCCAATCTCTTTATAAACAAAGCATTGAACGACATTATGCCTTTAAATTCGTTCTTCTCGAGATTTAAGTACCTAGGGCCCTGTTTGGATGCCGGATTTGCAAAACACTCGGATTTGTAATCCCGTTAGTTCGGCGTTTGGGACGCCAAAACACCACCCGGATTTGGTAACGACAGCTTCCCCCCTGTCGTTAGCAAATCAGGGGGGGATATGTGGGTTTTTGGTACGTAAATACCCCTCCAAATCCGGGTGATTTTGGGTTGGGGGGGGGGGGGGGGGGGGGTTTGAATCGAAAAATACCAGAGAAGGAAAGATTACCATCGTCGTCGTCGGAGCAACCATTGTCGTCATCGGAGAGATCAGATCGAGCAACATGCACCTGTTTTTTCGTCGTCGGAGTCGATCGAAGCCGAAATCTCTGATTGTTGCCGAAGTCTCCATCTTTGCCGGAGTCGCATATCTTTACACAGAGAGAGAGAGAGAGAGAGAGAGAGATGGTGGTGGTCGCCGGTTGGCAGGACCGTCGGGCATGGCAGAAATTAGTGGTTCGTAGAGTTCTGGGGATAAAGAAGAAGAATGGAGGGAGTAAAAAACATACTACTGGTAATTAAAACAAGGGGTCCAAACCACTTGTTTAGGTGTTTACACGTGGATAACAAATACATACTATAATAATCTGATTTTAGTAACCTCTTTTTTCGATAAAAAAATAATAGATTTTTAAAATTAACAAAAACATGTATACATAATATATTTTAATCATAAATGAAATTATATAATTGATTTAATTTGATAATGTAATACATGGGCTCTAGTAATGTTATTAAAAACCCAAGATAAAAATTATATTTTTGTAGAAAATATGTTATAAAAAATATTTATTTAAAATTCTTTTTCGGAAATATCATTTTTAATATATAATATAGTTTAAATAAGTTTAAGTATTTATTTCAATTATTATGTATTTATTGTTATTATAATAAAATTAATTCATTTAGTTTATTAAAATAAAAAACCGGGGGCAAATATGTCATTTGCTCTCTTATGCTATCAAATCCACTTTCTCAGAATACCATCCCAACACCTCACTAACAAATCCACCCTTCTTATGAGGTGGACCACCCTCATTATCAAATCCACCCTCATTACAAATCTACCTTCAAATCCATCCTCATTACAAATCCACCCAAATCATCTCCAGCATCCAAACGGGGTGTTGAAGGAGCAAAGGTGTTTCCTTGAACAGAGGCTATGGGTGCATAGGGGTGTTTTCTTCATTTTGACCTGACTCAATCCTTATAATTAGTTGAAAATACCCCGTGTCCTTGGCTTTAAAAAAGTAGTAAAAGATATTGCATTTTTCACTAATTTTTCCTTTTAAAAATTATCACAAAAGATAAATAGTACTACATAATTACTACTCCTATATAAAAATATATCGAGAAAGAAATGTAGGAAAAACAGACCTGGGTCATCCCATCTCTCCTCTGGGCTCTGAGAGCAACCCATAAGATAATCCTAATACCAATGGCGATTATTGCCGCCGGTTTCGCGTCAATAATCGTCAACCTCAGGGCGTCGAATTGCCGGACCTTGGCCGCCACCCCGGTGTCCCTCGTGCGCACGTTAGCCGCCTCTGCCCACTCTCTCAACACCAACTGGGCATCTCCGAAGAGAAAGAGAACCTTCGGTTTTGAATCCTCTGCTGTTTCATCAGATGTTACCACCCCCTCAACTCCCGTTTCTTCCTCCAGTTGGTAAGCGCATTTCGCTCTCCTCTATTTATTCCTACAAATTGCAATTGGTGCCTGTTTGGTTATGTATGAGCTTGAGATTGTTGCAATTTCCCCATTTTTGTTTTCTGGTAATCCCGAACCGACCGCAACCGCAACCCGAATCTCTTTTATTTTGGTCTGGGCCTTAACTGAAGGAAGTAGTTAGTCCTTACCTTACGCCGGGCTTAGACGGAGATTAGCCGTCCTTCACCTTGCTCGAATCAATCCGTCTTTCTGGAACCAACCATGATAGTCTCGAATGGGGTAAGGTCTGTCCGCTTTACCATCACCGCTATTCGTGCTTGTAAGGCACTTACCTCTGCCAAACTTACCCCTTGAGCTAACCTTTGGGTCGTAATTTCCCCTTTATTTGGTGACAATGTTAAGGGTTTTGTATGGTTGAAAGTTCATGAGTAAGGACAGTTTTGAATCCCACTAATGCTTTTGCTGAGAGCTTGTACTAAACCATCGAAACTTAGAAGACACGATCGACTTGGGTGGTAATCTACTTTTCTTGTACTCATGGTGCTAATAATTGGGGTGTTACGGTTTTCTTGTTTTATGATTTTAGGTTCTTTAAGTGCTTGCAAATTCAAATTGAAATGCTATATGTTGATGAATGACCCGGATATTGTAGAAATTTTAAGGAAAATTAGTCTCAAAAATCAAACTGAATATTATATAACAAGGTAGAAAAAATAAACAAGTGAAGCTCTACTAATGGTACCAGATCAACATACTAGAAAGTTAGTGAAACTTCACCAATCTGAGATGAATTGCGACGACTGTTACGGATATCTGTGAGACTTCACAGCTTTTAATCCTTGAGTCATACATTTGTTAGGAATAGAAATGGTAAACCAAACAGTTTTTTTTTTTTTTGCTCAGTGGTAAACCAAACAGTTATCTGTTCAAAACAGAATCTATAAACTGAAACGAGGCCCGTGTGTTTAAATATTGTCCTTAAAACAGTTTATCACCTCCCGAATGGTGGTTGGGGTATCAATTGACATAAGATACAATAGTTTGCTCTCAGTTCAACAGCACCACATGATGAGACTTCCTGGCAAACCTGAACATCGTTTGTATTCTCTTTCTGTTACTGGATGAACAAAGTTGGAACTGAACTTGTTCGGCCTAACGGAACAAATTGAACGAAACAAAATATAACTCTAAGGTTTTGGATTTGATAAAAGAAAATGATATTCTAGAGTTTATGAAAGAAGCATTGGAAATTTTTGTTGTTCAAATGAAAGGAATAAACTCAATTTACGTTGTGGCGGTAGACCTTTTCAGCTGTATAACCATTAATTCGATCATGATGATTGATAAACATGGAGGATTTATTTTGGATGTGGAAAGCTGAAAGGTTTGCAACTGGTGAGTCAAGACAGCAGCCACAACCTTTCACTTCCATTCCAGAATATTCTAGGCATACAACAAGGCTTACAGACTTACAAACCCAAGCCCAAGCCCAAAATCAAATTTGGGGCTTATATACCCACAAATGTTTACATCTTCAAGCTATGTGAGATGTAGATTGGAGGGTGACTTTCACCTTCTCAACTATGCCCACTTTATGAGACGCTATCTCATTCATCTCTTGACGTTTTTTTGTTTAGTCTTTCCATGGTTTAAACTCCTTTCGTAGGATATCTAAATTCTAAAATCACTTGGACCCACCTCAAAAGGTGTTTGGGTCATACTTTTAATTTTGGCTCGAAGTTGCTAAAAACTTTATTGGAAAAAGGCATTTTCCCAACAGAAACATCATTGAAACAAAGCTGAACTTCAGCATAGAGTATACCATTTATTCAGAAATTAAATGTCTTTTTGATTGTGACATATAAATTCATAGGATGTGTTATAGTCTTCCTTTCCACTCATAAGGCAAGGCGATTAAATTTCGTCAGGCATAATATCACCTCTGATATGGATGAATGACGTACTACCTAGTACCAATGGCCAACTATAGCTTGTGCTGCTAGGTGTTACTTCGAATTGAGATGTATAAGTTCTTATGATTTATTTAACTTTTAAAGGCTTCCGTTTTGAGTTGCTGATGTTTAGCCCTTCATTTTCTTCCAGTTATCCTGAATATCATCGCTTGCTTCCGTGCCCCTCAGAAAGTGGTCCGCCAAGAGTTGAGCACTTGGTTGTTTCTGTTGGAGGCCCTGTTCTGGAATATGTTTGTAAGGCATTGGATCTTCCTCCATTGTGAGTGCTGCCATATTTTTAGAGTATCATTAATTGATTCTCCTATTAGTATCCTCCGTGGCCTTACTTATAACAAGCCATTAACCAGGTTAATTCCTGAACAATAAAAGTCTTTCCATTTAAGGTATGTTGCAGATCTTATCCATTTTGGAGCTGTGTATTATGCCCTTGTATGCCCTGTGCCGCCTCCAACTGCAACACCAGAACAAATTAAGATATTTAAGGAAGCTACAGCTCCATCCATTCTGAGAAAGAGATCTTCCATTAAAGGGAAAACTGTTCGAGAAGCTCAAAAAACTTTTCGAATAACTCATGTTAACGAGTTTGTTGAAGCTGGAACTTATTTAAGGGTGCATGTCCACCCAAAACGCTTCCCAAGGTTATTTATTAGTATCCCTCACGATAATTTTCCTTATTTGTATTAAAAAGGCTGGCTTCTCTTGACATTTCTGTGTTGTTCAGGTGTTATGAGATTGACTGGAGATCAAGAATTATCGCTGTATCTGAATCCTATGTTGTTCTTGATAAACCAGCGGGTACATCTGTATGTAAAATGTTCCATTTTTTATTGATCTTTTCTTTTATTTGATTTTGGCAAAGTTGTGAGTTTATTATGTGGTGATCTGATCAGGAAGCACTTGTACTTGAGGAAACTAGATGCATTGTCAATTTTCTGCTCTGATGTAGGATATGACATGTTTGGTTACTGTGTGATAATTAATGTTCATTTTCATTGTGCTTTTGTACGGTTGTACCCCTTGGTTCTGATTCCTGACATTGTATGATCCTCCCTCTGACTGTGTTTTATCTTTTCAAACGATTCTGCCACAATTTTCTTATTGCGAATCAAAGATGTAGGAAGAGCAATACCAAACTTAAACTGAGGAAATTTCCAATTTATTGCAAGGAAGTGACCTTTTTTTAATCTCTCTATCTTGTCTCTTGCCATTTAGAGGGAACCAAACAAGAACAAATATTAATATGTGTGTATATACATAATTTATATCTAAGTTGCACAGAGCGGGAGCGGGAGCGGGAGCGGGTGTGTGAGAGGAGGGTATGTAGAAGCTCCCTAGGTTGGGAGTGGCGAGGTAATACTTAATGAATGAATAAATAAATAAATATATATGGATAAATTTATATACATTTGTATGCATTGTACATATGTTTTATAGTTGCAAAAGTTTTATAGTTGCAAAAGGAGTGTGCATATAAATATTTTATATATGTATATAAATGAGTGAGAAATGACAACCTAATAGAATTTTTTATGCCAAATATATGGACTAAATACGTAGATAAGTAGTAGAATACAAGACGAGAAAGAGAGAGTCCTAAATCTCTGTAACTTCTTTTTTCTTTTTCTTCTTCCTTGCATATATTTGAAAAGAGAAGTGAGAATTTCGTCCTTAAAATTAGTGTGGAAGCTCCCATTCTATTTAGGAGCGGTTCCCATCTGGATGGGAGTGAGCTCCCGTCTAGGGAGCACACCTATTTTAGAAGGATCCGGCAACTAAGATTTATATTCATCTTTATGTTTATGTTTATGTCAACCAAAACACTTACATCTTGATGTCAAGATCCTAGTCGTAATGAGCAGCACAATTGATTGTTCCTCTATTATTCTTATCAAAGAGTTGAATTTTAGTGTCATTTGCCAGAATGCATAACTTCTCAGCTGGCTAACTGATATAGTTTACATGGACTTCTGCCTCCATTTGCCACCCTTCTACTAAAGGTTTCCCCTGTCCATTAATTTGTATTTTGTGCCTCATTGATAGCTGACTGCGCCTCTATTTTGATTAAGGTTGGAGGAACTACAGATAATCTTGAAGAAAGTTGTGCAACCTTTGCTACTCTTGCCTTGGGATTTACGGAACCACTAAAAACTACCCATCAGATTGATAATTGCTCAGAAGGCTGGTATGGTATTTCAACTGGATCATCATAGTTGCGTATTTCACTGTTGCATTACAAACATTTGGTAATTGGTTGGATCTATTGCAGTGTTGTGTTTGCTAGAACGAAGGAGTATTGTTCAGTATTCCATAGAAAAATCAGAGTAAGTTCATAAATTTATTTTCTGAGTTAGAGAGAACATCATGACATATAAAGTGACGAGTTGCAGCCAAATTGTGTACCTCACATTCCATAAGGGGACAGCATTTAAAACAAACTGACATGCACGATGGGATATATCATATATGTTATTTTAGCTGTCAGATCTGCTATTTCTTTCAGCTTGTCTGCTTTGGTCCCTTCCCTCTGAAGCTTTTATACTGTCTATCATCAGGACAAAAAAGTGAAGAAGTTATATCTAGCTCTTGCTGCTGCTCCTCTTCCTGTTGGAGTAATTACCCACTATATGCGGCGTGTCAATATGGCTCCGAGACTTATTTCGGAAGGTAACCAGCTCTGTTAAGTACTGTGAATATGTATTTCACACATTCATTTTTGAGCTTTTTAATTAGTAATCTTTCAATATCTTCTTGCCGACAGACACATTATACTTTTTTGTGTATTCTTAGCATAGTTGTCGAAATCGTACGATTCCCGATTCGAATCGTACGATTCGGTTCGATTCGGGGTATAGACGATACGAACCGATACATAGAATCGCAAAAGGTACAGAATCGTGGTCTGAATCAAAGAATCGCTTGCCGAATCGCTGAATCGCTTGCCGAATCGTACGATTCGTTTTGTTTTAGAGCCCATACTTCACATATGGGTCAGGCGGAAATAAACTAAAATTTTGGGCTTTTATGTTATTTTTTACACCATATGAAGGGTCGAAAGTTGAATTGGAAGTATACAACTCGATCGATTTTGATTTTCAAACAACGTCGTCCAAAAAATATGGGGTTTTACACAGCTGTGGGTCTTGATCGAACGAACAGAGCTTCGGTTTTACTCACCTGTGGGTCTCGATCGAACAGAACAGAGCTTTAAGGGCTCTGCTAGGTCTCGTTGGACGTCGAAGCATGCAGAGCTGCTGGTTGATGGTCTTCGTCAGACTGAAGAAAGCATAAACTTGTTGATTTCTTTTCTGCGTTGTCGATTCGAAGTGTAAACAGGCAAAGGAGGCCTTTATTTGTCCACCGACACCACTTCCACCATTTATATGGTATTATTATTATTATATTTATATTCCCCACTCCCCACTATTATAACCTGTTACTTGTCCATTTTTTTTATTCTCTAGGAATTAGTATATTCTAATTTCCAGATATATGCTATTATATTTAATTTCCAAGTGTCTTGCCCATCTTTTGAAACAATATTTTTATTGATTTCAACTTAAAATCTATATTTTTTTAGTATTTTTTAAAAAATGGCCGAATCGAGCGATTCACGATTCGATTCGATTCACGATTCGCAACCGGGCCTTTTCGATTCTTGATTCGATTCACGATTTGACAACTATGATTTAGACTTGACAGAATTACAAGTGCTTAATTGCATTTGGCTAAGATGCGAGATATATGAGATCACGAAAATGTATGACTCTCTGACGTTTTAGTTAAGATTGTGTGACAGTTTCTTCCCAATTATTTGTACACCATGAAAAGTCACTTGATATCATTGGAGGATGCTGCGGGTGTTGCAATTGGAGAGAAGAAAAAAGTTTGCAAACTTCTTTTGCTGTTTCCTGTTTTAATGACACCAATGCATGCTGCTGAATAAATTGCTGAATGGTTTTTCCGAAAGGTGGTGTTGTGCTGAAACAACTTTGTCTTCCTCATTTTCTGACCGGATCAACTTTAAAATTGTTATGCCATACAGAATTCATTGAAGGATGGCCCTTGTGCCAACTTGAGGTCTTGGAATGCAAGAAGGTTCCATGGCCAAACTCTGTAACTCTAGAGAAGTATTGTGTTGAGGACTGTGGATGGCCTTCAAAAGATTTTGCATATGAGTGTAAAATAAACCTTTTAACAGGTCGGACACATCAGGTACTTTGTTTGAGGCCCTTTCTGGTTTGTTTTCTAGTAATATCTTCATAGGCAGTGACATTGCACAATTGCAGCATATTGTGTGACTATTGTTTGGTTCTGGGGCAGCGCAAAAAATAAGTGGTTACAAAACTTCTCATTTTTTTTTTGTCAATCTTGTTGACAAATGTACTAAAATACGATGAGATTTACTTTGAAAATAGAGAAAATGTTTCCAGTTCCAAAAAATAAGTGGTTACAAAACTTCTCATTTTTTTTTTGTGCTAAAATACGATGATATTTACTTTGAAAATAGAGAAAATGTTTGCAGTTCCAAAGGCGTCTAGCAGAAGCCGGCTTTGTTGCCAAAAAACACTGCAACTTGCAAGATTTTTAGTTTGTTTGTTCTGACTTCTGAGAGCCTCATTCAAAAGCACCATCATTAGGATTTCTGCTGCTATCATTATTACTTTGACAATATTTAGTTATTTGATCCAGATTCGAGCACAATTGGCTGCTTGTGGAGCCCCAATAGTGGGCGATTCAATGTACATGCCTGCTGTAATTGCGGAAATGACCAATCCTGGGATTAATCCATTTGGCAAGTACAAGGCTCAATATCCAAGTGAGAATGATGAAGCAGTTTCTATGCAGGAGCGTGTTTCATATTATGGGAAAGAACCTAGTGTCGCTATTGGTCTTCAAGCTTGTCAAATTTCATGGGATGAGGGGGAGCACTTCTATGAGGCTGGATCACCCTGGTGGAGATAGGAAGACCGCAGGTGCACTTATAGAGAAGGGCCACCTAGAAAGAGCACTTTCCATCAACAACAACAACAAACACTTCATTGGCACACTTTTTGAAGGATTAATTCGTCAAAACTCGAAAAGGAAGTAGTTTTGGAATCCAAGGGAATTTGAAGTGCTATACTCAACCACAGCTGATTTTGGCGGAGGCGGTGGCTCAGGAACCACCTCGGTTTAACTCTCACCTGAATTTACCAGATCATTTCATGCATCCACAGCATGACAGCAATGTTGACTCAAAATGGTTAGGGGAGAGCATGGTTAAATGGAAATGGGTTGGAATAAAAATTGGGTTGGCTATTATCTATTCTTGTAATCTTCAAAGAACTAGTCAAGGCTGTTTAGACGAAAGAGTAATGATAATGAAGGACACTGATCTTTCAATAAAATTGTATGCGCACCAAAGGGGATAGATGAAAGAACATGCCACAAGATTGATTTTTTGTAAAGATGAAGATAACTTTCATTTTGCATTTCGTCTTCATTCCCGTTGAAGTTCCATCGCAAGCTTACTTGCTGTATTCCTAGACCATAACGTACTGCGAGCCTTATGGTCAGAAATGTACTGTTTGTACCACATTGCAGATAATTTCCTTGTTCTCTTGAGGGTGGGATAATCAACATGGTGAAGCCCAAACCTTATTGTATATCCAGATATCCACTCAAAGTTGTCAAGCAAGGACCAGGTGAAGTACCCTCTCACATCTGCTCCATTCCTGCCCATATAATTGCATATGCTAGCTTCAATATTCCTTTATCAGATTTCAATTTCATCAATGGGAAAACATAAGACATGAATAGCAGTCACTCTCTAGTTAATTGTTGGGTTTGCAATTTGTACCTTATAGCAGTTGCTAGGGCATCCAAGTAACTACACATATACTGCACTCTTTTGACATCGTTAAGGGAAACTTCGATTGTGGTATTGGGATTGTTCATCTCACCGAACCCTACACAATCATAAGAAACATATTCAACATTGTAGCCAAAGCTTTTCTGAAAGCGTTTCAAAATTTTCTTTACCCACCATTTTCTGTGATGAACATTGGTATGTTATTGTATCTATCCTTTATGTATGTCACAATTTTTTCCATTCCTTTGGGGTAAACATATAGCCAGTCCACTGCAGTCTACAATACATAAACAAAAGCAGGGTTGATTAAGTTGTGAAATGATATAGTCCTAAGTCTAGGTTATAGGGACAACAGACTGACAGAGGATACATACAGATTCTCCAATAAGGTTTCCGTCCTTCAGAGCAGTCCGTAGAATTAAACCTTCTGTCCTGGAATTTCCTGGTCCCCGTTCACACACAGAGACTAAGCAGTCTTTGATGTAGAAACTAGTATAATGGTTTATCCCGATAAAATCTGACCCCCTTTTCATTTTTTGCAAATCTTTTTCCAAAAATTTGGGCAGAATAGATCCCAAAATCTTATGCATTTCTTCTGGGTATTTACCTAGTATAATCGGATCTAAGAACCTGCAAAGTCATGTTTTTAGTTATTTGCTTGTCATGTTATGACAATGAAGTAGGGAAGAGAAAAGATTTCTTACCAGTTCATGTAGAAAGATTGAGCTCTCTCAGCTGCCAGCTTGTCTTCTAAGGAGCTGCTGATAGGTTCAAACCATATGGCATTTAAAACAATGCCAACACTTCCTCCATGTGTTTTCTGGATGCTTAGCAAGAAAGAAACCAGTTTGGTTACGTGAATGTATTTTGTATTTGGTTTTTGTTTTAAAAAAAGTTGAATACTGGAAACAAATACGCATTTGTCAACAATTTTCATTGCCTAAATAGGTAGCTTCTTTCAAACTTTCCAACCATAGAGGAAACAAAAGAAAGTGTTTTTGACCTTTTTTTCAAAACAAAGTTTCCAATCACTGCTCCCTCCTTCAACCACTCCCCCTCTCACTATTCCTCCCGCCATATATTGGAAAGATTCGTGAGAATAGGTATAAGTGTATTGGTGTTTCACACATTTAACCTTACAAATATCAGATTGGCCCCAAAAAAGATTCCAAATATGTAGTCTTTTCCTTTTATCTTTGCCAAACATGACGCTGATTATATGGTTCTAGCCTCTTGGCATTTGAGCCCACCACTCACAAACCCTCCCTTAGCTTCTAGCCACTCCCTCTCCAACCGCTGACCTTACCTAACCCTTGCTTGTTTTCAAAACAAGCTCTTGAAACATGTGTAGCGAAGACATGTTTCCTGTTTTTTGCCAAGAGAATAAAAGACAAAAACAATGGCGTGTGCAAAGAGTAGCAGAGTATTGATTAATGTTTCCCTCCTCTGGCCGTGACCACTCTAGGCCTGTGGTGGGTGACAAAAGGGACCAAAGGGCCAGAGCAACAACTGCCCCCAAGGCAAGCAGCCAGCAGGCGGGAACTGAGGGCAGAGTTGAAGGGCTTCGTTAACACGGCTCGAACCTGTGACCTCTCAGGGCCAAACCCTTTGGGAGACCCATTGACCACCAAGCACTAGCTTGGGTGGTTGAAGCTATAGGTAATGATCAGAAAATATGTATTGTATACTTGTTTCAATACCTTGTATTTAGCTCGGTAGAGATCAAAAGCAGCTATATGGGACAGAATAATGTTGTGAGCAGCAATAAAAGGCTCTCTTTCTGAATCGCCATTGCTGCAATTCCCAAATGAACCAGAGCAGTGAGATGGGGGGTAGATGCCAGATCTGTAACCGCGAATTACTGCAACATTGGGCTCATTGAAGGTAACCCAGTACTTAACTCTGTCCCCAAAGTATTTGAAACATACGTCTGCATAGTATCTGAAATCATCTCTGGAAACATATGGTTTCTGTTAGTTAAAAATTATTCTAGGCTATGAAGCACAAACACTTAATAGGTGATTTTAGCGACACCTTAGTAGGATACACATCAGACCTTATTCTTTTGTTATTAGTTTCTCTGTTGACACATTAGAGACAGCTTGAACGCGTGTCTTGTGTCAAAACATCTCAGGACATGTGAGGGACATTATATTTGCATGTTCAGTACATACGTTATAGTAGTACCTAAGATGCAGTAGGTTGAATAAGGTTTAACTTGTACGTGTAAGGTTTTCAACATTGAATTTTTATTTGTTTTATTGGTAGTGGTGTGATATTCAAGTACGTAACAAAAATAAATACTCCTGAAATGTGCTTATTGTCGTATACCCCAAGTGCTCATATCCTGGTTTTGGAAAACTGTTGTGTCCCTATCCATGTCTTTTGAGTATTCGTATCTCGTGTTCATGTCCGTGCTTCTTAGTCTCGGTACAAGATGGAACTTTAGCAAGGGTATTTTTCACCACAAGGTCATACGATAGGAAGATGTTTTTCACAGTAGGGTATAATAAGACACGACTTACTGCATTTTTGGGCTTAGCCAGGCTCCATATCTATCTTCCAGTTCTTGAGGGATGTCGTAGTGAGTCAATGTCACAAATGGCTGGATCCCTGAATCAAAAATTTGAAACTATGATTGGCGGCGTGAAATTATCTGATTTTTTCCCCGCAAGAGTTAAACTCAACCTGCAAGTGGAGTGGTAGGTACTACGTTCTCCTATTCATTTGATTAGGGTTCGAACATCACTAACTACAACTAACAATACTATCAATTTTCACCGAAACTCAACCTTTATGACAGAGCGAGTCGATGAATTTGTTATAATGTCTGATGCCGGCCATATTCACTTTCCCGAATCTTCCCCCTGTTTCCAAATTTCAGAAAGCAAATGAGCTTCTCATAGGAAACTGAAAAATTGGAAAAGAGAGAAGTTTTTATCAAAATTTGAAGCTTTTTCTTGGGTAAGTGTAAAACTTACTAGGTAGAACTCTGGCCCAAGATATAGAGAATCGAAAGCTATTGACTCCCATATCTTCCATGAGGTCTGAATCCTCCTGATTTCATTGTCACAAGCATAACATATACTATTTGCTTTGCTATTGGATTAATCGCAGTTTCATGTTTGTCTGATTTTCAAGGATTTCCATGTCTCATGAGATTCAGGTTTTTTTGTCGGAAAAGAAGAATGAGTTAACATACGTTGTATGACCCAATTGCAAGAACGGAGGTGTACTAAATAAAATTAATCAAATATTAATAGTCCAATTAGTTTTGATACATTTGTCTTAAAATTCATCATTTTAACATTTTCTGGCTACTAATTTCTTTAAAATCAACAATATAATATCAACGATTCAGATTAGGATGATTGGATTGAAATGAACCCATAGCTGCACACTACAAGCGTGTAGTGCTTTGACGCAATCTAAAAAAACCTAATCTCAATGAATATTTTTATATGGAGATTTTTCCCTTTTCCTCTGCCACCCTCCATCCTTCTCCTCTAACCACCGGCACTAGCCGCCTCTCTCCTACTTTTCTCCTCCTTTGCCGCTCCACCTCCATCGATTCCATCACGTTGTCCGGTGGTTTGTTACCAGTTATTCGTCGTCGTTGATGGAGGCTGTATTTTTTTGCGGCTTGTGGTCGCCGGAGGTGGGTTTTGTTGTCGAGGTCGCTCGGGGTCTTGACGGAGAGGGAGCCTTGGCCTCAGGATGGTCTGTGATAGTGGGACTCGTTGTCTACTAGGTGCGACTCGGCATGACTCGGTGATGGGCTACTTGAGCTACTCGGTTACGTGTTATTAATTGACTGGTTTATTGTTTTCCTCTTTTCCCTTTTTAGATTGTAGGTTACTAGGTGTTGTTCTTTGGCTGCGTGACAGTTAAGGCCCGCCGGCTTTTGTTTCTTTTGCTTTAAGAGCCAGTCGGCGTTCGGCTTTTGAATAGCAGATCCTCGGATTGAATTTCCATCGGTGTTTCGTGTTATTGTTTGGGGGTCTGGTTAGCGGGGCACCTTTCCGAGCCATCTTAATGATGCATTGTGGATAGGGGTGCATATACATCGGACTGGGCCGGGCTTATATTAGATAATAACGGAATTTGTGCATTTTGCATTTCCAAGCCCGACCTATTTATCGTCGGGCTTTATTTAATTTGTCCAAGCCCAACCCAAATAAAATTTTAATTTTTCAAACCTGCCCAGGAAGCCCATTTGTTTTTATATAACATAGTATCACAAATATAAATTAATCAACCATAACGATCGCAATTACAATTACAATTCACAACCGTAATAATATATTTATAGTTATAAGTTCGTACAAAAATATTAAAAATAGACCTATAAATAAAAGTGCAATTAAAATACTAAAAAAGATGGAACTCTCAAACATCTATTACTCTCTATATGTAGTATTCAAATAAAATGTTATTTAAATCGGGCCGGGCCGGGTTTCAGAGGAATTTCCCAAACTCAGCCCATTTAGTAAATGAGCATAAAATCTCAATCAATATTTATCCCAAACCCTAAAAAAATTGGGTTGGATTGAGTGGGCTGGGCGGGCTATCGGGCCGGTGTGCACCACTTTATGTGG
Source organism: Vaccinium vitis-idaea (assembly GCA_963854785.1). NCBI lineage: Eukaryota > Viridiplantae > Streptophyta > Magnoliopsida > Ericales > Ericaceae > Vaccinium > Vaccinium vitis-idaea. The sequence goes on along the minus strand of OY978221.1, from coordinate 29,102,432 downwards.
ACGCTCATTGGATTGTTTCTCCTTCCCTTGTGATCCTGTCAATTCTTGCTTCTGATGTAAATAATGTTTGTATGCCGTTTTCAATACATGATGAGTTAAAAAAAAAAATTGAATATTTTTTTTAATAAAAGAAGCGTGTATAAAAGATGCACTGCGTTAGGAACAAGAAATATGGACCCCCTATGTACCAAAAAAAAAAAGAAATATGGACCCCCTCTCAGATTGCATAAATCAGAAATATGGACCCCGTCCCAGATTGCATAAATCATTTTATGCCCTCCTCAGTGGGCCAATAGTCACTTTTTGAGGGCACAATCGTTGTGGGGTACAAAAATCGTTGTGGGGTACAAACTTCTCATGCATTGCTTTATCAACTATGAAGTGTAACAATCTGTCCTTGTGCCCCTTCCCCACCCTCAAAATGGCAGTGTATTATTCAAAATGAGGGCCAAATAGTTACCCTTGTAGCGAAAAAGAAATTTTGAAATCGTAGACAAAAAAAAAAAAAAAAAAAAAAACGCACATTTTAGTGTTTTTTTTTTTATACACATTTTATAGTATCTTCACAAACTTTTATCTACTTTTCATACATTTCAAAACACTTTTTAAATCTTAACGACAGCCTATTGGGCTGATTTTAGTATTTTTTCATTTTGAAAATAGGTGAGTGTTGTTTTAAAGACCAATTAATCCATGGTCTTAGCGCACCGTCGCGTCGTGCCTCACATTGTACTAAGTCCCACAAAAATACAAAAATGTGTGATGGATAAAGGTGTTTAAGCATTGTCACAGGGTGCTCTAAGACCATGGAATATTACTTTGTTTATAAAATAGCCGTTGAATATGACTTGTCTTTCAGTCGTGTCACAAGATTTTTAATAATCACCGAAATCATGCCCTGCCCCATCAAAATATGCGGGGCAGCTAATTATCCAAAAAAAAAAAAAATGCGGGCAGGACTCGGGAGTTTTCAAAGTAGGGACCGAGTACAAAACTGATTCAGAGTTTGGAGAGATTGTGGCACAAAAATCTAGTAATTTTCAAGTTGCTGTTTGTAACCTCTAAAATACTTCGTTCCAATTTCGACGTACAATCGTCTATATCTCCCAATTTATGATGTTTTAAATAATTTATAGGATTTTTGTCTGATAATTATTTGAGATTGAATTTGGAAGCCTGGCAGGTGCCATGGCCTGCCTGTACTCTCTTCCATCATCAATAATTCATCATGTTTTTTTTGGTCAAAAGTTGAGAGATAGTATTCATCAAAGATTTCCATGGAGAAAGATTGGGAGTCCACAGATCGGACACTCTAACGACAATAGGTCACAGAAATACAACGAGAAAGCATATGACCAAACCAACGGAACACACCGGACAAAATCCGGCCTAAAGCCGGACAAAACACAAAAGAAACGAGAAAAAAGATACACTCCCCTTCGTCGCTGAGCAGCCCATCTCTAGCCAAACCTCCAACCGGTCACGCGCCTCTACCGGAGGCCTAAGAAGCCGCCGGAACCCGTTAGGTTGCAAAGGAGGAGCAAACGAATCGTAACGCCCAACAGGGCTGCGGAACGCCAAGTTCCAACGATTGGCGAACGGAAGGCGGATATGGTGCAGAAGGGGAAGGGGAAACCAGATCTAGAAAGGGGATTAGTCCCTCCCCTCGTGCCGCCCAAAGGGTGTGCAACCCATGGAGGGGGAGGGGAAGGAGGGGCGGCTAGGGTTTGAGTTTTTTTTAGAGAGAGAGAGAGAGAGAGAGAGAGAGAGAGCCTTTCTCACAAAGCATCCATGATTGGCTAAGTTTGAAACTGTAATGTCGCATGTTTACCCACTTGAATTTCGTGCTTATTGGAGCAGTTCAAAGTTAAAACATTATGCTTTAGTATTATTTTCAGATTCTACTCATTAATTGTTTTAAGATGCGTACAATTTTTCGACTTATAATACCGAAAATTCACGTTCTTGGAAGTTCGAAAGGAGGGTAAAGTTTATCGAAAATGATTTGGGTACACCACCGAGTGTACCCCAAAATACACACCACCTCATCCGGACTGTCCAAACGTTTTTTTTTTTTACGTGCCAGACTTAAAGTGCTCTTTTAAAAGTTTCTTCCTTCTTGTTGGGTTTTTGGGTTTGGGTTTTTCTCAACTGAACTAAATCAAACTAAAAACTCAATAATGGTTTGTACGCTCATATGTTGTGAAAGTCTTGATTCCGTTCCTTCTCTTTTTTTCCCTAGAACTCGTCAATGGCTTCATTCTAACTATACTCTGTCGAGTAGTACTTATCGTTCCTACGTCCCTCCATATCAGGTAATTTTACGCGATGCGCATAAGTTGGTCCGATTCGTCCGAACACTTGAGTTACCGAAAAAACCATAAATAGCAGCAATGAATAGCGAAGAACTTTACCAGATAACGGTGGTAATGATCAACGGCAATATCTCCATTACTCCCGTCCATTATATTTCCTGTGAGAGATTATATATACGTACCAATGTAATTGAGAGGAGAAATTGTACTTATACAAGTAAACAGTTTACAAGTATTTTATCATGCTAGGCAATCTCACCAGATTTGTGCGAGAAAACATCCCAGTTGTTGAGGCCTTTTCCATCACTCGAGAAAGCTCCTTCAAACTAAAAAAAAAAGTCGCTATTAAATCAATAAAACCAATAACAAGATATAAAAAAAACCAACTAGGGTGATGTGCTGAGCAGGGACGTAACCATGAATTTCACAACGTAAGGGGCAAATATTTTTTTCCCGAAATATTTTGTAGGGACGAGACTATATAATTCATAGGAATTTTTTTTCTATATAATATTAGAGGTTATTTTTTTACTTGCAAGGGTGACCACCCTTACTGACTGTCTGGCCTCCGGCTCCATCCCTTGTGCTGAGGTTTTTGAATCTTAATTCTACAATGGGAAGTTCGAATCTAGTTTGGTTTTGACATAGAGAAACAAGGAGATTAAAGAACCTGATAAGCAGAGGATGCAGTTCCAAATAGGAAGTTTCTTGCGAATGTAGATGGATTTTCCCTTTCTTTCATGGCTACTGAATTATTGGAAGAAACCATGAGATTTAAGAAGCATATCTCAAGCACAAAGAAAAGGTGAAACAACAGTGAAAGTTCCATGTTCTCCAATAGAAAGAAATTGTCCAGAGAGAGACAGAGAGAGATTTTAAGGTCCTAAATCCTAATATGGTTATGTATATATAAAGCACTAAGAGCAGCAATACCCACATAGAGATCTTTCACAATCGAAAGTAACCTTTTTTGGATCGACAGAATTACCTTTAATTCAACGGCTCAGAAAATAAAAGTGAATTTTACTACCAATAATGTTACGAACACAATATTCGAACACAATACCCACATAGAGATGAGACTCACGGGTCGGATTCACAGATGGGTTCTATCCTATATGAGTATTGTGTCCGAATGTTGTACACTCACATAGAGATGGGGCCCATGGGTCGGACTCACAGATGGGTTCAACCCCATATAAGTGTTGTGTCTGAACGTTGTATCCGTTGCATTTTCAGTCACCACTAAAAATGGAAAGAACCCAAACCACCACCACGGGATATCACTTAGACGTGAACATTAAGCTCTTTTAACACGAACAGATACCTCAACAGTTAAAAAAATGCAATTGCTAACACTGATTACATGGGCCAAAAGGCTCATTTGCACCTCTCAAGTAAGCAGCAAGACAGAGCCCTTTAACATGGGGTACTTCACGTGGGAAAAAATATATTGACAAAAAAAGGTTGGTAAATTGCTTAAAGGGCAAAATGAAATTGAAAATTACCTTCCTGTGGTTTGGACTTTTGCACATCACTCCCTAACATTTGGAAATGACGAATTCATCTCTTCGTGGTTTTGGACTAAAGTGCTACCGTTAAATTTTTCTTGAAAATTAACTAAAGGTGTAATACACCCGCCCGTTATGAGAACTGGAAAAGAAAATGGCCCTGTTCGTTTCCCAGTTTAGTTTTAGTTTTAAGTTTGATGACATCATCATTTCCCTAATTTCTCTCTCTATCTCTCTCCACTCATTACACCTGATGACATCATCAAAACTAAACTAAACTATCTAACCAAACACAGCCAATAAAGTTGAACTTCAACGTAAGAAGACAATCCTCCTCCTTCATCTTCTCCAAACAAGAAGCAAGTAGCCAAACAAATTAACAACCGTACATCATCTTCTTTGTCATGCATCCCAATTCATTACCGTAGGGTTTCTTTGTCACGTCTTCCATTTCATCACCCTAGGGTTCTCGGTTTTCCACCATTTACCTAATCAATTTTCCAGAGACAGAGAATCCCATTATTGGTCACAAACAAAGAATGTGAAGGAAATGGGACCAAAGTAGGCTCTGAACCTCAAACAACTCCAATTAACTACTTGGTTCCACTGCTTAAAATGAAGGAGATGAGCAATCAATTAGGGGCATTGAAATTTAAGTTCCGAACCTGTGTCGTACGCTCAAAATATATATTTTTTGTTTCAGTTTGTTTCCATAATATTCATGTGCACAAACTTGTTTTCTTTTGTTTTTGACAAAATAAAAAATTGTTTCTTGTTTTTTATGAAGAAAAAATAAAATAAATAGCAAAAGTTACCCAGTCGAGTCTTTGTTTTGTAATTTTATGAATAATTTTCTAACTAAATATATCCAAAAGAATGAAAGACAGAATTTTATGTAGTAAAATACGAGAAGGAAAAAATTGGAAAGACTTGCCAAAAAAAGGGAAGCAAAAATCACTCATTGTCAAATTACAATGTACTACTAATAATGACATAGGGTATTACGGTCATTTTAGCATTTTCCGTTATCAGTGTTAGCTTGGCATTTTAGTCCGAAACAACGAGGGGGTGAATTGATAATTTCTAAATGTTAGAGAGGTAACGTGCCACAAGCTCAAACCGTAGGGAGGTAATATGCATTTTGCCCTTGCTAAAAAGGAAGGAAAATGGATCCGACTCCTCTCCAGTACCCCTACCCTCCAGTCCTCTCCAATCTCGAATCAATCCCGGGCCCACTACACTGATCGGAACCATTCACATTGTATATCTTGTCGAGATCTTCAACCACACAAAAAATCGAGTTGATCGGATAATGATCAATACTTCATAGGCACAAATTTATACTAAAAAATTATATTGCGCCCACTGGGTTTGAACCCATTTGTGTGTCTTTGATAAATATAAATATGTGACAATCAACATAATTTTTGGTGTGGTTAAAGTCATTGGCGAAATTTATAACGGGAACGGTTGTGAAATTGGAGAGGACAGGAGGGGAGGGGTACTAGAGGGGAGCCGGATCCAAAGAAAATTGACAGCAAAATGACTGGCCAGAGCGGAAGAGATGTGACAGCCAAATTATAGTGGATTTGACAAAACATGAACGATTCAGAATGAAAGTAAAAACAGGTGAAATGGGGAAAAAATCTTGCCATGTCGGGGTAAATTTTGTTAAGTCCCAAAGTATTTATAACGCTGAGTGTCATCACTATGGCATTTTTTCGATTCGCAACCTGAGAAAGGAGATTGCAAAGTTGAACTTTTGCAATTTTACAAAGGAAAGCCAAATTCAAACGAAGGGTCCCTAATGTTTTTTTTATAACTCAAGATGTTCGGGCCACCTTTTATTCACCAACCCACTGTGACGTGGGGAATGGCCATCTTTTCACTTTATCTGAGCTAGTCCCACCAACAAACACTTTCAAACTTCAAATGGGCACAGCTGGATTCTCTCATCACAACCACCTCTGCAGATTTCCCAACCGTTTTCCATATTGTATCAAACAACTCAAAAACACACCTCGAACAAATTGTGTCCAAATTGAACAATAACATCACCCTCGAGTATTCGAGCTTGTTCAGCCGGAGATCCCTTTTATAGCCTCTTCCACAAGTACACCACCTTTTGAGATATCGAAATTCGACTTTCTTATCTTGCCTAAACTTTGCCGCGTAGAGATTAGTCAATCCCAAGCCAAGCCAAGCCAAGCCAAGGTCGACGAGGTTCCCGATTTTTTTTGGGAATCAATTCAAGCACATGGAAACAGTGTTGATTGGCAAAAAGGGGGTACAATTTTTGTTGTAAAAATTCACTCCAGTAACTCCACCATGACAATTGATAAGGGGTCCCCCAACATCAACTTTAAAAATCACGCAATTAGTCTTGAGAAGCTCTCTGCAGTCAAATCTGCAACAATCTAGGCTGAATTTACGTAGAGTCTCCCGGCTCCCGCCTCCATTAGCTCATTGGTGTCGGTACCGTGACGAACAAAGTTTTACCGAAATCGAAGGACAACCAACAGGTGAAGTGATCTCACTAAATAAATCTGTAGAGATGAATCATCAATCATCCAAAGTTGCAAGACAAGCAGTAGGCAATGCTACATGGGACACGATATCGATTACAGCAACGTTGAAATGAAAATCATGAGCAGAGACACGACCACTAAAGGATTTACCATTGGCTCAATAAACACGAACCTCAGATCTCATCTCGCATAGTATTTTTGGGATCGGTATATGACGACCTGTTTAGGAGACTAGCAGATGTTAAAATGGTACTAGTGTATGTTCCGTTAACGACCTCCCATCTTATTATAGTTCCAGACGCCACAACCAAGATAACCCGACCTGCAACATTGGATACTCTGCATTCACAACGGCAGGAGATGTTAGTAACCAAACAACACGTTGAATCTAGAATGCCCCTATGGAAAATGGTAATAAACAGAAAAAAGGGAAGACACATAGATATACGTGGAAAATCTCAACGCGAGAAAAAATCATGAGAGCCATACCACTCCACTATAATCAAAGAATATGGAGTACAAATCTTATCTCTTTTCTCTCAGACGCTCGACTCCTCTCGTGTTTATATTGAAACGCTCTAACCCTAATTACATAGCAATAGCAATATAAACAGGTGAGACCGATGACTGAAATTGCTCTGCCCATTTACAAAATACTGATTTCGCTACAATCAGATTGCGACTTTAGGAGCACAGGATTGTGGCACAAACTTTTGTGCCTAGGGGGCTCCGCCCACTTCACTCCAGACTATTGTTAAAAGTTGTCAATGGATCGAGGGGTTCTGCCCAATTCACTCTAGGCTATTGTTAAAAGTTGTCTGTCGAGGGGTTCTTCTCACTTCACTCCGGCTATTGTTAAAATTTGCACTCTTTGTTTTGTTATTTGCCATTTTTGTTTTGTTCTAAAATCTGTTCTGCGCGTTTTAACTCTATTTTTGGACTCCTCTATAAATGGGGACATAAGGAGATCCTAGGGTTTGATTCTTTTGGCTGTTTCTCTCATATTGTGGCCTCCCTCAATAGTTAAAAATTATTGCTGTTGCTAGCTCTTTGTAATCTCTTTCGTTTGTAATGAATCATCGCCATATCCCTCATCCGTGGAAAACGTTCTTGCTTTGTACTTGAGTAGAATCACGTAAATTCTCGTATTCTTGTGTGTTTTGCTTTATCCTTTGTTCTTCTATATTCGTATTGTGATAACATTTCCCAAAATGCATGACACGCACCGGCCTTTCATTCATCCACCTCAATTACTGGACTGGATCCTCTTAATACACCAGAAGCAAATATCAGTTACATGCACTCAACGATGCCATTCACAACCCATCCTTACTATCTCAAATGCACCAGCAAATACTGATGATGTTGCACCAGCAGTAAGTCCGAGTAAATATTGATGTTTAACTTTGCTCTCATCCTTATGGCTAGCCACTTGATTTACGTATTCGATTGAGATGAATTTTTGCACGATTTTCTAGTAGTATAACAAATCCACTCTACAAATGGAGTGATTATAATCCTTGTAATGGAACCCGCAACATACGTCACCAAATGTGAGTAACCTTCAAAATTGCTCTCCATTAAGGTAGTTAATTCCTTGGTGAACATAAATTGTTTTAGATAGTTATTTTTATATTGCCAACTAAATTCCACTCTTGTTGCATTCGTTTGTTTGATTGGACTGTAACAATATAGTCGAGACATTTTGGCCAAATATTGACTCTAATTATTAACTTCAGAAATATCAGTGCAATTTCCATTTTTGTTGCAATTAAGCAGCTTTGATATAAGTGGCCATGACCCCCTTAACTTTTTAATAATATTTATGTTACTCCTTTAGTTATTAGAGATTTCATCAATGTATTTGGGGGGCTTATAAACTATATAACTATCATTTATTCATTTGTGTGGATTAATTAGGAACTGTGTATAAAAATTATTACTATTAGAGATTTCCTCGTTTTGATGCTTTCTCTTGTTGTGTTTAATCTTGTATCTTCAATATTTGATCAATAAAATCTTTTTTGCAATTAAAAAAAAAGAATTGTTTATAAAAATTAGAAAATGCTTCTTTTTTTTGGTAAGTAAAATGCTTCTTGTATGCTGTTAATCACTTTCACTAATTTATAAGAACATAAGGTAATTATAACAGGACCAGGTCACTAGTATATATAGCTCACAAGCTCAACATAAAGGTTTTTCATAGTATTCATTTTAAAGGTTTCTCATACATAACGGCTTCATGCTTCAATTTCATTTCAACAGTATCAAATTTATGCAAGCTCGGATACTGGACTACAAGATTTATTTAGATATTATGAAGTAATCCTTGAGGAAAAGTACATGAGATCAGGGTATTTCCCCATATGATCATCTTATTTTCTTTCATGGTATTTATTCTTAGTTGAAATTTAGTTGGTATTTGGGCTGCTTGTTGGGGGAGAAAATCCCAAAATGTTTCTCACTCTCGGCTCCAGTCTTCTGATTCTCATCAAACATAGCAAACAAGTATGTCTCAATAGCCTTCCCAGGCCTCCTTGGACTCCCTCCTGCTTTTACATGATTGATAAGATTCCTATAATAAGTCCCTGCATTGCCCGGTGAAGCATCAGGGCCGCCCGCAGATGGCCATCCGCTCACTGACACCACAATCTCCACGTTGGGTCCGCCTACCTTCTCTACGGCAGCGTAGGCAGCGTCCAACATGGCATCAAAAAGGTTCCTGTATTGAAACTGGCCGTCTTGTGCGACAACTCTTGAGATCGTGAAAAGGGCATACTGAAGAGTAATGGCTTGGGGATTGCCAATGCGGCTGAAGTAGGCGTATATGTTGACGAGCAACGGGGGGTTGGTGTTTTTCAAGAAGTTGATGATCGGTCTCATAAATGATCCAGATGCGCCATCGAAAGAGCCTTTAGAAGGAGGGAATGAGTTGCTTATGAGTGCCGAGTATGTTGCAGTGGAAACCTGTTGGGGGTTTTATACACCGAATAATTTAGTCATATATACAAAGGATCACAAAAATCGATTAGTAATTAGTATGGTAAAGTAACACTTACTTTGTCTGAGCCATTGAACAGATAGAAACAGCACCAATTAATACTTTGAAATAATTACACTGACCTCCCCTCCGGTAATAGTGGGAGAAACGGTGTAAACAAAAGTTAATTAGAGAGAACATTCATTACATTACCGGTATAAACAAAAGTTTCCTCTAAATTGATTATATTGCGCCTTGTGCCCAAACAGTGGTCCCAAATAGTAGAACATGGATATGTGGCAAAATTCGGTTGATTTGGAGAAAACTTTTGGTCACACCGGTGGTGTAAAGAATGTTCTCTTTTACTTATTTGATTCGTATCGTTATGATTTAAAAATTTACTAAAGAAGATAATAAGTTAAAAAATGGTTAGAAAAATCTAAAACATCCCGAGACACACTCGCTTAATCTATAAATAAAACTAAAAAAATGCATTAGGTACACATGTCCGAACACATGCACGATTTGTGCCTTTATCAATGTTATAAAGATTAAATAAGTAAAGAACCTTGATTTGATCTTTCAAGCCAGCAGAGGCAATTGCATCGTAGATCTTTGACATGGCAGAGAGGACATATTGAGCTAACGGAGCCGTAGGTTGACCAGAGTTTGGATTCACTTCATTCCCAACAGCTATTATCCGGAATTTTACGTCCGGATAATAGTTCCTGACATTGTCTTGGACCCACTTATATGCAGCGTCAGCATTAGTGAGACGTTGGATATCGCTGTTAGGGACATCAAGTACAAGTTCTATGTTGGATCCCCTGAGGGCTTGAAGAGCTTGTGGGTTTGGAGCGTACATTCTCATTCTTCGAATGCCATTGGATTTGTAGAGGTTAGCTACTTCTTGATTGGATGGTAGATTGTTGCCAAGTTGTCCATTGCACACCCCAACTTGTGCTTCTGCATATAAATGTATTTTATTTCATTTAGCTAATACGTTGGTTTCTTGGTTTTCAAAATTTTAAATGCTTCAACCTTCAAAACAAAGAAAGAAGTTATAAATGCATCGTGATCCTGCTTTCTCATGTTTTGATTCCTCGTGTAAAACAAAATAAAAGTCATTATGTTTTAATCGGAGAAAGGTTTGGTGGAGTTGTACTTGTCTAAAAAGTAAGTAATGAATTGTCAGAATCATCAAAGTGATTAGTCTAATTAAATTTTACATGGATGAAGAGCTATAAAATGGACAGCTCGAATAATCAAATTAATGAGATCGTTGTAAGAGGACTACACGAGAGATAAACAAATTAGAGGATCTTGTTTTTTTTTATAAATAAGCAATGCTAGAGAAACATGCATGTGCAGAGATGTTCAATTCATATGGATTCCACAATATTTTCATGAGGTCCACATGCATCGTATGGTTCTGTACATGTCTATGTTGCAGACATTATTAAGTTATAAACTAGAGAAATTAAATAGTGATCCGTTAATCTTAATTAAGTTAAAGACTTATGAATGACTACTAGGAGTATTTCACTATAAGAAAATAAAAATGAAGATATATATACATGCATGGCATTACATAAGGGAAAAATGATTTTTTTTGTTTTGCAAATTATTTTTGGAAAATCCGAACCGTCCAATGTGTTCAGAAGGTGTTTTCAAGGGTCCACGCGGGAAATCTTCAAAAAAAAAAAAAATACCGGGAAGGGCTTGATCCAAGCAGTTTTTCGCAAAAATTGTGACGGATCGGATCGTCAAAAAAATGCTCAGATCATGGAGGTTCGGAAGTCCGGAGTCCGGACTAGAAGTGCTTCCTATATATATATATATATATATATATATATAGAGAGAGAGAGAGAGAGAGAGAGAGAGAGAGAGAGAGAGAGAGAGGCCTGGTTTGTGAAGAACAGCCATTTTTTTATAGTAGAGATAAAAGGTTATATGGAATGGAAATTATGAATGTGAGGAAAGCATTATAATGTGGCCTCCCCTTTTATAGAGGAGAGGCAAATTAAGCACCAAAGAAACTAAGTTAACTCTTCACATCAACAACGTACTCCATAGTTTACTTTTCCCAACTTAATTTTCTGGACTATTTCAATGTCCGTATATGCATTGATTACGGTAGCTGCTTGAAGGGATGGAACCACTTGTAGACACCCCGATTTTGAACCCGGGATGCGCTCGAGCATTCCCGATGATGAAATGGACCAATCGTGGCTACCCGAGGCTTGAACAATGCTTGGAACTTGACAAAACCACCCAAAAACCTCTTCAAAACAAACCCAAGCCTACACCATCTTCTAGTACATTCAAAACCCTCTTTATTGATATATAATTCATCCCAATCCGTTTTGAAATGAGAGAGATGCACGAATGTTGCTAAAACGACTTGTTTTCCCGACCGTTTGAGGGTAAAATGGTCATACATTTGGATGTATAAATTTTCTGGATTCCTAACCACTTGGGTTAGAAAGTAGACTCAACAAGCTTTCCAACGCTTCAAACCGCGTCAAAATCGGCGTTCGGTAGCACCCGGGGCGGCCCCGCAAAGTTTTACTTTTTGAGCAACAGCCTTGAGCGCTCAAGGCCCCAACCTTGAGCGCTCAAGGCCCCAACCTTGAGCGCTCAAGCCCTAAAAACCACCTTAAGCGCTCAATCCTACGGCTTTGAGCGCTCAACTCTGATTCCAGATCAGTTTTTTGCAGAGCATCTAATCATGATATTCTACTGCAAGAGGAGCGTCTACCTATGTTTTCTACTGCCTAAATACACTTCCTAGACCCTTGAACATCTCCTCAATCACCCCCCAAACCCAATTCAAAAATTAAACCCATTTTCCTCCCATTTCTCTCTCTATATAAACCTCCTCCACTCCCTCACTCACTCTCTGGGCTGCCCTACTGCCATTTTCTCCCTCCACCAGAGCATATACACTACACCAGTCCACAATCAACCCATTAATTTCATCCCTTCAAGTTCCTTCAAACAAACCCACTTGATTACGTCAAGAACATGGCCATTTAGCTTCAAGTGCACCCTCCTCTTGGCTGATTTTCATACTCTTCCAGTCATCACAACTCACTTCTCACACCCACAACTCAGTCCCAACTCACCAAACTCATCCAAGCTTCTTCTACCATCAAAATCCATTTCTATCAAGCCAAAATCATCTTTTTGCTTACAAATACACTTTCATCCTACATCATATTGAACCAATCAGGTCTCTCAATCACTCAAACACATTCTAAACTCATTGTTCTACACCATCATCTAATCAAAAGCCAAGTTACAAGCCTTGATCAAGCCAAAAGGTAGTTAAAACCATGTGAAAATCACTGTTTTGATCCTTCTGAGGGAGACTAGTGAGTTCAAACAAGTTCTTTATACTTGCATTGAACTCACAAAGGTCTAAAAGTTGTTTAAAAAACATCTTTCAAATCTGCAGTTTCAACAGGGGTTGAGCGCTCAAGCCTCAGGCATTGAGCGCTCAAACCCAGATCTGGGTCAGTCACTGTTTTGTTGATTTTTGTGTTTTCTTCTGGTTTTGATCATCATTCAATAGTTAATTATGTTCATGTCATTCTTAAACAGCTCATTTCTACCTCAAAATCACATGTATGAGCGTAAATTAACTATTTTATGATGATCAAATATCAAAATCTTTGCAAATCTCATAGTTAAGAGTAAAATAGTGGCTGTTCAACTTCAAATATCTTTTATCTGAACATTTATGGTCCTGAGAATCACTCAAAATCCATTTTCAAGTCAGAAACCAGAAAGCCAGATTATGGATTGAGCGCTCAAGGTCGTTCACTTAAGCGCTCAAGCTGTTCTTGAGGGTTGAGCGCTCAAGCCACCATCCTTGAGCGCTCCACCCCTATTCTGGGATCCAAATTACAAGTTAGTTTATTAAGTTTCTATGTTCATAATCTCTTGCAATTGCTGTACAGTTTCTGTGATATCTTTATTCTGTAAATATTTGTAGTGTTTTCCATTATTGTTATCATCATCACCCATGTAGATCACATGCACGAGCATCCACCGTAGCTACGTGGATAAATCGAATTTCAAACATTTTCAAAATCCCACAAAATGTCGAGTAGAGACCGGTTCACGGACCGGGCGAGAGGGGTGCCGTAAAACCCTTCCCCTCTCGTAACCAAACCCCCGAATCCGAGAAATCTTTGGTTCCGCCATGATCAGTGAAATCTTTTTCCAAATAGGCAAACGAGTCATATTTTTATCGGTTTCTCGGGTTCGGACCTCAAATCCGGGTGGCGACTCTAACAATCACAATCTTTTCAAATGATAAACCGCACCATCTCCGTGGGCCGTCCACACCACTCTTCGTCGTTCGATCCTCTCTCTTTTTCATTTTTTTCAATTTATCTGAAAAAACCAGACCATTTCTTGTTCAGGTCGAAGCCCTAGAGGAAAGAACCACCACACCACCGACGACCACGAACCACAGCATCTCTCTCTTTCTCCAGGGTTATGAAACCCTAGTTTTTTCAAAAAGTTCAAAGTTTTTTTTTCTTTAAAATGGTTATGAAGTAATCATTCTCTGTTTTTGTGGAATTATTATCTGTAAATTCTGTGTCGCATGTCTTTAACTAGGTCGTGAATAGGAGTAGTTGCATCACATAAGGAAATGTTATTACTTACTACCGAAGCACTTTGGGTTTGAGAAATTTCCATTTTAAGCTGCTTTGCTTGGATGATATTTTCTGGTAATGCCTATTCATCAGCGTTTGCTAAATTGTGAATTTAGTTATTTTGCTAAGTTGTGAGGTCAAATGTTGCTCTCTATGCTAATATGTTTGGGATTTCGATTTGGATGAGAGAAACTAGGATTTCCCCGATTTTTAAATTTTGAAAAAAAAAAAGGATTTCCATTCTTGTTTCTGGATCATATTTGGTGTGTTTGTCTGTAGTCTTTTGCTTTAGCAAATGATTTTGGGGCACAACGTTACTTATCTCAATACTATTATTGCCACTTTTGCTCTTTTTTTTCTGTACCACTTTTGATGATGTTTAATGATATACTTTTCCTTATCCAGAAAACAAATTGTAAATTACCTAATGCAGAAAGTGGAATGTGAAATGGTTTTATGTAGAACAACTAACCACCTATGCTAGACATGTTTGGTGTATTGATTGCAATTTTAATTTATTCAGTTTCAATTTACACATGGGAATCAATTCAATTGACCCTTTCCATGAATCTGCCTCTGCCTCGTTTAAGTTACTTTGTCTATTCATGGAATTCTTTGTTATTTAATTCCATTGATTAAAGATAACTGTTCTGGTTAGTCACTGTACTGTTGGGTTTGAAAACAGGGTGATTGACACAAAAATTAGTGATACTTCTAGCAGTGAACACTACGGTTCAGAGTGTTATTCTCTATGTTTGTTTGGATTATTTCTACCCTTAATAGGACTATTAGTTAGTTTGAGTGGTATTCTCCTACGTGCATTGTGTGAGACCTACGTGCATTGTGTATTAAAATTTGTGTTTCCGTAGCACCACCGTTGTAGCTTATTGCTGATTTAGTGTCCAATTCATTTGTTTTTTAGTTGGTTTGTTTGACTTATCAATTGATGTAGTATTTAGATGGAAAGTAAGCCAATATGAAAACAAAATATCATTCTTCTAGCTTTCCATGTGCTATTATGAGTTAGGCCAATTTTGTAGACGTGCATGGATTTCGGTACTAAATTGTGGTTGCGTGATTGTAGGAAGCCATGCCGTCGTCCTCGTCTGCCTCTTCCACCTTCCAGATTGAATACCCGATTTGCAATTGTGGGAAGCCCTCCCCCATGAGGAAGTCGAAGACTAAAGAAAATCCAGGAAGGAGATTCTTAGGCTGTGGCAACTATGAGGTAAAAAATAGAGTATGTAATTATGAATGGTAATCATGTACAAAATATTGCTTTTTAATTTGATTCTTATGCTTTGACAGAAAGGGAAAAAAAATGCGATTACTTCTATTGGATTGACCCAGACCGTAAAGACAAAGAAATGGAGGACAAAATTGAAGTTTTAGAAAGTGAAAAACGTGCGTTGCATTTGAAGTGTCAAGAAATGGAAAATTTCGTGCAAGAACTAGTCAAAGAGAACAAGAAGTTGAAGAAGAAGATGATAGCAGTAGAAGGTGTAGTCATCTCATACAAATGGAAGTGCTTGTTTCTTGTATGTGCATGCATCATGTTGTGGTTAACAAGGAATAATGTAACTGTACTTCATGGCAACTATCTCCCATGAAGTTGTAACTGTAATTTTGTTAACTGGAACGAAATTAGGTGGTACTTTGACTTAAGTATATTTTTGACCATGTAGTTTGTAAACTCTTTAAGTAATTTTTTACTGATACTTTGACTTGCATTTGTTATGTCAACACTTATGAATAGTGTTATGCAATGTGTTAGTTACGTGGATCTTATCTTGGAAAGAAGGATTTTGTGAATTAGTCGACATTTGGGACAATTGGAAGCAATTCATGTGTTTTGGTTTGACAAATTTCTGTTTTATTGGATGTTATACCAAAATTTGGCTACAAGCACTTCATGAGTTTGTACAAAACAAGCCAAGTAGTTCTTGTATTGAGCCAACTACTGGGGAAATTATTTGTAGAAGTGGTTTTTTGAACATGTGCCGAGTAACAGTACTTTTCTGAAAATGTGGAATGAGTTTGTGCCAAGTAACATGACTTTGATTTGTATCTTGTCCCGTGAGCAACTGGATGCACATAGTGTTCTATCACAATGCCTAATGCTACCTGGACATGACAGAATATATACCTTAACATTCCATAACCATAGAAGAATCATTCTTGTACACAGCAACCAGTGCTTAATCTAGTTATCCAAACCATAAACGCAGCAGTTTACTACAAATTCAGATACAACTTCATTCAACATACAAACCATGTTGGTAATGTTAATTCCACTACAAGTTCCAATAGCATGTGAAATTTTTCAACAACACAAACGCAGTGACTAATAACGCAGCAGTCACTTTTTTAGATCCAGTGAGCAAATGCACCAGCAGTCAACAACTTCATTTCCAGTGAGTTCATGCAAATCCAGTGACCAACACCAAATGTAGTAAGCAACAGCAAATCTAGTAAACCATACATATCCTGTAAAATGCAGGAACAAATAAGGCAAATCAATCACATGTTTAGTCCACAAATAACATATCCAGCTAGAAGGTTTAACTAATGCACACTTACAATCAAATCTAGTACCCAATCATTTCCAGTGAGAAATTGACTAATCCAGTGAGCAATTGACTGATCCAACTTCTGCATTGCCACAATCCAAAGCACCAACAATAATCATACACTCTTAGTCATTACTAATTAGTACAACAGCAACAAAGCAAGTAATCAATTCTAGTTTCAGTCTACAAATAACATGCATAGTCCATAAATAACAATTTCAGTTATGAATGAACACTTACAATCTTCGTCATAGTCCATGCTTTCATCATCGTCGTCCTCGTCCTCGTCATAGATTTGTGATGCTTGCGAAGACCTACGACACACATAAAATAAATTACTACATTTAACATTTGGAAAATTAATGTAAAAGTGAAGTACGAATACACTTACATGGCTAGAAGTTTGGGACAATTTCGTTTGTCATGCGAAGCTCCTACTTCCCCGCAACAGTGACACCGCCTCTTCTTTTTTATGACACTCTTCTCTTTCCCTCCCTTTAGTCTTTTACCACTACCCTTTGGCCTAGCAACATTTGGTTCTTTCAAACTACAATCTGCGCTTCCAAGAGGAATAGAAACTTGAATACCACTCTCTTCGCCATCATCCCCCCTACTTAGCTTCAAGGCAGCAAGCTTCTTTTCAGCTTCGTCTAAAGCTTCATTGTAAATTTCACTTCCCTCTTCAGTCAATACGGCTTCATCAATTACATTAGAGGATCGAAGAAACAGCTTACTTCGCCTCATTAACACTGAAGTGTCACAAATTTCTTTACTCCCCCCACCCGAGTCTTGTCTAACTCTCCCAGCTTTTGCAGATTTCGTCCACCGCCTTAAGATGTAATTGTCAGGTAGTTTTCTAATATGCATGAAATTGAAGTACGCCAAAATGTGCCGACATGCAATCCCGTCAGTTTCAAACATCTTACAACTGCAAGTTACATAGTTTGACGACTTCTGTACCGACACCTCGCGACCCTTTGGAGCATTCTCTACATCCCTCTTAACATTATACAAGCGTTGATGGTCATCCTCAAATGTTAAAGTTACCTCATATGCCAAGAGTTGATGGATTTCATCTTGAAACTTGTAAAACATTTTACGTGTATAAATTTCACTCATTGTCTTCTCCATGCCCCACAAGGTTTTCAAGATTGGATTCTCATTGATGTCTTTGTGATCCAAATCCAATTCATTATGACGTAAAGTTGCAAGTGCCCTTTCAAATCGGGTGACAAAATCCCACAAAGAATTATGTGGAGATAGAAACCTCTTGAAGAAAGCGTGTGAAATTTCCGCCCTTTGGCTGCTAGTCATGTGGGCAGAAAACATATGGTTCATGTAAACCGGAACCCATCTCTCACGAATTGTGTACATGCCATTTAACCAATCATTGGAAGTTAATTTAGCTTTCTCCACTACTTGCACCCATCTTGCTTCAAACTCTTCTCGGGTTTCGGAATTCCATATGCAACTTTTGAACTCATCATAATGTTCTTTATTACATAGTGCACCTAATTTTTCTGAAAATTTGTTCACAATGTGCCATATGCAATACCTATGATGAGTGTTTGGAAGAGTACTAGCAATTGCCTTTGTCATTGCAGGATCTTGATCAGTAATGATCATCCGGGGGGGGGGGGGGGGGGGGTTGCTGGCATTGCTTTCAACCATTGTTGGAAAAGCCATTCAAAAGAACTAGTGAGTTCATTATTTAAAAAGGCACACCCGAAAAAAGTTGTCTGCCCATGGTGATTAACTCCTAACAAAGGTGCGAACATCATTTGATATCGGTTTGTCTTGTAAGTGGTATCTAACACCACCACATCCCCAAAATACTGGTACGACTTCCTATAAGTGGCATCAGCCCAAAAGCAATGATGCAATTTCCCCTCATCATCTTCCTTAATCGCATATGTAAAAGCCGGGTTCTTTTTTTGTTCAAGCTTAAAATATTCTAACAACATGTTGGCATCTTGTCCCAATAACTCTTTCCTCCTATCCCTTTCAACGTTATAAAGGTCTTGCTGTGAACATCCTACATTTTCTATGCCCCCGGATTGCACCGCTAAAATACTCATTTGTTGGCATGTTGGCACATTTGCAGCGGATAATTGTTGAGTTAAAGCCTTTTTGGCATTGGACACTTCCCGGTGAGAATGCAACAAATGCACCCTCTTTGGCGTTGTAAAAGGGTGGTTATGACCTTCGAAAAATTGGGAAACGACAAACCCCACACCTGACTTGTCTTTCACAACTGATAGTTTTGCACCACAACCCTCTCTAGTAAGCCCCCGTCTCCGTGTGCTGGGTTCAGAATTGTTTGCCTTAGTTTTTCGCACCCCTTCTTTGTAACAACAGTACTCCTTCCTAATTATTTGATTGTCCCTACTCTTCTTGCTAGAGTTAATTCGCGTACCAAATCCTCCCTCTCTAGCATAATTGTTGTAGAAGGTCTGAACCTCGTCTACAGTGTCAAAATGTTGCCCAATTTTCGGTATCAACTCATTTTTAACTTGAGGAGTGTAAACTTGTTGAGAAGAATTAGCAGAAGATGATTGACACAGTGGTTGACATGTTGACGGTGAACATATTTCTGTATCATCTATTGGACACTCCATTCTAGAAAGGAAAAAAAAGTAAATTTAAAAATAAGTGAATAAATGCAACATCCAAGAAAAGATAAACAGTGTCAAGATTTGAACGTCTACTAGGTTGTACTTCAAGTTCATCAGTACAAGTATGAGATGCAGCAAAAGAAAAAGTAGAACCAACTGATTATGATCGGCAGAAACAAAAACAGAACATACTTATCTGGCAGTAAGGTAGATCCAACTGCGACAGAATCAGTAAGCCAACTGATGTTGAGTATATCGGCCTTCACTGTGCAGCCATTCAAGAACTTGGTTGTTTATAGTTCCTAAAGACAAATGAAGAAAATTTTAACTATGAAAGTTGAAACTCAAATAAAAACTGCTAGATAAGTATGAAAACTAAGAATGAAAACGGGATCTGCCTTACTCAAATAAAAACTAAGGGAAACCACAACACAATAGATGTAAAACAGAATATTGCTATGTAAAACAGTAAACCTTTTTGAAAGCAACATCATTGAAATAGGGTTGGATATGCCCAAATGTGGGAGAGAAACACGAAGAAAAAGTTACTTAGAGAAACCAAAGCAAAAACACTATTAACAGTGAGCTGCTGTCTAGAACGTAATTAAAGAAAGGGACAGATCAACTTAAAAAAAAAAAACTCTTAACTAACACAATTTTTTATGCCATCTTTCACTTACAATGCAAATTCGAACCATGTCATTTGAAGGGACATCATTCACTAAATAACCTGCACTTCACCATTAAACTCATGGCAAGTTTGAACTAACAAACAGGAAACCATCTAGGCTAAAAGTATCACATCAAGTGAACTAATTCTAATAGTCCAGATGAATCATATATGATCATCGAACATCCTAATAAATGTCATTTAAGGGATGAAAAAAAACTAACGTTATATTAATAGTTCTTATAAATAAACTAAGTCATGGATAGAAGCAAACATACTTAGCTGTTTGGGTCAATACTTGATTGGGGTCAATGCATGCTCAAAAGTTATTTGAGTCTCACTCCTTTCGATTGTCTTGATCTTTTTTCACCCACTTATCGCCAAACATTTCAGCCACATTTGAATCAGTTTTAACCTACAAATACCACTTTTACAAAACCAAATCAACTCACAAGTCACAAACAAAAGCAAATCAAGTTACAAGTCACAAACATAGAGCAAATAAAGATAAACATAGAAATCGGGCCAAAAATCAGCAAAACAACTACGGTATTTTTCAAATCCGTAACTCGAAAACCCTAAATGAAACAACGAAAAATCTTGAACAACGAGTCTGGTTCGAGATAGAGACACAGAGTGCGAGAGAGGGAGAGACGGAGAGAGAGAGAGAGAGAGAGAGAGAGAGAGAGAGAGAGAGAGAGAGAGAGAGAGAGAGAATAGACCTGGAGATGTAAACTCGTTCGTACGAGTAGATCTAGGTTTTTCAAAAACTAGGGTTTTCGTTCGAACGAGTGGCTGGTGAGAGAGAGAGAGAGAGAGAGAGAGAGAGAGAGAGAGAGAGAGAGAGAGAGAGAGAGAGAGAGAGAGAGGAGACCTGGAGATGGAGGAAGAAGTGGATCGTCGTTCGTCGTCTGTAGAATCGCCTGAATCGCTTCTCTCACTACTCTCTGAGTTTCGAACGTGCAATGAGGGAGGAGTGTGACCCGGTATTGGATATGACCCGTAGCCCTGTCCCCGAGAACCTTTTAACCCATTCATGACCCACGAACTCCATTTCATTTCCACAGCCGTTGGATGAGATCCAACGGCCAAGATTAGAAGCCCAGATTTTTTTAAAATCCAGGATACCTGACCTGAAGGAAATTGTATATATATATATATATATATATATATAGAGTCCCCTTCCTATCCAAACTCCCTTAACTTAGTTAAGTTATGGACCTAGGGGTATTTTCGACTTTCCGGATCAAATTTCGACAATCATTTTTATGAAAAACTGCTCCGATCAAGCCCTTCCGGGTATTTTTTTTTGCCAAATCTTCGCGTTGGACCTTGAAAACACCTTTTAAACACATCTAACGGTTCGGAACGTCGAAATTTGGTCCGAAAAGTGGAGGTCCGTAACTTAAGAGGGTCCGGGAGTTTGGAGGTGAAGTTTTGTGTATATATATATATATATTTTGATCTGCAAAAGTAACATTTATTAAGGGGAAAGGGGAGGGGAACTAATCCAATGGAAAGTTGGACAAATACAGCCATATGGGATAAGCCCAACCACACCGGGGCAGAGCCCAATACATCAGAAGGGCTCCCTATATTGCCGTATAACATTACTGCATGTCAAAATAATTGGAACCTACGTACAACCATACTGTTAAACTCACACTCAACCAATATCTTATTGTTCGGTTATGGTTACCTCGTATATGAAATCCGGATTCCATCGCTGGCTGCTTGCTTCATTAATTTGTGAAAATAAGAAGATATTACTTCTATATTAGACAGTAACACAATACTAAAAAGAATAAATAGATGAATTACTAAGCTACTTAATTGACCTGTTCGAGTTCGTGTTTGCTCACTGAAAACTCGTTAATTGAGATCAATTTATTTAATTCATGAACAAACAAAGATTGATTACTATTATTGGGCTCGTGTAACTTATAATGTTTGAAGAATTGAAGCTACGCACTTGGGATTAATTCGATTAAAGTTAATTTGAGATCAGCTAACCGATAAGTAAGTCAATATTTTTAAAGATTGCTAAGTTTTGAAGCCAGAGTTTGAACAATAAGTGTTCGGCTTGTTTAACTCATTCATAGGCCCTTATCTAATTCTCTGCTTACACATTGTTTTGTTTGAAAAATGATGCACTGAGCCGATGCCATTCCTTTAGACAAATCACATGCTTTTCTCCGGTGAACATGACACGATCAGTTTCGGTAATCCATGAAAAAAATAAAATTGATCATGTAACTATACCATATAAGAGTTATGATAAATGTCAAAATTATTTTTGTTAAACGACTTGTGCCATGTGAAATGTACAAGGCTGTTGTACAAAAAAATTTGGCACTATAATTTTCCACATAATATGACATTTGTTCTAAAGGACAACGTGTGAGATAGTATTATTCCCTATTTTATATGGTAGAGGCTTTTTTGTTTGGATCCGAGTCCTGACCGTAGAGGTAGTTCCCAGTCTTAGTTTTCCACAGCTGGTGGCCCATTTTCTTGACATTGTCTTCGTCTGCATGCCCATTGATTGTAATTTTGATATGATAGACCAAAGAGAAGTCTTCATTTGATTCCAAAGACGACTCCAAATAGACCGTTATGAACCTAGACTCGGCAAAACTTGAGATTAAGGACGTCCACAACTAAGTCGACATTGCATGGTGGCGCGAAAACAGGAGCGAGAGCATAAAAGTATCTTTCGACAATAGTCTTTTTTTTTTTTTTTTTTGCGTCATTCCTAATCTATTACATGGGGTAGAGGGAAATGAGACTCAATCCTGGGATACAGTATTCTAAATCACTAAAATTTGAGAGGATGAGAGGTAGGTTGAGATTTCGCGAGCAATCGCACTAGGAGGGTCTTTGTTCACTCTTTGAAGCTCTCTAAATACATTTTTTTTCCTATTATATTGATTTAATATTTTAATCTTCGTGATATATAAAAAAAAATTTGCCGATGAAAGAGATTTACTAAAATTCTAAAGAACGAATATTGGGAAGTAAAATGAAAAAATCTACAGAAAATTATGTGATATGATCTAGGTCTAGAATTACTCTCAAGTTATATGAAACCAGACGCAAGGTAATAACTAACTACTGAAGAGAAAAGAACAATGCTTGAGACACACCACTCTACCACTATTTTTCTTTGAAGGGAAAAATTCAAAGAAAGCCCCCACTTTGACATTAATGTCTCATCATCACCCAAACTTTTAAAACTTTCAATTTCATTCCTAAAGAATTATTCCGTAATCAATTACACTCATAGCGTCTCATTACATTGATGTCAAAGTATGGTTTTTTTTTTTTTTTTTTTTTGAATTTTTCTGTATTTGAAAACTCATCTACTATCATTAGAATGGGTTTCATCGTCTTACTAATATTTGACAATAAGACTATTTGTTAGGTCTATAGATAAAAGGTAATTAAATGTTTCTTCCTCAAATACGAGAAAAATTTGGCCCTGAAAAAAGGTAATTAAATGTTTCTTCCTTCGAAGGAATTGGCTTTATTTTCTACTTAGGAAAAGAAATTGCATAATTAATATTTTTCGTTCATCTTTTCTTTATAGATAAAGTGATTCTAGCTCTTTATTAGGGTCATATGGAATTGCTGATATCTTTTTCTTTCTTTTGTAAAGTTCTTAGTACTTTATTTGTCATGCATGGATTTAAGATTGGGGCTTACACGAGCTTGAAGTGGTTGTTGCATCACACAAATTTCGAATCTGCGAAAAAGACGGAAATATGCTGATCAAAATCAATGATTTTATTGATGTATGAAAATTTAGGGTTTACAATCTCTGTATTAATTTCTAATGAAAGAAAATAATCCTCTGATTCTTCTCTTCAAGAACTTGATCCGAGGGCTTGATGCTTGTTCTCGATTTGAACGGCGAAATCTTCTTTGGTCTTTGCGAAGATGATAGAGAATTTGACGGATTTTGACTTGAGGGCTTTGAAGCTTCTTCTCAAGTTGATTTGCTTGATCTTCTTCAATTTCGTTGAAAAAGATGACGAATTTGTGACCGTTGACTTGAGGGTTGTAGAGCTTCTTCTCAAATCGGTCTTTGAGATCTTCTTCAATTTGGTTGAAGGAGATATGAATTTGCAGGTGTTGATTTGAGGGCTTGGGAGCTTGGGCTCAATTTGGAATTTTGAGATCTTCTTCAATTTGGTAGAAGGAGATCGATGACTTGTGGATTTGGCTTGAACGTTCTTCAGAGCTTTGAAGCTTTGATTTGAAGAGGCGTCTTACTTGATGTGGAAAGAAAGGATTCTGAAGGGCTTTGAAGCTTGATCTTCAGAGCTGATGGAAGCTTGAATGTTCTTCGGAGCTTTGAAGCTTTGATCTGAGAACTGTCTTGCTTGACGCGGGCTTGGAGAATTCTGAAGGGCTTTAGAGGCTTTGATCTTCAGACGTCTGGAGCTTGGATGCTTGAATGTGTGTCTGACTTCAAGGAATTCTGAAGGGCTTTGAGGCTTGATCTTCAGAGCTTTGGATGCCTTGGAATTGTTGAAGACTTGAAGAAATTCTGAAGGGTTTTGAAGCTTGATCTTCAGAGCTGTTGAAGCTTCAATGTCTTGATGACTTCAAGGAGTTCTGAAGGGCTTCGATGCTTGATCTTCAGAGCTCTGGGGCTTGAATGCTTCAATTTGTTGATTGAAGCTTCAGTGTACTTCAAGGAGTTCTGAAGGGCTTTGAGGCTTGATCTTCAGAGCTCTTGAGTTTCAATGTGTCTTTATGTAAAAAATATGAGAGAGAGCACCTCTATTTATAGGGATGTGAGATGGAGAGTTTATGGAAGACTACAATTCTTTCCATACTTATCTCTTCAATTATTTCCTTATTTCATTTAAAAGAAAATAATTAAAATTTCATAAATATCTTTCTTCTCATTTATTTTTGGAAAGACAATTATATATAATGTGACATAGAATTTATTTCACCAAGTGACATAATTTGATTGGCCAAACTTGATAAATAAATAACTCTGTCATTTTGACATGTGGCGCCATTTAATTGGACCCTCCACATGTATTTGAACTTTGACTTGTAAACACGTGGCAACATTTGACTGGCCACTTATCGTGCTTGGTCTTTTGTCCTACGGACACTTGGCAGCATTTAATTGGCTCGTTCGTAAACTTTGACTTTGACTTGTGGACACTTGACAACATTTAATTGGCCAATTTGTGTACCCTAGCAAAACGTGGCTATTTGTGATAGGCTAGAAATTTTACGTGTCTACAGATGCCCCCTCGAGAGTTGCTCACGCTTGAGGGTGAGTGAGTCTCGAATTGTTGACTTGACTTGATTTGATACCGAAATTTTGTGTATTCAGCAAATTTTTTTTGCTTGACATTTGGTGTCAATTCGGTTTGTCAAAATTTAACTCTTAGACCGAGTTAAAATTTGCACTCCAATCTTCTGGTGCACTAGAATTTAATGGGCCAAATAATTGAAGCCCATAACTTTTCTCCAGTGAATAATCTTGACTTGTTTTTTCGATCAGAGACTTGACTTGATTTTACGCCAAAAATTTGTGCAATTGGTGAATTTCATTTGACATTTTTTTATATGTCAATACCGCATTTATGGACCGAGCTAAAATTCATAGGCTTCACAGCTTGAATTTCCCTTCAATGCAGGTAAAATTTGGTACTCCAATTTATTTGTAGACCAAAGTTTGATAGTCAAATGATCCCCGCAACTTTTCTCTAGTGGATGAACTTGACTCAATTAGGATCATTGGACTTGATTTGATGCCAAATATTTGTAGATTTAGCAAATTTTCCTTTGATAGCTTTGGATGTCAACTTGATTTTGGTTTTTAGCCCATAGACCGAGCTAAAATTTTATGTAAAGGAATTGAACGGCCCAAATAATTACAACCCAACTGAAATTAAATTAGGACCGATTGTAAAATTTGATGGCAATATTTATGCTCGTGCTTGCCGACCCGTAGCTTGGCTCTAGAAATTTCGGCTTGAAAAGAACCCCCGCTTGAAGATCATTGCTTGAACCTTTTGGAGTGATTGAATTAGGATATTAGAGTCCACAGCTTGAAAGGAATTTTGAGTTAGGAAAGGAATCTACTCTCCTAACACAACTCAACTCAATTTTTCCTTATAAATTAGGATATTAGAATCCACAGCTTGAAAGGAATTTTGAGTTAGGAAAGGAATCTACTCTCCTAACACAACTCAACTCAATGCGTTTGCACTGTTAAGTATTCGTTTGTGCTTAACGGTGGCGAAATTGGGGGCATTTCTCCACGTAGAGGGCTTCGTCAGGGTGACCCGCTTTCCCCTTTTCTCTTTCTCTTAGTTGCTGATGTGTTTTCCAGACTCATGACCAAGGCGGTTTCAAACAAATGCATTTTGGGGGTTAGGCTTAAGAAGAGGTGCCCAATGATCTCACATCTATTATTCGCGGATGATTCCCTTGTCTTCTTGGAAGCAAAGCCACATTTTTTTGTTAATTTTATGGAACTCACGGATTGTTTCAGTAAAGCCTCTGGTCTCACTCTTAACATCCACAAGTCTAGTATTTACTTCTCTGCCAATACCCAAGATCAAGTGAAAGCTGAAGTCAGACAGATTCTTGGAATGCAAGATATGAAAGAGTCCACTCAGTACCTGGGTTTACCAGCCTTTTGGGGGAAGTCTAAAAGAGAAACCTTGGGGTATCTCCGCGATAGAATCATGCGGAAAGTTCA
The DNA here is from genome assembly GCA_963854785.1 of Vaccinium vitis-idaea. Classification (NCBI taxonomy): domain Eukaryota; kingdom Viridiplantae; phylum Streptophyta; class Magnoliopsida; order Ericales; family Ericaceae; genus Vaccinium; species Vaccinium vitis-idaea. Next base: position 29,075,834 of record OY978221.1, on the reverse strand, counting down.
AGGCTGGGGGAATAAGCATCTCAATCACGCTAGCAAAGAGGTTCTCATCAAATATGTCTTGCAAGGTATCCCTATGTTTACCATGATGTGCTTTAAACTTCCAGTCTCTATTTGCGGGAATTGAAACTCTATCATCAGCGATTTTTGGTGGGGAAACTCTGACTTTGGAAAAAGAATCCATTGGGGGGCATGGGCAAAGCTTACGGACCCAAAGTTTAGTGGCAGCTTAGGCTTCAAAGATTTTGAGACCTTTAACCTCGCCTTACTCGCCAAACAGTTTTGGAGATTAATCAACTCTCCCGATGCCTTCTGGGCAAGGGTAATCAAAGGGGTGTATTTTCCTAATACTACGTGGAACTGTGGAAGGAGGCAGTTAGGGGGCCTAAACCTTCATGGCTGTGGACCAGTTTGCTCGAAGGGCGTAAAATCATCCTAAATGGAACTCAATGGAACGTTGGCAATGGCGACTCTATTCACTTCTGGAACGACTCTTGGGTCCCTGGTATTCAAGGAGGACAGGTGACACCCCTTTCTCTCATTCACAACAAGGAGGCCTTGGTGTCACACTTCATTGATCCAATCAAGAAGTCTTGGGACCAAGAGAAACTCAAGCTCTGTATTCCTGCTCACCAATTGCAAGAGGTATGCAAGATCCCTATCAGTTTGACTAATGCCAGAGACAAGCTCATTTGGAAAGCCACTAGGTCCGGAAAGTACACAGTTAAGTCAGGCTATGTGGTTCAGAATGCCGTGCGTCCCATTGCTAACTTGTCAAGGCCTTCGTGCTCCTATACTCCTGCCAGCTCTATGTGGAAGAAACTTTGGAGTATCCCCACCCTCCCCAAGGTCCGTATTTTCATGTGGAAAGCCTTACGGAATTGGATTGCTTGCTGTGCTAATTTGGTGAAAAGGAAATGCGGTTCCAACCCTCTCTGTCCCATATGCGAATTTGCCGAGGAAACTATCGAACACTTATTATTTCACTGCCCCTGGAGCAGGGCAGTTTGGTTCGGAAGTTCTAAAGCGTATTGGATTTTCCATAAGGATATTTGTGCCGTTGATACGTGGATGGAGGACCTCCTTTGTGGAAACATGGCAAAGGAGACTAATCGCACTGAAGTGGGCGAAATCATACAGCTGTGTTGGGCAATATGAAGGCCAGGAATAATTTTGTTTTCAACAACAAGCCCCATAATCCTGAAGAAGTTATTGAACAAGCTTCTAGAGCTAACAAGGATTTCCTCTCAGCGGTATGTACTGGTGTTGCTTCTGGGTTTTCCCCGTCCCCCCTTCTAGTCGTGTCGCATTACTGAAGTGGATCCGCCCACCTCAGTCTTGCATCAAAATCAATTCTGATGGTGCCTTTAGTTCCTCCCGCAGCTCGGCTGCCTTTGGTATTATTGCCAGGGATAGTGGTGGATCGGTTCAATGGTGGCGTGGTGGTAGCATTCTATGCTCTTCAGCTCTTTCTATCGAAGCATGGGCACTTCGCATCGCGTGCGCCATGGTTGTTGAGAACAATCTGGACAGAGTTATTTTTGAAACTGATTGTAAAGAATTGGTAAACTATATCGAAGACCCTGCAATTGATTACCCATGGGCTATCGCGTCAATCATTGATGATATCAGACTATGGGCTTCAACGCGCGAAGGGTGGTCCTTTAGGTGGTGCAAGCGTGTATGCAATAGAGCTGCCCATTGGATTGCTACTAATTGGCGTAACAATTTTTTGACACTTTCCCCGGGTTGTATTCCGCCCAACCTTGAGTCTGTATTGTCCAAGGATTTGTCTTGATGTTCGTTTATATAGATATCTTGCCATTTTCAAAAAAAAAAAAAAAAAAATTCCTTGGTGAACATAAATTGTTTTAGATAGTTATTTTTATACTACCAACTAAATTCCACTCTTGTTGCATTCGTTTGTTTGATTGGATTGTAATAGTATAGATGAGACATTTTGGCCAAATATTGACTCTAATTATTAACTTCAGAAATATCGTGCAATTTCCATTTTTGTTGCAATTAAGCAGCTTTGATGTAAGTGGCCATGACCCCTGACTTTTTAATAATATTTATGTTACTCCTTTAGTTATTAGAGATTTCATCAATGTATTTGGGGGCTTATAAGCTATATAACTATCATTTATCCATTTGTGTGGATTAATTAGGAACTGTGTATAAAAATTATTACTATTACAGATTTCCTCGTTTTGATACTTTCTCTTGTTGTGTTTAATTTTGTATCTTCAATATTTGATCAATAAAATCTTTTTTGCAATTCAAAAAAAAAAAAAGAAAAAGAAAAAAGAATTGTTTATAAAAATTAGAAAATGCTTCTTGTATTCTGTTAATCACTTTCACTAATTTATAAGAACATTAGGTAATTATGACAGGACCAGGTCACTAATATATATAGCTCACAAGCTCAACAAAAAGGTTTCTCATAGTATTCATTTTAAAGGTTTCTCATATATAACGGTTTCATGCTTCAATTTCATTTCAACAGTATCAAATTTATGCAGGCTCGGATACTGGACTACAAGATTTATTTAGATATTATGAAGCAATCCTTGAGGAAAAGTACATGGGATCAGGGTATTTTCCGTCTGATCATCTTATTTTCTTGAATGTTATTTATTCATACTTGCAACAGTCTTAGTTGAAATTTAGTCGGTATTTGGGCTGCTTGTTGGGTGAGAAAATCCCAAAATGTTTCTCACTCTCGGCTCCAGTCTTCTGATTCTCATCAAACATAGCAAACAAGTATGTCTCAATAGCCTTCCCAGGCCTCCTTGGACTCCCTGATCCTGCTTTCACATGATTGATAAGATTCCTATAATAAGTCCCTGCATTGCCCGTTGAAGCATCAGCTGGGCCACCTGCAGACGGCCATCCGCTCTCTGATACCACAATTCCCACGTTGGGTCCGCCTGCCTTCTCGACGGCAGCGTAGGCAGCGTCCAACATGGCATCAAAAAGGTTCCTGTATTGAAACTGGCCGTCTTGTGCGACAACTCCTGAGGCCGTGAAAAGGGCATACTGAAGAGACACGTCTCGGGGATTGCCAATGCGGCTGAAGTAGGGGTATATGTTGACGAGCAACGGGTTGTTGGTGTTTTTCAAGAAGTTGATGATCGGTCTCATAAATGATCCAGATGCGCCATCAAAAGAGCCTTTAGAAGGAGGGAATGAGTTGCTTATGAGTGCCGAGTATGTTGCAGTGGAAACCTGTTGGGGGTTTTATACACCGAATAATTTAGTCATATATACAAAGGATCACAAAAATCGATTAGTAATTAGTAGGGTAATGTAACACTTACTTTGTCTTAGCCATTGAACAGATAGAGGTAGCACCAATTAATACTTTGAAATAATTACACTGACCTCCCCTCCGGTAATAGTGGGATAAACGGTGTAAACAATAGTTAATTAGAGAGAACATTCATTACACTATCGGTATAAACAATAGTTTCCTCCAAATTGATTATATTGCACCATGTGTCCAAACAGTGGTCCCAAATAGTAGAACATGGACATGTGGCAAAATTCGGTTGATTTGGAGAAAACTTTTGGTCACACCAGTGGTGTAAAGAATGTTTTCTCTTTTTACTTATTTGATTCGTATTGTTATGCTTTAAAAATTTACTAAAGAAGATAATAAGTTAAAAAATGGTTAGAAAAATCTAAACATCCCGAGACACTCGCTAAATCTATAAATAAAACTAAAAAAATGCATTAGGTACACATGTCCGAACACATGCACGATTTGTGCCTTTATCAATGTTATAAAGATTAAATAAGTAAAAGAACCTTGATTTGATCTTTCAAGCCAGCAGAGGCAATTGCATCGTAGATCTTTGACATGGCAGAGAGGACATATTGAGCTAACGGAGCCGTGGGTTGACCAGAGTTTGGATTCACTTCATTCCCAACAGCTATTATACGGAATTTAACGTCCGGATAATAGTTCCTGACATTGTCTTGGACCCACTTATATGCAGCGTCAGCATTAGTGAGACGTTGGAGATCCCTGTTAGGGACATCGAGTACAAGTTCTATGTTGGATCCCCTGAGGGCTTGAAGAGCTTGTGGGTTTGGAGCGTACATTCTCATTCTTCGAATGCCGTTGGATTTGTAGAGGTTAACTACGTCTTGATTGGATGGTAGATTGTTGCCAAGTTGTCCATTGCACACCCCAACTTGTGCTTCTGCATATAATGTATTTTATTTCATTTAGCTAATACGTTGGTTTCTTGGTTTTCAAATATTTAAATGCTTCAACATTCAAAACAAAGAAAGAAGTTATAAATGCATCGTGATCCTGCTTTCTCATGGTTTGATTCCTCGTGTAAAACAAAATAAAAGCCATTGGCCCTGTTCGGTTTAGAGTTTTGTTTTAGTTTTGGTTTTGTTGACATTAATATTTTCCTCATTTCTCTCTCTATCTGTCTCCACTCATTACACCTGTTTACATAATCAAAACTAAATTAAACTACAAACCAAACATAGCCACTATGTTTTAATCGAAGAAAGGTTTGGTAGAGTTGTACTTGTCTAAAAAGAAAGTAATGAATTGTCAGAATCATCAAAGTGATTAGTCTAATTAAATTTTACACGGATGACAAGTACATGAAGAGCTATAAAATGGACGGCTCGAATAATCAAATTAATGAGATCGTGGTAAGAGGACTACGCGAGAGATAAACAAATTAGAGGATCTTGTTTTTTTTATTTATAAATAAGCAATGCTAGAGAAACATGCAGGTGCAGAGATGTTCAATTCATATGGATTCCACAATATTTTCATGAGGTCCACATGCATCATATGGTTCTGTACATGTCTATGTTGCAGACATCATTAAGTTATAAACTAGAGAAATTAAACAGTGATCCGTTAATCTTAATTAAGTTAAAAGACTTATGAATGACTACTAGGAGTATTACACTGTAAGAAAATAAAAAATGAAGATATATATATATATACATGCATGGCATTACTTTTTCCTGAAGAACTTACACACACACACAGGGGCGGATGTACATTGGGGCTGGGGTGGGCCTTGGCCCCCCCGCACTTTTATAAAAAAAATATTAAAAAAAAAAAAATTGCAACGAACAGTTATAATATAAATATAAAAACAGGAAGAATTGAATTAGTGCTGGCTTTTGGCCCAATGGTTGGAGCGCCCAGCTTCATCCCTGCCAACCCGAGTTCGACTCTCCCAAGGTGAAGATTTTTGTCCTTTTTATTGCCAGCTAGTACACCTCTCTCTCTCTCTCTAAAAGTTTGTAAATTTTTTTTATAAAATAAAAAGAAATTTGACACCATGAATATCAAATTTTTTTCTCTCAAGGTTTAACATTTTGTTTCTTTAAGGAGACTATGGTGAGAAATGAGAATTAATGTACAATGAAAATGAAATCACAAACATGTCGATTTACATATTTGGACGAATGATAAATGGATTACTCATCTTTTTTTATGTAGAGTGAAAAAGAGATTTCTCTTTGGCTTTGGCATCCATGAAACTTAATTGCCAATTTATTTATTTTTTGTGGTGTTTGCCAAGGGAAAAAGCAAAAAACGGCAATTGATGGGGCTACTAGTCAATTTTATTTTGTGACGGTGATAACATAGAAAGAGGCAAATAGGTGTCACTCGGACTTTTGAATGTACGGGTATACAAAAAAAATTACTTCCTATAAAAAAAATTCTTCATATTTTTCTGTACAACATATAACTAGTTTTTCCTTGAATGATGCCACCTCTATGGCCGAATCCGGACTCCTCCCTTGATTACTAATGTTTATATAGCCGTCAAGCTTGTAGTTGCTAAGCTAATTTGGTAATTGTTATAACTGATCTTTTTAAGGATCGCAGACAAAGGTTAGTCCTCTCTCCGTAATGCCACCCATGAGTGGGCAATTCTAGCCCTCCTCGTAGGCATCGACGGAGCTATCAAATGCCTATGGCTAATGGCCCCCCGGATTGAAAATCCTGGCTCCGCCACTGCACACACACACACACACACACACACACACACACACACACACACACACACATATATATATATATATATATATATATATATATATATATATAGAGAGAGAGAGAGAGAGAGAGAGAGAGAGAGAGAGAGAGACCTGTTATGTGAAAATTGGGAAGAAATAGCACAAGAAGCATTAATAGAGAAACAAGAAAAGGTTTGCGAAGAACAGCCATTTTTTATAGCAGAGATAAAGGGATATATGGAATGGAAATTATGAATGTGAGGAAAGCATTATAATGTGGCCTCCCCTTTTATAGAGGAGAGGCAAATTAAGCACCAAAGAAACTAAGTTAACTCTTCATATCAACAACGTACTCCGTAGTTTACTTTTCCCAACTTAATTTTCTAGACTATTTCAATGTCCGTATATGCATTAATTACGGTAGCTGCTTGAAGGGATGGAAGTCACTAAAGGTTGGTTATGGGGTCAGAGCCGCCCTCAATTTAGACGAGCCTGAAATTATCTACTTTCTTTTATATATTCTCCTACTTAATTATCATGTTTGGGTCGGCCCCCAATATATATCGAAAAACTTCCAATCCAAACTCCCGGATTTTAAAACGTCCGGACCTCCACCTTCCAAATTTTTTTTTGAAAATCCGAACCGTTAGATGTGTTTAAAACGTGATTTTAAGGTCCAACGCGAAGATTTGGCAAAAAAAAATACCCGGAAGGGCTTGATCGGGGCAGTTTTTCACAAAAACGCTATATTAGCGTTTTTGTGAAAAACTGCCCCGATCAAGCCCTTCCAGGTATTTTTTTTTTCCAAATCTTCGCGTTGGACCTTAAAGTCACGTTTTAAACACATCTAACGGTTCGGATTTTCAAAAAAATATTGGGAAGGTGGAGGTCTGGACGTTAGGTCCGTAAAAAGGGGTTTGGATGTGAAGTGGTTCCATATATATATATTTGCCAAATCTTCGCGGTGGACCTTAAAAACACGCTTTAAACACATCTAACGGTTCGGATCGTCGAAATTTGGTCCGAAAAGTGAAGTCCGGACGGTAGGTCCGTAAATAGTGGTTTGGATAGGAAGGAGACTCTATACACAAAACTTCATCTCCAAACTCCCGGATTTTTTTAAAATCTGGACCTCCACCTTCCCAATTTTTTTTTGAAAATCCGAACCGTTAGATGTGTTTAAAAGGTGTTTTCAAGGTCCAACGCGAAGATTTGGCCAAAAAAATACCCTGAAGGGCTTGATCGGAGCAGTTTTTCATAAAAACGCAAATATAGCGTTTTTATGAAAAACTGCTTCGATCAAGCCCTTCCGGGAATTTTTTGTTTCCAAATCTTCGCGGTGGACCTTAAAAACACGTTTTAAACACATCTAACGGTTCGGATCGTCGAAATTTGGTCCGAAAAGTGAAGTCCGGACGGTAGGTCCGTAAATAGTGGTTTGGATAGGAAGGGGACTCTTCCTTTAGAAAAATCACATGCTTTTCTCCGGTGAACATGACACGATCCAGTTTCGGTAATCCATGAAAAAACAAAATTGATCATGTAACTGTACCACAATTAAAACCTTACGCGTCTTATGGACGGTAAATAAAATTTTAATAAGAGTTAAGATAAATGTCAAAATTATTTTTGTTAAACGACTCGTGCTATGTGAAGGTACAAGGCTGTTGTACACACAAAATTTGGCATTATAATTTTCCACATAATATGACATTTGTTCTAAAGGACATTGTGTGAGATAATATTATTCCCTATTTTATACGGCAGAGGCTTTTTTGTTTGGATGTGAGTCCTGACCGTAGAGGTTAGTTCCCAGTCTTAGTTTTCCACAGCTGGTGGCCCATTTTCTTCGTCTGCATGCGCATTGATTGTAATTTTGATATGATAGACCAAAGAGAAGTCTTCATTTGATTCCAAAGACGACTCCAAGTAATTAAACCGTTATGAACCTAGACTGGGCAAAACTTGAGATTAAGGACGTACACAACTAAGTCGACATTGCGTGGTTCCGCGAAAACAGGTGCGCGAGCATAAAAGTATATATCTTTCGATAATATTCTTTTTTTTTGCGTCATTCCTAATCTATTACATGGGGTAGGGGAAATGAGACTCGATCCTGTGATGTAGTATTCTAAATCACTAAAATTCGAGAGGATGAGAGGTAGGTTGCGATTTCGCAAGCAGTAGCACTAGGAGGGTCTTTGTTCACTCTTTGAAGCTCACTAAATACATTTTTTTTTTTCATATTATACTGATTTTATATTTGCCGATGAAAAAAATTACTAAAATTCAAAAGAACGAATATTGGGAACTAAAACAAAAAATTCTACAGAAAATTATGTGATATCATCTAGGTCTAGAATTTCTCTCAAGTTATATGAAACAAGGCGCATGGTAACTAATCATCGAAGAGAAGAGAACAATGTCCACCACACCAGCCTACGTGACACTGCATCATTGGTGATTGCAAATGATCTCTTTCGCTCTCAAAATTTTCTTTTTGCAAGGTAATGTTGTGTGTTATTTGGAAGGGAAAAATTCAAAAAAAAAAAAAAAAAAACCCACTTTGACATTAATGTCTCATCGCCACCTAAACTTTTAAAACTATTAATTGCATTCCTAAACAATTATTTCATTATCAATTACACTCATACTGTCTCAATTACATTGATTTCAAAGTATGGGGTTTTCTTTTTGGAAATTTTCTCTATTTGAAAACTCATCTACTATCATTAGAATTGGTTTCATCGGCTTACTTATATTTGACAATAAGACTATTTGTTAGGTCTACAGACAAAGGTAATTAAATGTTTCTTCCTCAAATACGGGAAAAAAATTGGCCCTGAAGGAATTGGCTTTATTTTCTAGTTAGAAAAAGAGGTTGCATAATTAATATTTTTAGTTCATCTTTACTTTATAGATAAAGTGATTCTAGCTCTTTATTAGGGTCATATGGAATTGCTGATATCTTTTTCTTTCTTTCGTAAAGTTCTCAGAACTTTATTTGTCATACATGGATTTAAGATTGGGGCTTACATGAGCTTGAAGTGGTTGGTTTTGATGTTTTTTTTTTTTGAGAATAAATTCTTTCCACTGGCAGTGGAAAGGGTGGGTTTTCCACCGCCGCCCGTCGCGAATCCCCACTGTGTGTTTATTGTTATAATCCGAACTGTTCATTACAGAGTATGTTCACGCAAACAATCAGCTTGATTGGATATGGAGAGATCTATCAAAAGTTGAATTTTAGTTAATAAAATGGATGGTCTGATCCTGTCAAGTTAAACTTTCCATGACCATCCGTTTTATGAACCAAAATGTAATATTTTGATGACCTATTGATGTCCGGTAAAGCTAATTTTCGGAATGAGAATACTACTCTGCGGGCTCTACAAAATGAATGGTTCTGATCACTTATTAACGCATCGTGGGGCCTAATATGATGGTGGTGGAAAACCTATAGTTTTCACCGGCGGCGGAAGGAATTTAATCTCTTTTTTTTTTTTTTTTTTTTTTTAAGGTTCACGTGTTGGAAGAATCTACACTATTTTCAATCACAAATTAATCCAATCCAACCCATCACCAAGGATATTGTGCTTTGAGGTTCGTCATTCACGATTCGGGCCCCCCAATATTCCCCGTTAAGATTCAGAGGGCCTATAATGAGTAAGCTCACTACACTTCCATAATGAACAATCACGTCTCTTTGGCAATCAACCGTCCCCGTCATCTTGCACTTCCTCAAAAGCATGGATATGATTTAGCACTTACAAACAGAATTATACAACTTATTAATTTAAAGAGAAGTTAAGGAAGAGTGTTTGCTAGCAATTCTATATAGATAATGACTTATTTTGCTTTATTAGTTTATTTCACTCGAAAAGTTAAATTATTTTAAGGTTCAATTTGTACATTTTTTTGTTTATTCAAAGTTCACAACTTACTGGTGCACAAAATGCCCTTAATCCAAAATATGTATTATGTAATTTAGACATTTATTTAATCACTCATCAGGACTAGAGGTGTCAAACGGGCCCGTCGTGCCGTGCCGTGCCGCTTTTCTTCCGTGCCAACCGTGCCCGTGCCGGTGCCGTGCTGTGCCCGTTTACTTAATCGTGCCATGCCGTGCCGTGCTTAATCGTGCCGTGCCCATTTTTAGTCGTGCCGTGCCGTGCCATTGTTCTTCATTCGTGCCGTGCCGTGCCGTGCCATTTTGTAACCGTGCCGTGCCGTGCCGGCCCATTTACTTAATCGTGCCGTGCCGTGCCGGCCCGCTTACTTAATTGTGTCGTGCCGTGCCGTGCCGACCCGTTTAATTGTTTGACTCGTGTCGTGCCGTGCCGTGCCGTGCCCATTTACTTAGTTGTGCCGTGCCATGCCGTTTTTTAAAATCGTGCCGTGCCGACCCGCTTACTTAATCGTGTCGTGTCGTGCCAGCCCGCTTTATCGTTTGACTTGTGTCGTATCGTGCCGTGCCGTGCCCATTTACTTGCCGTGCCGTGCCCATTTACTTGTCGTGCCGACCCGCTTACTTAATCAAGTCGTGTGGGCCCGCAAAGAGGATCTTTATTTCGTTTGTTTGTTATGTACATAAGGAAAAAAACAAAATAAATTTTAATTAACTTACTCTTGTTATTGATTGTTGATATTAAATTATTATTTCATTTGTTTGTTATGTACATAAGGAAAAAACAAAATAAATCGTGTCGTGTCGGCCCGCTTCCTAAGAACGCTGTGTTAGCCCCTGTTATAAAAAGTCTCGGACTTTCGATAGTGTTCTTTGCCATCATAATTTCATATGAAGAAGCATAAACACTTTATTCCATTCAACACCAACCATATCCAAACGCGAACTAATGTCAATGTAAAATAAATAATACAACCATTTACCATTGCATAAAGATTCATTACATTAGCTTGGAGAACATTTCCCTACACAATCTACATAAAAGAGTCCGACTAAGTACACTCTCCAAAAAATTAAAAAAAACCAAAAGAACTACTGTAATCTCTCTTTCTGGAAGTGGCCAAGACAAAGGTATGCTGTTACAATCCGTAGAGCTCTGAACCATAGCACAAAAAAACATGGCATAACTGCAGCATGTAACCATAGAATCGGAAAGATTTAGGTGAGACCTTCGCCTTTATAGCACCAGCAGGCAACATAGAAGTAAAAAGGGCTCAGAAATAAATAATTTATCCACAAGGTTGCGCATGGCTGCAACCAAGGTTGCCACGCCAAGTAGCTACCGTCATTAATATTTGGTTTAATTCATCATCGCCCATTCAAAAATCAAGAACCACCCATAAACCTGTTCACTGCCCAGAAACACAGCAGAACCCACATCACAACAGAACCACAAATACAGGTTGTGAATCAACTAAAAACCAACAAGATACATTGTCCAAATGTAGGACAATTGGAGAGAGAGAGAGAGAGAGAGTAAGGGCCCATAATTCAATACGAAGGGCTCAGACAACCATCACTGCCCAGAAAACAACTAGAGCACATCTCGTAATTTCTCAATTCAAGATAACTGTCCAAAATCAAGAGAGAGAGAGAGAGAGAGAGAGAGAGAGAGAGAGAGAGAGAGAGAGAGAGCCCAAAATTCAATACTAAGGGCTCAGGCAACCATCACTACCCAGAAAATCCTGTCACTTTGAAAGTTGTACCGTACATACTAATCAAAGTATTGAACATTCTTTTCTCATAATTTCAGCATCTAAGAATGCATCTACCAATGTATTTTCAGCATGTAAGAATGCATCTACAATTAAAACACAGTTTCAACATCTACAAATGCAGTTTCAGCATCTAAGAATGTAATTTCATCTCTAAAAACACATTTCTTGTAGCTATTTATAGTTTTATGCACTAAAGTACACAGTTTCAGCACTCACGGAGTGATTTTCAGCTTTAAAATGTCATTTTCAGCAACTAAAGACAATGTTCTGCACCTAATCACATACTTTCAGCAACCACGTTCCAGTTTTAGCACTCAAAAATACAGTTTAGCTTCCAATTGCACAAATTCAGCATGAAACCATTCAGTTTCAGCACCAAACAGTGCAATTTCAGCACCTAGTTTCAACACTGCTCAGGCACAAAAACAGTTTCAACAATTTCAGCACCTTGGCATTCCAGTAAGAAAGCCACTCATTCAATATAAAATAAGGCTAGAACCAGCCACAACTATAGGATAGAACTAACTATCAACAGAACTTCAAAGGTTTTCAACTAAACCACCAAATGAACTAATCCAAATGCAACTAAACTCATCTTGCTAATCAAATGGTATGGATGCCAATTTTTGGTAACACTAAGTCAAATTTTTTAATAACACTTGGAAGAACAGCTCCAACATTCAATGTACTTCGAAGAATAGCTCTAACAACAGCTCTGCCCATAACTTGGCAGTCCACAAATAAGCACACACAACCATAAATAAGGATCAGGGGAATACATGGGCTCACTAATTATCAACGAATCATAAGCAAACTAACTGGCTGCAACTTAGTTGCCCTGCCAGGGTTTCACCTTCATAGCTCGACATCAACAATAATAGGTATTATCATAGCCCAGAAAAACAAAGTAATATCATAGCCCACAAACAGAATAATGCCCAGAAAGCATGCCAACATTAACAACAGAACCATAAACTGCCCAGAAAGTCAGTTTTCATCACTACCCAGACTGCTATGAACAAAATACAGCAGCAGATACACAATACAGCAGTAGCAATTGGCTCAGCTAAGCCTCTCAGGACTCACATCATTGCCCTAGTACATCACAAGTAATGGGCTCAAATCATCATTGCCCTGGTACATCACAAGTTTGTGTGTGCAATCTGGGTAGGCTCAGTACTTTGAACAAGGGAATACATGGGCTTAGTCATTATCAAGGGAATCATAAGCGAATAAACTGGCTGCAACTTAGTTGCCTTGCCAGGAATCATAAGCGAATAAACAAAGTAACATCACAGCCCATAAAATCACAAGTAAATAAGTAATGGGCTCAATTCATCATTGCCCTAAGTAACCAGTCACCACAACCCCAATCGATAACCCTAAATCACCATTCACCAGCCACACACACACACACACACACACATCCACAATCCAGTAACCAAATGCCCAGAAAACTGTAACCATATCTTGCAATAGACAGAACACCAACAACTATAGAACATGTCACAATATCACAACACAATTGGGCTCAGATGTATATAGAAATGCACATGAATGCAACATTAAGTTGCCATTAAGACCTTCATAAGTTGCCACTTGCCACACAATCACTTTAATTTGTTTTTACTTATTATCGTCATAGCCCATAAATAATAGCACAATGCAAGTATGCAAGTGCAACGTTATGTTGCCATTAAGGCCTTCATAAGTTGCAAACTTGCACACCAACAACTTTACACACACCACTTGGTTACAGTTTTCTGGGCATTTGGTTACATAGCAAGAGTAAGATAGCACCTGGAATGCAACATAAAGTTGCAGAAGTATTAGCATCCTCAAAATCTTTTGAGAAGTTAGATATAAACAGTCCCTAAGGACTATCTATATCAGAGTTCTCATAGCAATCTCTGAACTCATCTTTAGCCTCGCACTTCTTAATGCCAAGACGTGCATCCTCCCAATCTTTCAAGCATATCAGACAATCCAAAATGTCCGCACCCAGTCGGCTTCTCCTCTCATCCAACACTCTATTACCTGCACTAAAAGCAGATTCAGAAGCAACTGAAGAGACAGGAGGTGTTAGTACATCACGTGCCATGGTTGAAAGAATGGGAAATGTCCTTTCATTTTTTTTCCACCAAGCTAAGATATCCAAATTATTAGGGGTGTCTAGAGTTGTAAGACAATCCATATCTAAATACATAGAAAGTTTGGTGCGTGAAACTAAATTTCTTCCTCTACTTGAAAGCAAAGACCAAGATGGGTCATTGCTAGTCACAGCAGATGGTGAAGGAGCAACATTAGCTGTAGAAGATGCAAATTTAGACTCATATGAAGCATATATAGATCTCACAAGTAATGTCACATCAGAAGTAGAAGTAGAAGGTAATGTCATATCTAAATTACTAGCAATCCCATCTAAAAGAAAGACAACACTTATCTTAATCCTTGGGTCCATTACTGCAGCTAAAATAAATATTTTAGGCATGTCCTCAAAATATTTTTTAAATTTTGTTTCCATATCTAAAATTGCATCTACAAAATTTGCTCTATATCTATATTGAAAAAAATTAAGACTGATATTATACAAGTTATTGAGCACAAGACAAGAAGTAGGATAATAAGAACCAGAACAAGCACAAGTAGCCGCATAAAAAACCTTTAAAAACTTCATATACTCGAATGCAATGTTCCAATCAGCTTGAGTTAAAGTACAATCACCATACTTCGCATTGACATAAGAAGTAATAACATCAACATGCTTCACACAAGATTTTATCATAAGATATGTCGAATTCCAACGAGTTTTCACATCAGTTTTCATTTTCCTTGGTTTCACATTGAAACTAGCACACAACCCTTCAAATTCTTGGGTCCTAGGTTGGGAAATAGATATAAAAAGAATCGCATCTCTAATTTTATCTATTTGTGCTCCTATATGTTTCAAACCATCTTGCACTACTAAATTAATGATATGGCATACACATCGCATATGAAAAAATGTACCAGCATGAGGAGTAGACAAATTTCGTTGGAATAAATCAATAGCAGCAGTATTAGCAGTATGGTTATCAAATGTAATACTAAAAACTTTATCAACAATATCATACTCCCTAAAAACACCATTTATACATTGAAAAATCTGATTAGCATTATGAGGATACTCCATCAAACGGAAAGCAATGATTTTATTATGCAAAATCCAACTAGAATCTATATAATGAGCAGTCACAGCAATATATCCAAGATTATTGTTACCACTCCACAAATCAGAAGTAAAAGAGATTGTACTACCAATTTGACTAATTTCAGTAATCAAATTTTTACGGACTTCAATGAAAGCTTTCAAACAATCAACTCTAGTAGTATTTCTAGAAACTTTATAAAAAGCAGGATTTACACTAGTTTGCATGAAATGTTCAAATCTAATATCATCACCAAAAGTAAATGGCTGCTCCGCTGCAGCTACATAAAGGGCCAATCCATGTCTCATTTTTGGTTTTGTGTATACGAAATTACAAACAGCAGTGCCACTACTATCACCACCAACTACGCCAATTTCCTCTTTATGTTTGTTCCTAAGATGCCTTTCAATATGCCCCGTGCCACCACTACTACCGCAAGAATAATGGTTTGAACAATAATTACACACACCTCTCATTCCTATATCAACCCCTTCTTTGGTTTTGTAATGTTCGTCAATTTTGGCATGATTCCATACCCATGAAGTGCGACCCCTTTTCGCGCCAATACGTTGTGTAGACGTCGAACCTGAACCTACAGTGTTTGAAGCGGCTTCACCTATGGAACTAAGTCCATGTGGTGGTGAAAATACAGGAATATGTGCTAGTGGATCTTGTGACTCATCAGAGTCTGAATTAGGGCCATGTGTAAAGTCTATATGAATTTGTGCCATAATAAATCACAGAGTAACAACACAGATAAGTAGATAACAAATAATCACAGACTTAATTTATCAGAAAACAAACAAATAATCACAGAGTAAGCACAGTAAACAAATAATCACAGAGTAAGCACAGTTACCAAGCACTGAACCAACAGCACAGAAGCACTGATTTAGGGTTTCGATTTGGGGTTGTGGTGATGGTGGTGACTGGTGGTGGTGGTGGTGGTGACTGTCAGTGACTAGTGGTGATTTAGGGTTTCGATTTGGGGTTGTGGTGATGGTGGTGACTGTCAGTGATTGGTGGTGACTGGTGGTGATTTAGGGTTTCGATTTGGGGTTGTTGTGATGGTGGTGACTGGTGGTGGTGACTGGTGGTGATTTAGGGTTGTGGTGATGGTGGTGACTGGTGGTGGTGGTGGTGGTGGTGACTGTCGGTGACTGGTGGTGATTTAGGATTTCGATTTGGGGTTGTGGTGATGGTGGTGACTGGTGGTGGTGGTGGTGGTGACTGTCGGTGACTGGTGGTGATTTAGGGTTTCGATCTGGGGTTGTGGTGATGGTGGTGACTGGTGGTGGTGGTGGTGGTGACTGTGGTGATTTAGGGTTTCGATCTGGGGTTGTGGTGATGGTGGTGACTGGTGGTGGTCGTGGTGGTGACTGGTGGTGATTTAGGGTTTCGATCTGGGGTTGTGGTGATGGTGGTGACTGGTGGTGGTCGTGGTGGTGACTGGTGGTGATTTAGGGTTTCGATCTAGGGTTGTGGTGATGGTGGTGACTGGTGGTGGTCGTCGATCTGGGGTTGTGGTGATGGTGGTGACTGGTGGTGATTTAGGGTTTCGATATGGGGTTGTGGTGATGGTGGTGACTGGTGGTGGTCGGGGTCGTGACTGTCGGTGCCTGGTGATGACTGGTGGTGATTTAGGGTTTCGATCTGGGGTTGTGGTGACTGGTGGTGGTGGTGGTGGTGACTGTCGGTGACTGGTGGTGGTTGTGGTGACTGTCGGTGACTGGTGGTGGTGGGGGTGACTGTCGGTGACTGGTGAGAGAGAGAGAGATCGACGATCGGTGAGGAGAGAGAGAGAGAGAGAGAGAGAGAGAGAGAGAGAGAGAGAGAGAGAGAGAGAGAGAGAGATCACTGTGGGTGAAGAGAGAGAGAGAGAGCCGTTTTAGATTAGGGTTGCAACAGTAAGATTATATTTATAGTAAGTATACTATTTAGTGTGTTGAGTCACATATCCCATCTATGCACCCAACGGTAAAATTTGCCGTAAAATTGTACTACGCGAGGGTTTTTAGAGTCTTTTTCTTCGAATCGGAACCGTCTACATTTTGCGTGGGAGTGATTATATCTTCTGTGCAAAAAATCAAGTAAATTCATTATCACTAAGTACCTGATCGAATAAGACAAAATTTTGGTTTACAATAAATCAACGTCCCGATTAAAAGGATTTGAATACCCGATAGTCTTCAAATTTGGCGAGAGTGATTAAAAAAGCAATACAAACAATGTGAACGGTTTGGATCGTCATAATTATGTTGAGATCGCGTGTCTAGCGTACATTACCATATAGCATAACATCTTTGTTCATAACCAAGTTAGTTCGATGTATATGATCAAAAGGCAGGTGCAGACTCGATTTCTCGAATGTTCGATCTAAACCGTTACGATTTCATATCTTATTGATTCTATCATTTTCCCCGAAAACGGTGGCTATAAAATGTCGGCAACCACCTGATCGGATCAAATTCGGTGCATTTAAGAGTAATAATGTCCTATAATGCATGACTCGACGAACATCAGAGCAATTTTTTTCGTATCGGAACCGTCTAGATTGCAAGTGGGAGTGATTATATCCTCCATGCAAAAAATGAAGTGATTTAACTATCGTTACGTATTTGATCGAAGGACACAAATTGTCGGTTGATAATAAATCAACGTCCATGATGAAAGGGTTTTCAATACCCGATGGACTTCAAATTTGGCGAGGGTGATTAAAATAGCAAAACAAACAAAGTGAACGGAGTGGATCGTCATAAATGTGTTGCGATCGTGTGGCTAACGCATAATATAATCAAAATTTTATACAAAATAGTATAACATATTAATAATTTAACATATTATGTAATTATAAAAATTCAATTTTGACCTATCAATTAAAAAATCAAATATTTCATTTTTATTATTAAAAATTTATTTTTCATTTTTTCTTCAATTTAATTTATGTTATAAATATTTTTTCAAAATTTATATTTTTGTTATCAAAATTTAATTTTTATTTTACCGTGCCGTGCCCAACTTTTACCGTGCCCAAACCGTGCCCATGCCGGACTTTTTCGTGCCGGGCCCGTGCCGTGCCGGGCCGGCAAGGCCCATTTGACACCTCTAATCAGGACCATGGAAATGGAAACAAAGCCCAATGTTGTAATGACCAGAATTTGGAGACTCCTGCAACAACTAAACAAGTGGAAAATTGTGATAGAGGTTTAAATCTATTGAATGAACCACTAGTGATTGATTCGGGAAACAATCCCAGAGCGTGTCAAATAGAGGGGATCAATCTTTTAGTGAACCTTCGAGCAGCCGAATGCAGGAGAAGGATAAGAAGTCAAATGCATGTATGAGGCTTGCATGAGCTCTGGACAGAGTGATTTTCTCCCGAACTCAAATTCTTCACAAGGGACAAGGCAAGATCATGAGGTAATAAATGATGAGGTCCAATCAGCAAAATGTTCGAGTGCTGAAAAACATGATTGAGATCGAAGCAAAGGAGTTGCACTTATGCAGCGAAGCACCTATACTTGCTAAATTATATATATCAGACCAGTATCACCTGAAGGTGCTTCTGGACAGAGTGGGAGGGTTGTCTAATTAAGAGGGTAATCTCTTTAGAATCTGAGAAGGAGGGACGATGTTTTTGCTTTTTTGTGGTTTAAGTGGGGGAATGTGGTATGCTCTTTCTTTGAGTTGGTTTTATGGGTCTGTTTGGGTGGGATCTTTGGTTCTATTTTGGTTCTGTGGAAAGCTTTTCTGCAATATGGAAAATGACTTTGGAATTCTTGATGTCCTCCTTTGAGGATATTTGCATGGCACCCTATCAACATGTTGCGAGGCCTGTCTTGTCTTCATCTACTGCTAATGTTTTAGAATTGATATCTGGGCTTTATTTTGTCAAAATTAATGTCTTGTTGTAATTTATTTATGGCAAATGTTAATGTCAAAACTGTTTTTGATTGTACCAAAACTACAATGCATAAAATGCTTGTTATGTGCAATGTACATGCCTTCTATACATCCTATGTTTTATGTACCCCAATGATATTATACATCTTGTGTTTCGCGGATATAAAATTCAATGAACTTTTAATCTAAACAATAAAATTAAGTTTTAACCGAAAACTGAAAGTGGCCTCTTAGACATAGTAAAATCTGATACTCTTATCTGGCCAAGCAAACATGCCTATGCAATTATTTTAATACAATGCTGCAATATAGTTGAGCTAGGCTATCCATTTTGGCCAAATGATTCTAATTCTTAACTTCAAAAATGTCACTGCATTATACTTAGAGTGCAATTTCCATTTTTCTGAGGATTCTAATCGTAGGTAAGATTGTACTATACATTGATATAGTTTTTTTGATTCCTTCTCATGGTTTTTTTACCCATTTAAGATTTTTCAAGTATATCTGCTATTATTTGATTGTTTTCTTTCCGCTGTCTGATTGATTGATTTTTTTTTATTAGTGGGCTGATTTTTACGAAAGCTAAAACATAGTAAATCTATAAACCTAGGCAAATTAGAGTTTTTCAATATATCGCACACACACTAAAAAAAAAGGTTTCTCATAGTATTCATGATTCAACTTCATTTCAACTGTTTCAAATTTATGCAAGCTAGGATACCAGACAACAAGATTTATTTATTTGTTAGGAAGTAATCCTTGACATTCTCCAGAGGAAAAGTACACGGATCAGGGTATTTAACCATCTGATCATCTTATTTTCTTGCATGGTATTTATTCTTACTTACTACCTCCATCCCTAGATATTTGTCAAGTCCGTAGAATGAGACTAAAAAATTTCAAGAAAAAATTCAATTTTTTTTTCTAGATATGAATGAGTTCTTTTAATTTACGAAAAAAGCATGATTTTTTGTTTTTTTGTTTTTTGAAAAAAGTGTATTCTTTTTAAATCATCATTTTGCGGACCAAACAAACATTTGGGACGGAGAGAGTAGTTCCTAATTAAAACTTACAACAGTCTTAGTTGAAATTAAGTTGGTATTTGGGCTGCTTGTCGGGTGAGAAAATCCCAAAATGTTTCTCACTCTCTGCTCCGGTCTTCTGATTCTCATCAAACATAGCAAACAAGTATGTCTCAATAGCCTTCCCAGGCCTCCTTGGACTCCCTGATCCTGATTTCACATGATTGATAAGGTTCGTATAATAAGTCTGTGCATTCTCCACTGAAGTATCATCGCCGCCCTCTGATGGCCATCCGCTCTCTGACACCACGATCTCCACGTTGGGTCCGCCTGCCTTCTCGACGGCAGCGTAGGCAGCATCCAACAAGGCATCAAAAAGGTTCCAGTATTGTAACTGGTCGTCTTGTGCAACAACTACTGGGGCTGTGAAAAGGGCATACGGAAGGGACACGTCTTGGGGACTGCCAATGCGGCTGAAGTAGGGGTATATGTTGACGAGCAACGGGTTGTTGGTGTTTTTCAAGAATTCGATGATCGGTCCCATGAATGACCCCGCGGCGCCATCAAAAGAGCCATGAGAAGGAGGGAATGAGTTGCTTACGAGTGCCGAGTATGTTGCAGTGGAAACCTGTTGGGGATTTAGACACCAATGGGTAAAGTAATTTGTTGGGTAAAGTAACACTTACTTTGTCTTAGCCATTGAACAGATAGAGCAATTAAGCACCACTACTTTGAAATAATTACACTGACTTCCCCTTCGGTAATAGTGGGATAAACGGTGTAAAAGTACGCATAAAAATTGACATTAATTATTTGCAACAGAACCCACCCTTTTTACTTATTTGAATCATATTGTCGGGATTTAAAAATTTACTTAAGAAGAGAGTAGGCCAAAAAAAGGTTAGAAAAATCTAAGACATCCCGAGACACTCACTCAATCAATAAATAAAACTAAAAAAATGCATATGTTTATTTGGTGTTGGGCCCGTAGCAATGTTATAAAGATTGAATAAGAAAAGAACCTTGATTTGATCTTTCAAGCCAGCAGAGGCAATTGCATCATAGATATTTGACATGGCAAGGAGCACATATTGAGCTAAACCATCGTTCGGATTCACTTCATTCCCAACGGCTATTATCCGGAATTTAACGTCCGGATAATAGTTTCTAACATTATCTTGGACCCACTGAGATGCAGCGGTAGCATCATTAGCGAGAAGTTGGAGATCGTCGTTAGGGACATCAAGTACAAGTTCTATGTTGATCCCCTGAGGGCTTGGAGAGCTAGTGCATTTGGAGCGTACATTCTCATTCTTCCAATGCCATTGGATTTGTAGAGGTCAACTACTTCTTGATCCGATGGTAGATTGCCAAGTTGTCCATTGCACACCCCAACTTGCGCTTCTGCATGCATATATGCATTTTATTTCATTAAGCTAATATATATGTTGTTTCTTGGTTTTCAAATTTTGTTAAACGCCTCAATATTCAAAACAAAGAAGAAGTTAAAAATGCATCGAGATCCTGTTTTCAATTCTCATGTTTTGATTCCTCATGTAATGCAAAATAAGACTCATTACAATCCCACTCATCTATTCAATACGTTCATGTTTTGAAGCCTTTATATTTATCACTATCTATCATCAATGCCCAAAATCGTTTCCATCGGAAAAAGGTTTGGTGGAATTGAACTTGTCTAATGAGTAAGTACTGATAGTCACAATCATCAAAGCGATTAGTCTAATTATACATGGATGACAAGTGAATCAGGACTTATAAAAATAGACGGCTCGAATAATCAAATTAATGATATTGCGGGGCATTCTATTGTACAATCACTAGAGGACTATGCAATACATCAAAAAATTAGAGGATCTTGATTTATTATAAACAAGCAATACTAGAGAAACATGCATGTATAGAGACGTTTGATTCGTAGATTCCACAATATTTTCTTGATGTCCACGTGCGTCGTATCGTATGGTTCTCTACTTGTCTATATCTAAGACATTATTAACTTATAAACTAATTAAGAAATTAAACATGTGATTCATTAATCTAATTAAGTTAAACAGGCTTATGCATGATTACTAGGAGTAATTCACTGCTCAAAATTTAGAAAATGCGGATATATATACACTCCTATTTCCTGAACCGAAAGTCTAGGTACCCAGAATCTATCCAGAATTTAAAATTTAACGGTTCACATTGAAGCAACTTGAATCTGTGACGTTCAATTTTGAATTATGGGTAAATTCTAGGTATTTAGCAGTTACATACGGACATACCACATACATTTATCCATGTCCTTATTTTATGAGAGAGAGAGAGAGAGAGAGAGAGAGAGAGAGAGAGAGAGAGAGAGAGAGAGAGAGAGAGAGAGAGAGAGAGAGAGAGAGAGAGAGAGACCTGTTATATGGAAATGCACAAGTAGAATTAATAGAGAAACAAGAAAAGGTTTGTAGTGGATGGTCGCGTGAAGAACAGCCATTTTTATGGTAGAGATAAAAGGTTATATGGAATAGAAGATAGGAATGTGATAAAAGCATTAGAATGTGGCCTCCCTTTTTATAGAGGAGAGCCAAATTAAGTCTTCACGTCAACTACGTACTCCATACTTCAGTTCACCCTCAATTCTTTTGGGGCCGCTTAGCCAAAAATCCAAAATATTTGACATTTTTAAAAGGAAGGACAATGAACTTTTGCAATCGAATATAAAAACAAAAAACATTTGACATTTTTAAAGGGAAGGACAAGAAACTTTTACAATTGAACATAAAGAACAAAAAAAATTAGTGAAATGTCACTAATTTTTAAAAGTTCTAATTTCGTCCATAAAATTCAAAAAAAATCGCCACCCCACCTCCGGCCGACCACCACCCCACCTCTGGCGAACCACTTCCGGTGACCAAAAAATTAGTGAGATGTCACTAATTTTTAAAATTCTAATTTCGAACATGAAATTCCAAAAAATCACCACCTCACCTCCGGCCGACTACCACCCTACCTCTAGCCGACCACTTCCGGCGACCAAAAAATTAGTGAGATGTCACTAATTTTTTAAAATTCTATTTTCGAACATAAAATTTAAAAAATCACCACCCCACCACCGGCCGACCATCACCCCACCTCTGGCCGACCATTTCCGGCGACCAAAAAAACTAGTGAGATGTTTCTAATTTTGAACATAAAATTCAAAAAAATCACCACCCCACCTCCGGCCGACCACCACCCCACCTCTGGCCGACCACTTCCAGCGACCAAAAAAATTAGTGAGATGTCACTAATTTTTTAAAATTCTAATTTCGAACATAAAATTCAAAAAAATTAACTCTCCCCTCCTTCGGCCAACCACTTCCAGTGATGAAAAAAATTAGTGAAATGTCACTAATTTTTTAAAGGGAGGAGATAATGCCACAGAGGCTTTTTATAGTACCACGATTTTGTCATGCTGACTTACAGAGGTACCCTCCTTCTCTCTCATCTTTTTCCCTCTCTCACAAGCCTCGTTGCTCCTTTTCCCACTCCCTCTCATTTCCTCTCTCCGATATCCCATTCCATTAGCTGCTACTACATTGATGACATAATCGTAAGGAGGGAATTGGATTTATAATCTTTTACTTTCATTCTGGGATATAGACTCTCCGTCCCATTAAATGTGAGCAGATCGACGCCCTTGTTCTTTGATCATTGAAATCCAGCAACGTAGTTACCCGGGAAAAAAAAGAAAAAGAAAAAACAGCAACACAAGTACACAACCACAGGCATCACTTAATTTCTATCTTACGCTTAATTTACACCTGAAAATGGGAATAAGGGATATGACCCGATATCAAATATGGAGATAAAGAGAGATGGCCCCCAATTGCTTTTTTATTTAATATTTTACTGTACGAGGAAAATGTATTACTTATCGATCTGTATGATTGAATTGTTATGGTTCCAGGAGAAGAATTTCACTGCTTAATCGATGGGTTTTTTGCTACTTTCTTAGCCAGCAAAAGAAAGAGAAGAATGTGTCGGTGGATAAATCGTTTGTGTTGACGAATGGCGATTAAAGGTAAGGGAAGAAGACGACATGCCATGCTCTGTAAATAAGACTGAAATTGTCCTTTTATTAAATCAAAATTACAAACAATGTCATTATGTTTGATTGTAAAAGTTCCTTGTCCTTCTCTTCAAAATAAAAAAATATAGTGCATTTATGACTAATTATTCCATTCTTTTGACTATTATTATTCTTAGATTTCAATGTCCATAAATGCGTTGATTAGTAGTTGCAATTTTTTTTTATATATATTCTTCTACTTAATTATCATGTCCGGACCCCGTATACTGCCATATAAAAAAATTAACGTCCAAGGAATTGGGAATTATGTACAATCATATTTTTTATACTCACACTCCACTACAACAAATTTCACCAATGCCGACTAAAAATTTACTCGGCAAATCTCACTTTTTAGTCGTTGAAAACCATTACCGACTAAAATATTTACTCGGCACTTTACTCGGTGAAGGACACTCGGTGAATGTATTTACCGAGTAAAAAATGCTTTACTCGGCAAAAAATATTTTAGCCGGTAAAGGGGTACACTAATTACCGACTAAATATTTTACTCGGTAAAGGGTTACACTAATTACCGACAAAAGTTTGCTCGGTATATGGTTACACTAATTACCGACAAAAGTTTACTCGGTAAAGGGTTACACTAATTACCGACAAAAGTTTACTCGGTAATGGATTGCACCAGTCACCGACCAAATCTTACTCGGTAAATGGTTGCATTAGCCCCGACTAAGGTTTACTCAGCAAATAGTCACACTAATCTCCAAGTAAAATTTAGTCGGTATAAGAGAATGAAGGTGGATGATAATAATTACAAGCAATATTGTTTACTCGGCAATGGTTACCTAACTAATCATTTGCAATTATTTGGACACCAATCCCAAAATTCCGAAAACTACTACAAATTTTTCACAGTTTCATTCCCATGCAATACATTATCAACAATCATTCCATCCACAATTGCGAACCTACTGAAAATTATAACAAATTGAAATCCCCAAGCATAATTTCATTCATAACTTCCATAAATTTTGGTTCATTACATAACATCTTAAATCCATATTCCTAGAGCGCAAATTAAAGAAGATTATACGAGCACGGTTACACCATATGTAAATATTAAACAAAATGTATCCAAACTCCCAAAATGCAAGATCTTTGGCCAAACATCGAAGTACGTAGAATCCACAACCAAAGTCCAACTTTAATTAACAAAAAGTAGCACCACCGGATACTCCACCAAAGTGTTATCAATCTGTAGAAAAAAAAAAAGAACAATTAGATAGTACATGGAACAAGATATCAGGGGCACTAATTTTACAAGTTAGACAAGCAGATACAGCAACATCAGAAGCTTTGATTCTCATCTTGAATAGCAAAGTCAAGCAAATACTCCACAGGTGGGGTATTCTTTGATCTATACAAGAGTAATTTCAATAATCACTTACCAAGATCAATTCCTATCAGCAATATTATCATCTGATTTCTTACTTCTAACAAGTATGAGCAGGTATTCTTGCACTTAGATCCTTATCTCAACATTTAGAACCATTCCCTTGCACTTAAAACTCAGTTTTTAACAATGAAGAGTGCACTTAGATCCTTATCTCAGCATTTAGAACCATTCCCTTGCACTTAAAACTCAGTTTTTAACAATGAAGAGTGTATTTCTGGCAAAAACGTGTACATTTCTGCATGTAACAATTTACAGCAGCTAAGGAAGTCATTTACAAGACAGAACATCACTTTCAACAACTAAGCTTCATACCCAGCAAATTACAGCCCTTAACAACTTAGTTTCAGCACTTAAAGGTGTAGTTTCTGCACTTAAAACAGTAGTTTCAGCAACTAATTATTCATGTTTTCAGCACATGGTTCACATTTCCAGCACACAACACAGAAAATTCAGCACTTTAGACAGATACAGCAACATCAGAAGCTCTGATTCTCATCTTGAATAGAAAAGTCAAGCAAATACTCCACAGATGGTATTCTTTGATCTATACAAGAGTAATTTCGATAATCACTTACCAAGATTGAGGTCCCAATGCATATTTGTTTTATAGTAAATGTGTTGTTTGTTTCGGTGAAGATTTGAAGGGTTATTGAGCACTACTTCTGCAGAATTTTAGTGCTTAGTCAATTTTTAGTGTCTGCACCAATGTGCCATGTTGCAGTACATCACTATTATTTACATGCGTTGGCAATCCTCATACTAGAACGCATATTCTAGTGCCTGTCACATGAGGGTGCATCCAGGCAAGTGAGTTGCTCCTAATTTTATGTACCGTTCGTTCTTTGTTCAAATAGTTCACTATCCTGTGGACAATTGCAATCCATCAACAACATGACCATTCTTTTTTTATGTACTGGAACTATAGTGTGAATGTGTGATGGTGCATGTCAACATTTGCAGGCAGACTCGCCTATTCCTGGTCTTCTGGCAGTGGGTGAAGGTCAAATTGGAGTGTATGGAGACTCAAACTGTTTGGACAGCAGCCATATGATTACTAATTGTTACTGGCTACTGAAGAAGATATTAGATTTCACATGCAAGAACAATAAATTACCTTCCCGCAGATTGATGTAATTTTCAGCAAAGGAAAAGGCAAAAAAATTAAAATAGAAGTACAAGTGCCAAATTACATACCGAATAGTTGAGCTACCATCACCGTGATCCGATAGTGCCTCCTCGTCCACAATTCTGAAATTGCATCATGCATGTTCTGAATTCATCCAATTCTCTTCGCATTGCTTCATTATTCCTCTGCACCTCCTCATATCTTCGCGTATGTTCCTCCTCACGTAGCCTCGCCTCTTCTTGTTCTTTCTCGTGCCTCATCTTCTCCTCCTCCTTCTCTCTACGGTGCTCTTCACGAATAGAATCCATCTCAACTTGAAATTTCTGCAACTGCCCTTGGCGTGCTGACTCTGACTTGGATTTTGAGATATAGGAAGTGGGCTTTGGGCCATTACCGAATCCTCTTATGTAGTTCTTCCTCTCCCCAAGGCCTACCCTTGAAAGTTCTTCCGCAGTTAGTGGAATTCCAGATTGAGCAGCCTGGTCTCTTAGTACCACCATATTGTCCTGCCGTTGCAAAAGAAGAAAAGAAACAAGTAAGACACGAACAAATTAATCGGTAAATGGTTTGGCAGAGGACCATAATCAATATAAGTGTTCAATATTAGGGGCTAAGTGCTTACATATTTCTCCTTGCAAATAGGAACGATCCAATCTTGTGTATCTTTCAATGTATGTGATGCCTTGTACGTGTCACAAAAATCTGGAAGTCGGTCCACTAGAGGAAGTCTGTCCTCTAGAGGAATATTCTCCTGATTCTTGTCAGCCTAACACATTCAAATAACAATATAAGATGATTACATGCAAAAACAATGTATTAAAAGTCAGCAAAGCCAGATTAAACAACCAATTTTTGTAATCATAAAGCATCTCACCTCAATGGTCATTGCAGCAGGTAAGGACCGAGAACCCAAAGTATGATTATATGGTAGTTTGGTTCTATTTTCTTTGCCAGCAAGACTGCGTTTCTGGAAAAAAAATTTGGAAATGTTAGATACTAAAGCAAAATTGACAATGTAACTTAGTAGAAGTATTCAATCAACCTTCCATGTTTCATCTCCGAACACATGATCGACCATGTATTTCCATCTATCCTGGTTCACCCCTTTATAAGGATGACGATAAGGGTGATCACGTGTGTCCTTCGTCTTCTCGTAATTCTCATTCGTCAACCTGTAATGCTTGCCCATTTCGTGTTTCCATTCTGTGTAGATTGTGGTCGCCTTCTCATTAATAACTTCGTTGACCAAGTCAGTGAACTCATCCCCATCCTCATGGATTCTAAACTTGTCCTAAAACATACAAGTACAGCAGTGAATGATATTACACTTCAGTTTTCTCATAATTGATGTAGCATGGGGGAGAGAGAGAGAGAGAGAGAGCTTCAAGTTCTTGGTCTACAAACTTACCCGAATAGCTTGGATAATGGCCCCTTTAAGACCTGAATCGACAAGCCTCCATGACTTGTAAAAGCCTTCAATAGGGCATGAATTTCTGATCCGAGCTCCAAACACACTCGCTACTTTTGTTGCATTAATACCACAAAAGGCTCTCATTTCCTGAGTGACGTAAACGTCGAGCCTCTTCCCACCTTGGTGGGCAATCATTTTTCTAACTCCTTTTCCAAGAGTAGGCCCTCGCTTACGCATTCTTTTAGGTGCACCTGTTAAAGAACAAAAAATCATCTACAAGTGACAAGAAAGCATCTAAAAGTAACTAATACATAAAAAATGTGAAATTTTTTTTTACCGATGAGGAATACATTAGAAATATGTACTTTACCTGCACCACTCATTTGGGTAGAAGGAGTACTTAACGGAGTAGATGCCACAGTGTCAGGAGCAAGTGTTGCAACTGCTACAACAGGTGTTGTTGTGCCAGTCACGGAGCATGATACCTGTCTCTTTTTTAATCCAGGACCCATGATGCAATCTGTGGAATTGTGAAACACGTAAGAATAAATTAGGATCGATATAAAGGAATTGAGCAACTAATTTCAGCAACTAATTGATTTATAAGGAACTGTACAGTGAAACACGATAAATTCAGCAACTAATATCACAGTTTCAGCAACTAAATCAATTAGAAACCTGCACTCAATTTTCTGCATCTAAATAACAGCTATAACCACATTTTCAGTCTTATAATGGCATTTTTAGCAACTAAATCACACAGTTTCAGCAATCATGTTCCAGTTTCAGCATCTACAGAGGTGGTTTTAACCATAAAAACTGCATTTTAAAGCGTGTTTTTTTCAATTCCGGCATCTAATTCCAGTTTCTATGGGAAAACTACAAAATATAACTTTGATTCAATGTTGGGAATTGGGATACTTAAACGCAATTGATTTTCAATCTTGGTAAGTTGGTCTTGATTTTACTCATGTCCATTGAAACTGTCATATATATGCAAGTCCTTAACGGATTCACTATAGGTTGCTTGTTTTTGCGCACACACGAAATGCATGCATATATGTAGATGCATCTAGTCAGCCAACCCCCAATGTTTGCCTTAAAGAAATACCCATTTTATAGACAAGAAGTCTAGAGAGATTAGGGGGTGTTCCACTAACAAAAAACTGTTTTTTCCAAACACCGAGATATGTCATTCTCTCACAACATATCACATAAAAAACCGTGAAAAACCAATTTTTTCAAAAAACTGGGTTAGGGGAACACCCCCTAAGTCAAGCATGCCATAGAAAAATTTGCCGATAAAGACTCATCCCTTACCAACTAGTCCATTATCTTTTTCCAAAAAAGAAAAAAAAAAAACCAATAATGTAAACCAATTCAAATACAAGAAATACTGAGCATTCATGAAGGTGTGAGTGTAAGAACATTATCTTTAGGCTGACCACATAAAGATTCGAAAAAAAAAGACTCTGCATTGTGCAAGGCATGCAGTAGAGAGTGACTATTTCCAGCTGGGCAACCACTTTCTTAGGAAAATATAGAAAGAGCAAAAGTGGACCCAAGACAATAGTTTTTCGATTAAAAAAATCCACTTCAATCATAGATCATTAGAATAATGTGATCAAATAGGAGGTTAGTTGAAAGTTAGTTGTGGCAATTCAAGTAACTTTTCGGCTCTAGTTTAATGGATGTGCACATTATTTTAACACCCTTTTTTTTAATTGAAACCTACCACTCCAATAAAATGAGGTTAAAAATACATGGGTTTTTGAAAACATTTAGTTTTCAGGGGGACAAAAGAATGTCGGTTACTGTAAAACACATAAAAAAACTCAAATAATACATCTCTCTATTTTAAAGTATATAACCACACCCAGTGTTTACAAATCCCTATATTATTAAACCATAAAACACCCTAAAACCCCCCAAAAAAATACATCTCCCTATTTTAAAGTATATAACAACACTCAATGTTTACAAATCCCCAAATTTCTTACGAAAGACATGACAGCATTCAATCTAGTGAGGAATTTCAAAAAAGAAGTGAAACTCATCTATGGGAAAAATATATCAGACATCTAATGTGTATACACTGATGAACAAGAACGAAAGAAAATCATGCAAATTAAGCAATGCAACGCAGAGGCAAAACAGGCACAATACAACACAAAGAAAATATGAGCCATCGCCATCCTACACACCAGTTCGTACGCCCAATTAATTAGAAATCCCCAAATTTGTTAGAAGAACTCACCACTCAATGTTGAACCCTGATGTGGTCTCTGATTTGGTATCCTTCTGCAGTTCCTTTCCGAAAGCAATTGAATCCCTAATCTGCTGTGAAGTGGGTTGTGGATGAATTTCTAATCTGAAACCGCAACAGAGATATGAAAGTTTTTAGCAGTCATCTCTCTCTGGTAGTTCTTAGGAGTGTATGGTGGGTAGGGTTGATGCCGAGGTAGAGAGAGATGGGGATTAGGTGGTGGAAGGGGGAGGAAGAGAGATGGAGGAGAAGCGGTGGAATTGGAAGGAAGTGAGAGGGAGGTAGCGTACGTATGTACTGGGGTAGGGTTAATGTGGGAGTGGGTCTTGATTAGGTACTATGATACGACATCGTTTTAATGGACCGAAAACAATACCGAGTAAATAACTAGTCGGGCTAGCCTAAATCCCGCCAAGTTTTTTCGCGAACTTTTTGAGTTGGCGCTAGGAAAATTCTATTCACTGAAACCTTTTAGTCAGCCTCTGATTTTATTTTTTTTTAATTTGCAATGGCCTCTAGTTTACCCACGAGAATTCTCGCTTGATGCCACTTCGTTCCCGACTAATTAAATGATCCGAGCCGTTCAGTAATCTTAAAATAATTATTTGATTGACATCCTAGAAAACCAACTCAATTGAACACTTATAAATAATTAATCCAATCTTTTAGTTTTTTTATTCTGTATTTAGGATCTTGGATACTGAATGATATTTCCGTCCGATCAAATATCTAACGATATGTGATTTTATTTCATCATAGTGCAAAATAATTTAATTTATATTGTGCAAAAGACAGATGGTTCTGATAGCAAAAAAAAAAAAACCTCGATGGGACTTGGGGGTACTTTATAAGACTTTGGACGTTAATATCTTCTGATCTTGTGGTTGTTAATATCCGATGATTTTCATTTTTTGCGATGATGATGGAATAAGAAAAATATAAAATCCTGACGGTTCAGATTGATCATTATAAAAATATACTCAACAATGGCCTTTAGAATCTATGTGTTCAACTTACTTGACAGCAAACTAAGTCTTGTGCAATAGGTGGATGTATAGTAGCCACACAACCGCGACACAAACATGACGATCGAGATTGTTGATTTCATTGTGCTTGCTGATTAAATCATTCACGTAAAATTTTGGCTCCATTGGGTTTACCAAGCTCCTTCATCGAGATGTCATTGATAGAAACTAAGTCTTCTACTGTAGTTGAATGTACAATAGCTACACAACCGCTAAATAATCATGACGATCAAGATCGTTTATTTTGTGGTGCTTGTTGATTAAATCTTTCAAGTAAAATTTTGGTTCGATCGGGTTTAGAAAACCCCTTTATCGGGACACAACTGATAGTAAGCTAAGTTTTTTCCAGTAATTGAATATAAAGGAACCATACAAACGCGACACAATCATGACGATCAAGATCATTGATTTCATTATACTGATTGGTTATATCATTTACGTAAATTATTGAATGTTATAATTGCCCATAATTATGTGATGTAATTGATGATATCTTTAAATTAGTTTTTAGGACATAATACATTAGCATAAATTACATGTGGGACTAAATAATTATATTATACAATTGCCGAGTAAAGTTTGGTCGGGAAATACCATAATTCCCCCACCAACATTCCCTTGAATTTTTCAAATTGGCGCAAAAAAAAAATATTAAAAAATTTTGATGAGTGCCGACTAAATAAGTTAGTCGGGAACTATTTTCCCACCAAAAAATACATTGCCGACTAAACTTTACTCGGCAAAAAGTTTCCCACCAAATTTAGCTTTGGCGCCACAATTTTCCCGAGTAAAATGAGTTTTTAGTCGGTAAAAGTGTACTTTTAGCCAATAAGATAGTTTAGTCGGCAATGGTACACCAATAGCCGAGTAAATTTTTTTAGTCGGCATTTTTACTCGGTATTGGTGTAATGTCTTGTAGTGCTCAGCCGAAAAATTTCAAAATCTTATTGTTGCAATTATGGTTACTCTGTATATGAAATCCTTGTTTCATCTCTGTCTTGCTTGATACATCTGTGAAAATAAGAAGATATTACTAGTCTATTAGACAGTAACACCATAATAACAAGGGTAAATAGATGAATTACTAGACTACTTAATTGACAAGCACAAAAAAAAAAGAGACTACTTAATTGACCGGTTCGAGTTTGTGTTTGCTCGATGAAAACTCATTAATTGAGATCAATTTGTTTAATTCGTGAACAAACAAAGCTTGATTATTACTACCGGGCTCGTGTAACTTAATAAAGTTTGAAGAATTAAAGCTACTTGGGATTAGTTCGATTAAAGTTAATTTGAAATCGGCTAACCAGATAACTAAGTCAATATTTTTACAGATTGCTACGTTTTGAAGCAAAGCTTTGAACAATAAGTGCTTGGCTCGTTTGACTAATTTATACTAAGGCCCTTAATTTATATGCTTACACATTATTTGGTTCAAAAAATGATGCACTCAGCCGATGCCATGCTTTTCTCCGGAAAAAATAGAATTGATCAGGTAATTATACCACAATTAAAACCTTACATGTCTTCTGGATGGTAAATAAAATTTAAATAAGACTGATGATAAGTGCCAAAATTATTATGTTAATGTCAAAATATATAAAGTGCATAAACGACTCGTGGTAGGGCAGGATACAAGACTCTTGTACACTAAAATTTTGACATTATAATTTTCCACATAATGTACCATTTGTTTTAAGGACAACGTGTGAGATGGTACTATTCACCATTTTATACGACAAAGACTTTTTTGTTTGGCACAGTTTCTTGTCATTATCATTGTCTGCTTGCGCGTTGATTGTTTTCTTACAAGAGAAGTCTTCATTTGATTGCAAAGATGACTCCAAATAAACCATTATGACCGGCCAAAACTTGAGACTAGGTATGTCCACAACTTAGTCATTTCATGTTTGCGTGAAAGCAGGAGCGAGAGCAAAAAAATTATGTTTTGACAATATCGTAAATCACTAAAATTCGAGAGGATGAGAGGTAGGTTGAGATTTTGCGAGCAATAGCACTAGGACTAGGAGGGTCTTTGTTCACTCTTTGAAGCTATCTAAATACATTTTTTTTTCTCTATTATACTGTTTTCATATTTTAATCTTCGTGATATATGAAAAACATTTGCCGATGAAAAAAATTTACAAAAATTCAAAAGAACGAATATTGGGAACGAAAATGAGATTTTCTACCAAAAATTATGTGATCTCTAAGTCTAGAATTTCTCTCAAGTTATATGAAACTAACCATGCACCCAAGAGTCATATTGGACACGATCTCATTCTCACTTAACGGGGGCATTTTGAAAATTTTCTTTTTGCCTGGTAATGTTTTTTTTTTTTTTTTTTTGTTAAATGAAAATTTTTTACAAACCAAACAACGAAGCTTACAACAGGGGAAAATCCCAAGCAAAAGCAATACAACTCATCAAGGAACAACCAAACATGGTCAAAAGAAAAGCAACAAAGAAGACTCAACTTCTAAACATTCTACGGGGTAGATTCCATTGGCTACACAACCAAAGGTTTCCTTGAGAGCTGGGAACCTTCCTCCAAGAGCTGACTTTGTACCTCACATTTTCTTCCACAATTGCAAGGACCATACTAGAATCTTTTGAGCATCCCTCGAAAATTCTAGCATTCCTTTCCAGCCATAGATAGTACAAGGCAGCAGCAAGGAACAACTTGAATAACATAGCACGGAAAGATTTACCTTTACAATGATCACATGCCCATTTAAGCTCCACATCCCATTGTCTTGCCCCTCATTGGATCCCAAACTTACCCAACACATCATTCCATATCTGCCGGGAAAAGTTGCAATAAAAAAAAAGATGTTGCAAGGATTCCTCATGTTCACAACAGAGAACACATGCACTTAGCATCTATTGCCATCCCCCACCTTCTTAATCCATGAAAAAAATAAAATTGATCATGTAACTATACCACAATTAAAACCTTACACGTCTTATGGACGGTAAATAAAATTTTAATAAGAGTTATGATAAATGTCAAAATTATTTTTGTTAAACGACTCGTGCTATGTGAAAGGTACAAGGCTGTACACAAAAAATTTGGCATTATAATTTTCCACATAATATGACATTTGTTCTAAAGGACAACGTGTGAGATAGTATTATTCCCTATTTTATACGGCAGAGGTTTTTTTTATGTTTGGATCCGAGTCCTGACCGTAGAGGTTAGTTCCCAGTCTTAGTTTTCCACAGCTGGTGGCCCATTTTCTTGACATTGTCTTCGTCTGCATGCGCATTGATTGTAATTTTGCTTTGATAGACCAAACTAAAGAGAAGTCTTCATTTGATTCCAAAGACGACTCCAAGTAAACCATTAAGGACGTCCAAAACTAAGTCGACATTGCATGGTTGCGCGAAAACAGGAGCGAGAGCATAAAAGTATCTTTCGACAATATATATATATAGGGAAATCTTCTAGTCCAGACCCTCCCGAGAATAAGAAAAAATGATTTTTTTTGTTTTGCAAATTATTTTTGGCAAAATCCGAGCCGTCCAATGTGTTCAGAAGGTGTTTTCAAGCGTCCACGCGGGAAATCTTCAAAAAAAAAATACCGGGAAGGGCTTGATCCAAGCAGTTTTCGCAAAAAATGTAAATATATATTTTTTGCAAAAACTGCTTGGACCAAGCCCTTCCCGGTAAATCTTTTTCAGGGCCAAATATTAGTAAGACGATGAAACCCATTCTAATGATAGTAGATGAGTTTTCAAATAGAGAAAAATTCCAAAAAAAAAAAAAATACCGTACTTTGACATCAATGTAATTGAGACGCTATGAGTGTAATTGATAACGGAATAATTCTTTAGGAATGCAATTGAAAGTTTTAAAAGTTTGGGTGACGATGAGACATTAATGTCAAAGTGGGGGCTTTCTTTGAATTTTTCCCTTCAAAGAAAAATAGTGGTAGAATGGTGTGTCTCAAGTATTGTTCTCTTCTCTTCGGTGGTTAGTTACCTTGCGTCTGGTTTCATATAACTTGAGAGAAATTCTAGACCTAGATCATATGGTCACATAATTTTCTTTAGATTTTTTCATTTTACTTCCCAATATTCGTTCTTTAGAATTTTAGTAAATCTTTTTCATCGGCAAATGTTTTTTTATATATCACGAAGATTAAAATATTAAATCAATATAACAGGAAAAAAAATGTATTTAGAGAGCTTCAAAGAGTGAACAAAGACCCTCCTAGTGCTACTGCTCGCGAAATCTCAACCTACCCCTCTCATCCTCTCAAATTGTAGTGCTTTAGTATACTGTATCTCAGGATCGAGTCTCATTTCGCCCTACCCCATGTAAAAGATAAGGAATAACGCAAAAAAAAAAAAAAAAAAAAAAAAAAAAATATATATATATATATATATAACAGGAAATCAAAAGTCCGGAAATCAAAAATCCAGATAAGAAGCGGAACCTATATATAGAGGAACTCTCTAGTCCGGGACCCTTGGGTCCGGAACTCATAGTTCCGGATCAAATTTTCATGATCCGAACCGTCCAATGTGTTCAAAAGGTGTTTTCCAAGGTCCACGCGGGAAATCTTCAAAAAAAAAATACTGGGAATGGCTTGATGCACGCAATTTTGTAAATATGCAGTTTTTGCGAAAAATTGCGTGGATCAAGCCCTTCCCGGTATTTTTTTTTGAAGATTTCCCGCGTGGACCTTGGAAAACACCTTTTGAACACATTGGACGGCTCGGATCATGCAAAAACATCTTTTAAAAGCTTCAAAACGCTTCAATCCGGGATTTCCGGGATCCTTGACAGGATCCTCCGTGCCTATATATATATATATATATATTTTTTTTTTTTTGCGTCATTCCTTGTCTTTTTACATGGGGTAAGGGGAAATGAGACTCGATCCTGAGATACAGTATACTAAATCACTACAATTTGAGAGGATGAGAGGGGTAGGTTGAGATTTCGCGAGCAGTAGCACTAGGAGGGTCTTTGTTCACTCTTTGAAGCTCTCTAAATACATTTTTTTTCCTGTTATATTGATTTAATATTTTAATCTTCGTGATATATAAAAAAACATTTGCCGAAGAAAAAGATTTACTGAAATTCTAAAGAACGAATATTGGGAAGTAAAATGAAAAAATATAAAGAAAATTATGTGACCATATGATCTAGGTCTAGAATTTCTCTCAAGTTATATGAAACCAGACGCAAGGTAACTAACCACCGAAGAGAAGAGAACAATACTTGAGACACACCATTCTACCACTATTTTTCTTTGAAGGGAAAAATTCAAAGAAAGCCCCCACTTTGACATTAATGTCTCATCGTCACCCAAACTTTTAAAACTTTCAATTGCATTCCTAAAGAATTATTCCGTTATCAATTACACTCATAGCGTCTCAATTACATTGATGTCAAAGTACGATTTTTTTTTTTTTTTTGGAATTTTTCTCTATTTGAAAACTCATCTACTATCATTAGAATGGGTTTCATCGTCTTACTAATATTTGGCCCTGAAAAAAGGTAATTAAATGTTTCTTCCTTCGAAGGAATTGGCTTTATTTTCTACTTAGGAAAAGAAATTGCATAATTAATAATTTTCGTTCATCTTTTCTTTATAGATAAAGTGATTCTAGCTCTTTATTAGGGTCATATGGAATTGCTGATATCTTTTTCTTTCTTTTGTAAAGTTCTTAGTACTTTATTTGTCATGCATGGATTTAAGATTGGGGCTTACACGAGCTTGAAGTGGTTGGTTTTGATGTTTTTTTTTTAAGATTCACATGTTGGAAGACAATCACAAATTAATCCAATCCAACCCATCACCAAGGATATCGTGCTTTGCAGTTCGTCATTTAGGATTCGGGCCCCCCAAATCCCCAATCCCTGTCAGGATTCCGGAGGCTTGTAGTGAGTAAGCTTACTACACCCCTATAGTGAGCAATCACGGCCGTTCGTTTGGCAATCAGCGGTCCCCGTTATCTTGCACTTCCTCAAAAGCATGTATATGATTTAGCACTTATAAACAAAATTATACAACTTATTTATTTATTTATTTAAAAAGAAGTTAAGGAAGAGTGTTTGCTAGCAATTCTCTATAGATAATGACTTATTTTGCTCTATTAGTTTAATTCACTCCAAAAGTTAAATTATTATAAGGTTCAATTTGTACATTTTTTGTTTGTTCAAAGTTCACAACTTACTGGTGCACAAAATGCCCTTAATCCAAAATATGTATCAGGTAATTTAGACATTTATTTTTCATCTTTTGAGTATTCGACTCAACGGGCCCATATCTAGTCACTCATCAGGACCATGGAAATGGAAACAAAGCCCAATGTTGTAATGACCAGAATTTGGAGACTCCTGCAACAACTGAACAAGTGGAAAATAGTGATAGAGGTTTAAATATATTGAATGAACCACTAGTGATTGATTCGGGAAACAATCTCGGAGCATGTCAAATAGAGGGGATCAATCTTTTAGTGAAGCTTCGCGCAGCCGAATGCAGGAGAAGGATAAGAAGTCAAATGCATGTATGAGGCTTGCATGAGCTCTGGACAGAGTGATTTTCTCCCGAACTCAAATTCTTCACGAGGGATAAGGCAAGATCATGAGGTAATAAATGACGAGGTCCAATCAACAAAGTGTTGGCAAAATGTTAGGAGTGGACATGGTGGAGAGTGATGTTCGAGTGCTGAAAAACATGATTGAGATCGAAGCAAAGGAGCTTGCACTTATGCAGAGGAGTACCTCTGCTTGCTAAATTATATCAGACTGGTATCTCCGAAAGCATCTGAAGGTACTTTTGGAGGATCTTTTTGTTTTACGGGAGGGAGAGAGGATCTTTCTGTTTTTTGGGGTTTAAGTGGGGGAATGTGGCATACTGGCATGCTCTTTCTTTGTGGTGGTTTTATGGGTTTGTTTGAGTGGGATCTTTGGTTCTATTTTGGTTCTGTGGAAAGCTTTTCTGCAATATGAAAAATGACTTTGGAATTCTTGATGTCCTCCTTTGAGGATGTTTACATGGCACCCTATCAACATGTTGCGAGGCCTGTCTTCTCTTCATCTACTGCTAATGTTTTAGTATTGATATCTGGGCTTTATTTTGTCAAAACTGTTTTTGATTGTGCCAAAACTCCAATGCATAAAATGCTTGTATTTATGTGCAATGTACATATATGCCTTTTATACATCTTGTGTTTTACGTACACCCAATGATATTATACATCTTGTGTTTTGCGGATATAAAATTCAATGCACTTTTACCCAAAACAATAAAATTAAGTTTTAACCGAAAACTGTAAGTGGCCCTTTTGACATATATATATAGGCAAATTTTCCAATAAGGACCTCCTGGATTTAAGAAAAAATGTAATTTTTTCACTTTAAAAATTGAACACATTGGACGGTTCAGATCGTCAAAAAAATGCTTGGATTATAGGGGTCCGCAAGTCCGGAGTCCGGACTAGAAGTGACCCCTACATATATATAGTAAAATCTGATACTCATATCTAGCCAAGCAAACATGCCTATGCATTTTTTTTTTAATAGAATGCTGCAATATAGTTGAGTCAGGCTATCCATTTTGGCCAAATTAAATGATTCTAATTCTTTACTTCAAAAATGTCACAGCCACATTATACTTAGAGTGCAATTTCCATTTTTGTTGCAATTTTTACAGCAATTAAGCAGCTTTGAGATGACTATTGACTAGCCATGAACCCCCGTAACTTTCTAAAAATATTTTTGCCACTCCAATAGATATAGAGATTTCCTCAACGTATTAATTTGGCAGGCTTATAAAATATATAACTATCATTTATCCATTTGTGTGGATTAAAAACTGTGTATGTGGAGCCCTCTTTCTCAGATGATTCTTCCCGACGGTGATGGTGGTTGAAGATGATCGTCCTTCACTCGAGTGCACCAGATCCTGCACACTTAACACCTCTCGTGAACACCGGACTGGACCGTAGAGTCCAGAGCACTCCGACGGTCAAGTTAGTAGAGGAAGGAGATGAACTGTGAAATGTAGATCTAGGGTTTTCAGAGAGAATGGTGCGTACCTTTCTCCTCTGATTGGGATTACCTTTTATAGGTGAGCCTTGGCTTGTCCTCCAAGTACTTTTGTGCTCGTCACATGACTTAACCGTTCAGCTGACGTCATGATGATGAGTCTGAGAGGAGATGTTGCGAGCACATGCTTCCAGTAAAGTCATGACACGTGTCATAACCGCTCGGGTGACGTCACTCGTCATGATCACAGTTTGTTACACGCACATGTAGCATTAAAGCCTCCACTGAGTCAGCGTCTGGCTACTACCTTCCGGAACTTCTCCAACACTCTTGAGTTGGTTAGGGTATTGACTAACCTCTCGGCGTCGTGTCGAGCTTCTTCATCACTAACTCTACGTGGTCGTTAGTTATTTAGATATAGTGAGTGTCTCGGTGAATCCCCGAGACGTTGGGCCAAAGCCCCGGTTCGCTGTTGTTGAATGCATTTCATCATATTGCGCCGTACATCCGAAGAGTCCCTCATAGGCAGCCTTTCGGCCGTTTCCTTAGAGGTGTCTCGCTCGGCTGGCAAAGGTGCTTGGTATCCGTACCCCTACAGTGTATAAAAAGGAGGGACAAAAATGCTTCTTGTACGCTAATTTTAATCACTTCCATTAACTTATAACGACATTAGGTAATTATATATGTAAGCTCCAATAAGACGAGCTCTTTTGTGTTGGCAATTTCATTGACAAAATACACATTTTGTGTATCACAATTTATTGAGTTGTATGTATTTTTTTTTTCTTATTTTTCTAGAATGTCTGTTTTAGGATTGTGGATAGGAATCGTTTCATTATGTATTTTGTTTGAGTGCGGTAGATTTTAGTCAAGAGGGGTTGAACACATTGAAGAAGAAGTTGAAGGCTGCAAGTTTGGCTCGAGCATTTTTCAAGTGTGTCTGGCAGCAAAACATTCTGATTGGTTTTGCTAGTATTTTACTGAAGAAAAATGTCCAGCAATAATGGCCGAATTCAGCAGCTATAAATACGTGCACAGCTATTGGGTCATTTTTTATAACACAACAGCCACACTTTGTTCCCTGTGCTCCTATTCATCGTTAAAACACTAGTGGCGGCTAGGGTTCATGTATCTCGAAGATTTTTGAAGGTCCATGGACTTATTGTGCTGAAAATTCATCTTTGAGAGGTTTCTTTGATGTGCATCTTGGAGTACAAATACGATCCATGTATCACTGAGTGGAAGATATATCTCTTGGAGGTTTTGATATTGTTTTCATCCAACCTATATGAGAAAAGCCCTAAGGAGGATTCCTAGGCAATAAAAGTCCTTCGGTGGATTCCGGAAGGTAAACGGAAGGCTCGTGGATTCAAGGTAACGGCAGCCAAAACACTGAGTGTGATGAACGTGGATTCGGCTAGTAGATCATAGGCTAGATTGTGATGATTCTAATCTTAGGTAAGATTGCTTGTAACTACACATTGAGTATAGTGTTTTTGATTCATTCCCATGGTTTTTTTACCCATTTAGAGTTTTTCATGTATATCTGGTGTTATTTGATTGTTTGCTTTCCATTGTCTGATTGATTGATTTTTTTATTAGGCTGATTTTTACAAAAGCTAAAACATAAAGGCTGTGTTTGGTTAGATAGTTTAGTTTAGTTTTGATGATGTCAGCATGTGTAATGAGTGGAGAGAGATAGAGAGAGAAATGAGGGAAATGATGATGTCATCAAAACTAAAAGTAAAACTAAACCGGGAAACGAACAAGGCCAAAATATCTATAAACCTAGGCAAATTAGAGTTTTTCAATATATTGCACACACGCTCAAGAAAAAGGTTTCTCATAGTATTCATGATTCAATTGTTTCAAATTTATGCAGGCTAGGATACCAGATAACAAGATTTATTTATTTATTAGGAAGTAATCCTTAACATTCTCCAGAGGAAAGTACAGGGGATCAGGATATTTCTCCATCTGATCATCTTATTTTCTTGCATGGTATTTATTCTTGCTTACTACCTCCATCCCTAAATATTTGTCAAGTCTGTAGAACGAGACTAAAAAATTTCAATTTTTTTGCAAGATATGAATGAGTTCTTTTAATTTATGAAAAGAGCATGGTTTTTTGTTTTTTGGTTGTTGAAAAAAGTGTATTCTTTTTAAATCATCATTTTGCGAACCAGACAAACATTTGGGACGGAGGGAGTAGTTCCTAATTAAAACTTACAACAGTCTTAGTTGAAATTAAGTTGGTATTTGGGCTGCTTGTTGGGTAAGAAAACCCCAAAATGTTTCTCACTCTCTACTCCTCCATTCTTTTGATTCTCATCAAACATAGCAAACAAGTATGTCTCAATAACCTTCCCAGGCCTCCTTGGACTCCCTGATCCTGATTTCACATGATTGATAAGGTTCGTATAATAAGTCTGTGCATTCTCAACTGAAGTATCAGCGCCGCCCTCTGATGGCCATCCGCTCTCTGACACCACGATCTCCACGTTGGGTCCGCCCGCCTTCTCAACGGCAGCGTAGGCAGCATCCAACAAGGCATCGAAAAGGTTCTTGTATTGTAACTGGTCGTCTTGTGCGACAACTCCTGGAGCTGTGAAAAGGGCATACGGAAGGGACACGGCTTGGGGATTTTCAATGCGGCTGAAGTAGGGGTATATGTTGATGAGCAACGGGTTGTTGGTGTTTTTCAAGAATTCGATGATCGGTCCCATGAATGACCCCACGGCGCCATCAAAAGAGCCATGAGAAGGAGGGAATGAGTTGCTTACTAGTTTCGAGTATGTTGCAGTGGAAACCTGTTGGGGATTTAGACACGAACGGGTAAAGTCACGAGACACTCACTAAATCTATAAATGAAACTAAAAAAATGCATATGTTTATTTGGATCCTTGTCTAAACAGTTGTGCCCGTAGCAATGTTATAAAGATTAAATAAGAACCGAACCTTGATTTGATCTTTCAAGCCAGCAGACGCAATTGCATCATATATCTTTGACATGGCAAGGAGGACATATTGAGCCAACGGAGCCGTGGATTCACCAGCGTTTGGATTCACTTCATTCCCAACGGCTATTATCCGGAATTTAACGTCCGGATAATAGTTTCTAATATTATCTTGGACCCACTGAGATGCAGCGGCAGCGTCGTTAGCGAGACGTTGGAGATCGCTGTTAGGGACGTCAAGTACAAGTTCTATGTTGGATCCCCTGAGGGCTTGGAGAGCTTGTGCGTTTGGAGAGTACATTCTCATTCTTGCAATGCCATTGGATTTGTAGAGGTCAACTACTTCTTGACTGGATGGTAGATTGTTGCCATCTTGTCCGTTGCACACCCCAACTTGCGCTTCTGCATATGTGCATTTTATTTCATTAAGCTAATATGTTGTTTCTTGGTTTTCAAATTTTTAAATGCCTCAATATTCAAAACAAAGAAGTTTTAAATGCCTCGATATCCTGTTTTCTCATGTTTTAATTCCTCATGTAATGCAAAATAAGACTCATTATGATCCCACTCATCTATTCAATATGTTCATGTTTTGAAGCCTTGATATTTATCACTATGTATCATCAATGCCCAAAATCGTTTCTATCGGAAAAAGGTTTAGTGGAATTGTACTTGAATAAAGAGTAACTACTCAATAGTCACAATCATCAAAGCGATTAGTCTAATTAAATTTTACATGAATGACAA
This sequence comes from Vaccinium vitis-idaea, assembly GCA_963854785.1. Classification (NCBI taxonomy): domain Eukaryota; kingdom Viridiplantae; phylum Streptophyta; class Magnoliopsida; order Ericales; family Ericaceae; genus Vaccinium; species Vaccinium vitis-idaea. Next base: position 29,032,961 of record OY978221.1, on the reverse strand, counting down.
GTAAATCAAGACAAAATAGACGGCTCGAATAATTATATTAATGATATTGCGGGGCATTCTATTGTACAATCAGTTGAGGACTACACGATACATCAACAAATTAGAGGATCTTAATTTATTATAAACAAGCAATACAAGAGAAACATGCATGTATAGATATGTTCGATTCATGGATTCCACAATATTTTCATGACCCACGTGCATTATATGGTTTGCTACTTGTCTATATCTAAGAAACTTATAAACTGGAGAAATTAAACAGTGATTCATTAATCTAATTAAGTTAAACAGGCTTGAGAGAGAGAGAGAGAGAGAGAGAGAGAGACCTGTTATATGGAAATGCACAAGTAGAATTAATAGAGAAACAAGAAAAGGTTTGTAGTGGATGGTCGCGTGAAGAACAGCCATTTCTGTAGTAGAGAAAAAAGGTTATATGGAATGGAAGATATGAATGTGATAAAAGCATTAGAATGTGGCCTCCCTTTTTATAGAGGAGAGGCAAATTAAGCACCAACGAAACCAAGTTTAACTCTTCACGTCAACTACGTACTCCATATATACTTCAGTTCACCCTCAATTCTTTTGACTATTACTATTCTTAGATTTCAATGTCCATTTGATTAGTAGCTGCTATTTTTTGTTTTTACATATTCTTCTACTTAATTATCATGTCCGGTACCCCGTCTACTGTCATATAGAAAAATTAACGTCCAAGGAATTGGGAATTATGTACGATCATACTGTCATAGACTACTTAATTGACCGGTTCAAGTTCGTGTTTGCTCGATGAAAACTCATTAACTGAGATCAATTTGTTTAATTCATGTACAAACAAAGCTTGATTACTACTATCGGGCTCGGGTAACTTTTAAAGTTTGAAGAATTGAAGTTACTTGGGATTAGTTCGATTAAAGTTAATTTGAAATTGGCTAACCAGATAACTAAGTCAATATTTTTAAAGGTTGCTAAGTTTTGAAACCAAGCTTTGAACAATAAGTGCTTGGCTCCTTTGACTCATTTATAGGCCCTTATTTACATGCTTACACATTATTTGGTTCGAAAAACGATACACTCAGCAGATGCCATGCTTTTCTCCGGTGAAAGTGACACGGTCCAGTTTCGGTAATCCAAGAAAAAATAGAATTGATCGTGTAACTATACCACAATTAAAACCTTACATGTCTTATGGACGGCAAATAAAATTTTAATAAGAGTTATGATAAGTGTCAAAATTATTTTGTTAATGTCAAAATATATAAAGTGCATAAACGACTCGTGGTATGTGTAGGGTACAAACCTCTTGTACACAAAAATTTTGACATTATAATTTTCCACATAATGTACCATTTGTTTCAAGGACAACGTGTGAGATACTATTATTCCCCATTTTACACGGCAAAGACTTTTTTGTTTGGATCGGACGGAAGAGATTAGTTCCGAGTCTTAGTTTGCCACAATTATTGGCACTTTTTCTTGTCATTGTCTTTGTCTGCATGTGCATTGATTGTTTTTCTTATGAGAGACCAGAGAGAAGTCTTCATTTGATTCCAAAGATGACTCCAAATAAACCATTATGACCGGCCAAAACTTGAGACTAGGTATGTCCACGACTTAGTCATTTCATGTTTGCGTGAAAACAGGAGCGAGAGCATAAAAGTATCTTTTGACAATGTCCCAAATCAACCAAGGGCTTGTAGCCTAGCGGTTATCTCCCGGGGGTTCGAGCCTCAACGGAGGCGTTTGGGGTTTAGGGCTATGTCTAGCTTCTAGACTCTCTCTGGACTAACTCACTAACTCCCCCTCTAACCCCCGAAATTGATGTATAACGAATGGCAAAAAAATAAGACAATATCCCAAATCACTAAAATTCGAGAGGATGAGAGGTAGGTTGAGATTTCGCGAGCAAATAGCACTAGAACTAGGAGGGTCTTTGTTCACTCTGTGAAGCTCTCTAAATACTTTTTTTTTTCTCTATTATACTGATTTCATATTTTAATCTTCGTGATATATAAAAAACATTTGTCGATGAAAAAAATGTACTAAAATTCAAAAGAACGAATATTGGGAACGAAAATGAAAAATTATACCGAAAATTAAGTGATCTCTAGGTCTAGAATTTCTCTCAAGTTATATTAAACCCGACGCAAGGTAACTAACCATGCACCCAAGAGTCATATTGGACACGATCTCATTCTCACTCAACGGGGGCTTTTTTAAAATTTTCTTTTTGAGTGATAATGCGTGAATACATTAGATCTTACTCATTGTTTGTGTATCCTTACTACGAAACCTAAGAACTACTAGCTGAATCCACGTTAATCACACCTCTGCATGATTGCCGAATGAATCCTCAAGCTTTCCAACCTATTGTCTTCCGACTCCACGAAAAGGCTTTATTCTGAGAAAAGTATTGTTGATGCGAGAAAACCCCTCGAAGATGATATTAAGAATCATTCGATCTTTGTAATTCTTCGAGGTGCACGAAACCTTAGCCGCCGAAAGTAATGAGGGATGGAAATATATGTGCCTGGTTCTTTTCATGGCTGCAGTCCTGTTTTTGACCTAATGGCTTCATATACATTGGCCCCATAACATGCTAGCAATGCTGTAAATAATTCGCCCATTTTGCTCGAGCAAAAAGTTTTTGTGCTTTAAAATCTACCGTGTAATGAAGTCCAACTAAGTTGCTGGAGCGATGTTCTTTGGCTTAAAACGAGTCTTGACTAACAACTAACGCACTCATGTGAAAATCTAAAAATACAATTTATGAGATTCCTTTCCACACCCTAATACAGACGCTCTAAAAAATAAAAATAATTGAACAATAAAGCGTACAACTCGATAAAAGGGGAATACACGGAAATGTGGATTTTGGTCAAGAAAGCGTCAACCCAAATAGGAGCTCAGCTTATGAAGCTTACAATTTGTTAGGTCTACAGATAAGAAGGTACTATTTTAATGTTTCTTCCTGAAATACGAGAAATTTTGGTCCTGAAGAAATTGGCTTTTATTTTCTTCTTAGAAAAAGAGATTGCATGATTAAGATTTTTAGCTCATCTTTACTTTATAGATAAAGTGATCCCTAGCTCTTTATTTGGGTCATGCAATTTGTGATATCTTGTTCTTTCTTTTGTAAAGTTCTCTGTACTTTATTTGTCATGCATGGATTTATGATTGGGGCTTACATGTGCTTAATTGAAGTGGTTGGTTTTGATGTTTTTTTTTTAAGGTTGATGTGTTGGAAGAATCTACACTATTTTTAAATCACAAATTAGGGGGTGTTCCAGTAAGGTGGTTTTTGAATAAACTAGTTTTTCACGGTTTTTTATGTGATGTATTGTGAGAAAATGACCTGTTTCAGTTTTTGAAAACAATAGTTTTTTGTTAGTGGAACACCCCCTTAATCTAATCCAACCCATTACAAAGGATATCGTGCTTCGAGGTTCGTCATCTTGCACTTCTTCAAAAGCCTGGATAAACAGAATTATAGTAGAATTTATTTATTTTAAAAGAAATTAAGGAAGAGCGTTTGCTAGCAATTATATATAGACAATTATTTATTTTGCTTTATTAGTTTATTTCACTCGAAAAGTTAGCGCAAAATACCCGTAATCGAAAATATATATGTATGTAATTTGGACATCTATTTTTCATGGATTGGACTCTTGGGTAGTGGACTCAACGGGCCCATATCTAGTCAGTCATCAGAACCATCGTAGTGGAAACAAAGCCCAATGTTGTAATGACCAGAATTTGGACACTCCTGCAACAACTGAACAAGTGGACAATAGTGATAGAAGTTAAATTCTATTGAATGCAATGTTTTAAATAACGGACCGGATCGGCCGGTTCAACCGGTTGACTCGTCAACCGGACCTTCATCCGGTTGGGTTTATTTCTCTCACAATACATCACATAAAACCACCTTACTTACGCATCATTGTCAGAAACTTACTTCGGCAGTAAGCCCTTGCCAGCTCACACGCCTTTCGTTGATACCTATGAGAGATTGAAGCCTCTCCACCTTTTATAGAAGGAAAAGCAAAGATGGGCTATTATCCCACCGATGTGGGATTGGAGAAAAACTGACTAGAGAACATTTGTTCCACGCCCACTCCATTTTCTCAAACCTTTTACATAGTTTATTTTTTTAAATGCTTATTTTATTAAATTATATATGTATAATATATTTATTAACATAATTATGACGTCACGGGTCAATTAATGTTCGACCGGTGACCCATCCGCCCGGTCCCTTGTCTAGTTCGCTCACCGATCCGGGTTTTAAAACATTGATTGAATGAACCACTAGTGATTGATTCGGAAAACAATCTCGGAGCCCAGCCGAGGGCACAAGAAGGATAAGAAGTCAAATGTATGAGGTTTGCATGAGCTCTGGACATAGTGATTTTGTCCTGAACTCAAATTCTTCACAAGGGACAAGGCAAGATCATGAGGTAATAAATGATGAGGTCCAAGCAACAATAACTGCTGGCAAATGTTAGGAGTGGACATGGTGGAGAATGATGTTCTACAGCTGAAAAACATGATTGCGAATTGCGATCGAAGCAAAGGAGTTTGCGCTTATGCAGAGGAGCACCTCTGCTTGCTAAATTATATCAGACCAGTATCGCCTGAAGGTGCTTTTGGACAGAATGGGAGGGTTGTCTAACAGGGTAATCACTTTAGAATCAGGGAGGGAGGGAGGATCTTTTTGTTTTTTGGGTTTTAAGTTGGGGAATGTGGCATGCTGTTTCTTTGTGGTGGTTTTATGGGTCTGTTTGGGTGGGATCTTTGGTTCTGTGGGAAGCTTTTCTGCAATATAGAATGTTTTTTGAATTCTTGATGTCCTAAGTACTTTGAGCCTTGAGGATATTACATGGCACCCAATCAACATGTTGCGAGGCCCATCAGCAGTGGCGTAGACAAAAAATTGATCCAGTGAGGGCACAATTTATAAATGTCAGTACTTTTGTTGTGAAAAAATAAAATCTCTTTTTAAAGAATCTAACATATATATAAATATCTTGATTTTCATTTGAAACGAATCTCGATTGACTTACATTTTATGGATAGATGTTCCTCTTAGACTATTTTGTTGTACCGCTTGGCTTCCAAGGGGGGTCTGGGGTTCAAGGTGGTGGAGGTCTGAGATTCCGTAAATACGTTATAGTTTCAAAGCAAAAATTTAACTTAAATAAGGCTTGTTTGTGAGTAATTAGTTATACACTGGTTCTGGGGCATCGCCATGTGATGTCCCAAAACCGTTCTCTAATTTTTTTTCTTTTATCGGCCTTCATCACATATTCAGGTAAAACTCATATATTTAGTGTTGAGTCTCACATAAATATGTACAGGAGAATAACATTACAGTACCAAGTAATGACGCCCCAAGAGCACTAATTAGTTTTTTGTATATATTAAAAAAAGTGATGTATATTTTTCTAAAAAAAAAATTAAAAAAAGTGATGTATATTTTTCTAAAAAAAAAAAAAAAAAAAAATTCCAGTGTGGGCACAGGCCCACACTGGCATGCATGTGTTTATTTTTACCACGCTTTGTTACAAACTGTGATAAAATGTGTTTATTTTAATCACGCTTGTTACAACCGTGATAAAAAAACACTTTTTTATCACAGTTTTTCCAACCTTGATAAAATGTGTTAGCATATTTTAATCATACTTCAATTACAAGTTTGATGGACTAGTAACTACTTTATTGTTTATTTTAGTTTTTTTTTTAATTTTGTTGCCTTATGCATTACTTTTGGTGACAAAACAAATGTTTGTCGCCACATGCAATGCCTTTGTCGACCAAAAAACGAGCTTAGTCGCCAAAGTACAATTTGGCATGGACATAATGGCGACAAAAAATGTTAGTCTCGAAAGAGAAAACATGGCACTAACTAATTTTTTGTGAGTGTCTACTAGTAAATTACTAGGTGTTGCCAAAGGTTAATCTACGGCTACCAAATTTACGTCGTCGATTGTATAATTTCTATAAATTAAAATATTATAATGTAATGTAACATAATATATAATATAATATAATATATATTTTATGTAAAATATATTTCATATTTGTTGTAATATAAAAAGGGAATAAATGAAAATATAATACATGTACATAATTTTTGGGAAATGTGACAAAAAGACTTTGGTAGCCTAGTGGTTGAGTGTTAGGATAAGAATTGGGAGGTTGGAGCTTCAATTCTTAGCAAATGCATATTGGGATAAGAATTGGGAGGTTGTGGAGATGATTCCGCAAGACACGTCACATTAAATACATATAAATCGTTTTTATGTCCAAACCGTGATGATATAGTTAATCCAATCATGGTTTTTTCTCCAAACCGTGATGATATAATTAATTTAAATAACGGTTTTTTGAGCATACCGTGATTGTATAGTATTTTTAATCACGCTATTTGTCCAAACCGTGATCTTAAAACTAATTTCATTACAGTTTTATCTTCAAACAGTGATAATATTGTTGATTTAACTACGGTTTTCCATGTAAACCGTAATTGTATAATGTTTTTAAACACGCTTTTTTGTTCAAATCGTGATCTTTTACGATTTTAAACCACGGTTTGTTGTCGAAACTGTGGTCTTATCTTGTTTATCATCACGCCTTGTATGTTTCCATATCAGTTTGGACTTACATTTAATTACAGACATAAACCGTGGTTGAATTTAGAAGACTTTTAATAACGGCTCCATCAACCACAGTTGCTTGACCAAATCCTAGACCTAAATTAATGGGTTGCCCCAAGCGTAGGGCTGAGACCGGTGTAGCATAATACCCGGTAAGACCGGAATCGAATCCACAGAGACGGCGGAGAGTGCTTAACTAAAAACTCGGGTTGTGAACTTTGAAACGGCTCTTAGGTAGCCACCCTTTGTGATTTTATGAAATTAATTAATTAACTACTGAACTAATTTAACTGTTCGAATGCGAATTAATAAGAAGAGCACAGCTGTGGGAACCCAGCGTCCACGCCTGGCCTAAACAATACTTACTCGTGCCACAATTAATCCTTTTTACTGATTTTAGAATACGAGAAAGAATTTCTAACGAATGCGCACCACCTGTCACCAGATTCCGTGCGCACTTGAATTCCGGTAATGCTTAGGTTGTTCGTTAGAGAAGTTTCTAGTTCCCAAAATTGCATGAAATTGATTTAATTCGACCCCGATGTGAAATATTGTTTAGACTCAACGTGGGCGCCCTCGCCCCGCAGCCGCACTCGATGCGACTACTCACTCATGCTTACGCAATGAGCGAAGAAAACCCTAGATTGAAACATGCTTTTGAATACGAAATAAACAAAAGATACGAATTAAACAAGTACCAAAGAATAACTTTATTAAAGAACGGGAATTAATAACGAGTTACCGGAATGCGAGTAATTGAACAAAGCTTGAAAACTTGAAAGGAAAATCTCCAAAGGAAAAAAGTCGGCTCCTCAAACGGAAGAAGAACAAAACAAAGTTGGGAACCCTAATTCGACCTCAAAAAGAGGTATTTATGTCTTTCCCGAAGCCCAAACACGTGGCAAAATCACCGGCCCATTTAAGCTAGTCGGTATCGATACAGGCTTTTAGCCGTATCGATACCCAGACATTCTGTTCGCAGATGATGCCCACGGTATCGATACAGGACAATACATGTATCGATACCGAGCCTCTAAAATTGACTTTTCAGCTTTTTGGTCGTCCTTGCTTGGGTCCCACCGGTTCCCCGCATGCCCGAAGCCTTGTGACTACTTCCCGTGCTCCTTTTGGCCCGTTTCCTACAAAATGAACACAAACACCAAAAACAAAGGACAACACCGCATCAAGTGGAAAATGAAATAAATCGCGCCTCTAATGCGCTAATTCGCCCTACTTAGGCGCTTATATCTTGAGATATTGCGCGCCTATCAACAGTTTTAAAACTGTGATTAAATTATAAAGATCACGGTTTTTACCCGTGATCTTTTAAGTTTATTGTAGTAGTGAGTATTGATACTATAATTGGTTTTCCTAGTGCTACTAGCTGGTTGATGGATGTTGGTTTGACAGTGGGAGTTTTGTATACTGTTGCTGGTGGTTGCTGTTTTGGGATGAAGTTTGGTGTCGGTTTGGCAGCTAGTATTTCTGAAGCTTTGGGTGCAATTTTTTGCTGTTGTTTCTTTGTTGGGCCTCTTCACTCTTCCATCTAACTTCTTGTTGGATTTTCACTTTTTTTAACGCCTTGGAGATTGTCAGATTGAGTACGTTAAGAAATAAATTTACAACTTATTTAAAAACAAATGCCAATTTCATTAAACATTAAAATCTTCAAAGTTGCCAATGGTAGAGAAAATTAACTAACTTAATACAACTGAAATTGTCAAAAGAAACTTAACATTGTATGAAATCTAATTAATGAAAACAGAGCCATCTAATTAATGAAACTTCTGGTAGAGCCACGGCTCCGATAGTTCATCTCCTTCATTTTGCTCTACCACATCATACCCCGCGGTTGGCTCTTCACACACTTCATTATTCTCCATACCTGCTGTAAAATGCTACGCCACAAAAAAAATAATACCATGGGTGAAAATCACTCAGTAGTACACCAAAAGCTATCCCTTTACAAAAGATTTATAAGCATCAATAATCTAGTTATTACAACATTTCTCAACACAGTATATTCACTATACCCATCATCAACCCTGTTTACAACCCACTACATCACAAAAATCATGATTTAAACAATCTATTAGGCTCCCGTCCACTATGCCCAGTCTCTAGGCCTATGACACGGCTCAATGCCTCTGGGAGTATTTGGGATTGGTTCAAGACCCATATCGGATAGTACGTCCCATCCCACAAATTCGGTTAATAAACCACATTTTTTAATCACTTAAGTGATCATCATATTCTATAACATAAATTTGGGATTCATGCGTCACATAAGTCCAACGATTTAACCGATTTAACCGAACGAAGAAATAAAAATAAGGAATCAATTTATTCAACGTAAATCGACCTAACAACTTCAGTCTACTAAAAATAGCAAACACATTCTAAAAATCACGAGATTTAACATCAGTGTATATTATCAGATTTGGAACAATTTTCATGTTATGAAAACTCTAATTTTCACTTTAAAATGGGTCAAAAATTAGGTTTTTAGTTAGAATGTTAATTCGTCCCGAAACTGTACAGTACAATCAACTTCGAAAAATCATAGTTAATTCTACAGACGTTAATGGATTGAGACGAGTTCTATATGAAAGTCGCTTATCTTTTCGAGGTCTACAACTTTACTGTTTTGAATTTTCCTTGGTTCTATCTTGAAATGATCCGAATAATTGAAAAACAGAAACTTTTGTACACAAATCATCGTTTCTTCCCAACGTTCAATCTCTCCTTCGTGCATACAGAACATTAGCGATTCACCACCTCACGATAAATATATACTGACTTTTGTTTCCCAGTCCCCTTACGATATAAAAATTATACACGTAACACGAAAGAAATAATCCTAAATAAAAAGTAAGTTACCTTTCGTCCGACGATTTAGCGAGTTAACGGAAATTTGTAAACACCGGGAATCAAACGTCACCATGGAATTAAAGGAAATTCTGCAAGAGATAAATAAATTGTGGGGGAGATTGACTCCCGTACGAGATGAGAGAAAGTAACATCACTATGTTTCGGCTCCAAATCCTATCAAATAATGCCCAAAATACACAAATATTTACGAGAACATAGCCAAGGGGATTAGAAAGATAACTCAAGACGAAAACAATCCCAGAAAAGGGTTGCAAATGGGATCTTTCTGTGATGTTCCAAAACTGGTACAAACAGGACCAGCCTAAGAAAATGACATTTTTGAGTTATAATTTCAAATGTTTATTTTTGTTCCATATTTTTCCTTGATAGCTAACACCATTTTAAAACTTTCAGTGCAAGAATCAACCAAAATGGAGTTTTATAGAAGTTTAGAGAATTTTCGGAAGTTGACTGTCCTAAACAGGCAACAGAAACTGTCCAGTGATGAAATTCAAAAACTATCTTCTACTTTTTTTTCTTTTCAAACGTTTTTCACACAATGTTTCAACAATAACAAAAGCATTTAACATACACCACAAGTGACAAGAAACACGTGAAATTGTAACATCTATATATACCGGTCAAAAAATAAATAAAATGTAACATAACTTGAGCTAAACGTGGAATTAGCTAAGAAATTAAAGCGTGGGATAGGAAAATAAAATGAACTAGATTGTTATCTTATTTGCTCCAAGTGGTGGTGAGAATGGAAATAAATGGAATTGGTAGGCTTAGGGGATACAAAAAAAATTCCTTCCTTTCTTTCCTTCTCTTTCTCCCTTTCTCCAATTTTTTCTTTCCCCTGACTTGGCTGAACTTGTTTGAAGAAAGGAGTTGGGTCTTGATATTTACCGTATGGGAATTTGGGGTAAAATGACTGATGTGCCCATTAGTCCAAATAGAACTAAATTGATTAGGAAAGTAAACGAGGTTTATGAGGTAATTTGGTTAGGAAGGAACTACAATTACTTAAAGCACAATGACAAAGCATGCAATTATACACACACACCGAGTGTCTAGTAAGGGATCCCTTACTTTGTTAAAGTAAGCGACTCCCATTTCCCGATTGAATTTTGCTAATCCAAACTGTCCAATGTGTTTAAAACATGTTTTTAAGGGTCCACTTTAGGAATTAAAAAAAAAATGACTGGAAGGGCTTCATCCGAGCAATTTTTTCATAATATATATATATATATATATATAGAGAGAGAGAGAGAGAGAGAGAGAGAGAGAGAGAGAGAGAGAGAGCCCCCTTCCTATCCAAACTCCCTTAACTTAGTTAAGTTACGGACCTCCACTTTCCGGACCAAATTTCGACGATCCGAATATAGCGTTTTTGTGAAAAACTGCTCTGATCAAGCCCTTCCGGGTATTTTTTTTTGCCAAATCTTCGCGTTGGACCTTGAAAACACCTTTTAAACACATCTAACGGTTCGGATCGTCGAAATTTGGTCCGGAAAGTGGAAGTCCGTAACTTAAGAGGGTCCGGGAGTTTGGACCGGAAGTTTATTGTATATATATATATATATCTACGGTTTGTATGAAAAATTGCTCGGATGAACCCCTCCCCGGTTATTTTTTTTTTATTCTAACGTGGACCCTAAAAAACAGGTTTTAAAAACATTGAACAGCTCGGATCATCAAAATTCAATCGGGAAATAAGAGAATGAGAGGGATCCCGTAAATTGCTTAAAGTGTGGGAGTCACATAATTATCAACTTTCCCGATTAGATTTCAACTATCCGAACTGTTCAATGTGTTTAAACTGTGTTTGTAAGAGTTTTTGCGAGGAATCATTTAAAAAAATGACCGATAAGGACTTGACCCTAGCAATTTTCGATAAAACTATACATATAAGGTTTTTATTGAAAACTAATCAGATCAAGTCTTTCCCGGTCAATTTTTTTTTTGATGACTCCTTGAGTGGACCTATAGGAAGGGTCCTATATGTGTATATATATATACAATAACCTTCCCATAAGGGACCCTGATGGAGGAGAAAAAACGGACCAAAAGACCACAACCCTTGGATCGAATCGGACGGCTGAGATTTTAAAGCTCAGTTCGCCGGTTAAAAGGCCAATCCGGGTTGGATCAAGACGGGTTCGCGGGTCAAAATCACTCATACGGGTTAAATCACTTTACTCTTTCCCTCTTACCCAGCTCAATCTCACAGACGACGTGAGAAGAGAGAGAGAGAGAGAAGAAAAACGAAGAAGAAGAGGAAACCGAAGAAGAAGAAGAAGAAAAAGAAGAAAAACCGACACACAACCAAGGTTCTCTCTCTCTCTCGTTTTCATTGACAAACCCTAGTTTTTTTTGTGCGAGCAGAGAAGAGATCGACCAGATCTCAACCGACGCTGGTGCACCAACACCTCCACCATCTGAGTCCACCCACCAGCAGGTCCCTCTCTCTCTCTCTCTGTGTGTGTGTGTGTGTGTTGTTCAAAAAACTAGGGTTTATAAATCCCTTTTGTTTTTCTTTCTCTTTTTTTTTTTTTTGTTGTTGTTGGTATTTCGGAGATCAACGGTCCAGGTAAATTGAAGTTAAAGTAAATGTAAAAGTTCTTTTTAAAGTGTAAGATGATCCTAACCGTTGATCTCGGATCGGACAGCTGAGAGAGTTCACTACACGCATGTAGTGAGCTCACTCACTACAGGGCCCCGGATCCGGTATTAGCTATAGATACTTCATTACTTACCTGGGGTATTACAGCACCACTTACTTAACTATAGCTGATTGATTCTTGATTATTGACATGTGGAAAGTTAAGCGCACAACTAGTGGCATTGTTAGTGTCATCCAATCCTCCTTAATTTTGGTTGAATTGTATGAAATAATAGGACTATGGCTATGGTTTTTGCTAGAATTTTAAATGTAATGGTTTGTGTTCCAAATTATCAACCACTGCAAAGCAAGGAGTAGCTTTTTGTGCCTGGTTCTTTATGTACCAATGGTCGATTTGCATTTTGGATATTGTTATACTTGTATGTCTACAATACCCTTTTTGTTCTTTCAATTTTCAGCAATATACCTTTGCTAACGGTCCTTTCTTAAATTACTTGGATTAGTTACTGCGAGAAGCGCTGCATAGCCACGGGGTAGACGAGAATGTGATTACTCGGGTGATTGTTACAAGAGCTGAGAAGGACTTGAAAGATATCAGGGGGCTTTACTACAAGAGAAATAGTGAAACTCTTGATCATGCAGTTGCCAAGGAGACTAATGGAGATTACAAGGCCGGCCTTCTTACTTTACCGGGGAAGGAAGATCAGTTTCCAAAACTAATCTCACTTGATGGAAAGATTCCCATTTAAAAGTGCTGAAGATTTGTACAGTGACGGAGCTTTGTAACTTTTTTTCATATGTTTTTAATGTTTTTTTGTTGGGGTAGGAAAATGATGGGGGATAGTGAAAAACTGTGTACTTCAGTGCTTAATGGATCAATGAGAATGTTGGATACAGTTTCAATAAAAAATTATATATGAGAATGGTGTTGAAGAAGTACTGTTGGATACCCTTCATAGATTTATCTCATGAAGTAGAGCACAACCCAGTGTGTTCGTAACAGTCTTCAATTCCAATTTCTTTAAAATAACTCAAAACTTCATTTCGCACACTATGCATCATGACGATAAATCATAAAATCACAAAAGAATACCAATTTCACAAAATTTCTGCCGGTAAATGAATTCAAAAAAGAATTACATGAACAAAGGAACCCAGAAATATGCCACTCCTAAAAAAGAAACAGATTCATGCTATCGCAAAATCCTCCCAGTACCAAAAACCCAAACTGATTGTTGCTTCGATCCACTTCAATGAAAATTTTAGCTCTCACCCACTTTTCCAAGCCATCTAATTTGAAAGCACTTGACCCTTCTGGAGTCACCAAATGGAAAATCTGTATGTAATCAGTCCCCATTGCATCAAAAGATGAACCATTTCTTCAAAACATGGTGAAGTTGATTGACCCTTCTGGAGTCACCACAGTTAGAATCTCCGATTCTCCATACAAACAAACTGAAAATCTGCATAAAATCAGTCCCCATTGAATTAAAGATGAACCATTTCTTCTCCAAACATACCATGAGTTCTTTTCTCCAAATCAACAATTTCAAATCACATTCAGTATAGTCCACAAAAAAAAAAAAAAAAACCACATTCAGTAACATAGCATCTTTTCCACTAAAATTTATACAAAGTCATCAACTCGTCAACAACATAATTGTGATACAAAACATTAAAAAGATAAACACTAAAATCAGGAAAAAAAAATCATTTGATCGACCTAGATATGAATTAGATTTCGACAGCCCCAATCTAGTACTCTCACATCAAATACAATATCAAGGAGAATCGGGTGAAATCGAACCCTAACCCTAACCCTAGTTTATAATCGAACCCTAACCTTCTCAACTGTGATACGAATAATCGAAAAATATCGAAGAAGCAGAGAGAGAGAGAGAGAGAGAGAGAGAGAGAGACAGAAACCTTTGATTGGTTTGATCTGGTTGTTCGATCGCCGCCTTGATCTTCTTCCTCTTTGCTTCTTCGTCGTTTCGTCATCGTCTCTCTACTCGAATTTGGGTTTAAACCCGGTCGTGCCTTCTTCTTGGTCGGTCTTCTTCTTCCTCGTTGAGGGATTTCGATTGATCTGGGTTCGAGTAGATCGTCTGTTTTCTCTCCATCTCTTGATGTGGGGAAATGGGAAATAAGGGTTATAACCCGTAAAGGAGCCTCTGACCCGAATTTGGGTTTAAACCCGGGCTTGGATCCGCGAGAATTAAAACAAATCTGAGCTGTTGGGTTCATCCAACGGCTGAAGCCTTTTAGTCCGCATGGTGTTCACATCAGGTCCCTTATGTGAAGCTTGTTGTATATATATACTAGGGCCAGGGCGACGTGCGTTGCACGTCTTGTGTGCCCGTTGTTTGGTTGAGTTTTTTTTGTCTAGGTTGTTTTTATTTATGTGAATAAATGGTAGCATAAAATGTGTGAAAGTATATTTGAATTCAAGTAGTAAGCAACAATAATTGCTTGACTTTGATTTTGCCAACTGAAATAGAGATGGCAACTAATAGGAAGGCCTCTCACCCAATTTGAAACCACCTATTTGATTCCACAATCCATTGGCAGCTTTAAAAAATGAACTTAAGAAAAAGAGAGTAAGCAGAAATAGAGGAACTAAAGAATAATAAGCAACAGGCCCTAATGTGTCTACAAATCATTCTCACGTGGAAAGAATTAAACCAAATGAAACCAAGAACAATTCACCATTAAAGCTCAATGCGCCCATATAGAAGCTGATAACATCATACCATGTCACTCCTTCGAGAAAGATAATCATCTAACCGAAATTCTAAGTGGTTTTTGAACAAAAGCATTACCTGTTGGCAAACTGCAATCAATGATATCCATGGTTACACCTGGGTCAACTTCTAAACGAACCAATCGAAAATGCTTGATAGATGTTGTTTCAATATTCAAGTCATTTCGATAATTGGACTTGTAGTGAGGTCCCAAGATTTGCATATTAAAACACCTGACTATAAAATTAGTTTCCAAGATCTCAAACAAATAAGTGACCTATGAGGAAATATTCTAGCACAAACCTGTTTGCCTTTTAGGGTATACTTTGCATAGGTTGGGTTGGTCTTGTTGCAGCAAAGCTTGTCTGAGAAATTAACTCTGCGCAGGTGAGGTCTTGGGTTCTGTGCTATGTACAGTGATCAGATGTGGAGAGATTTCAGAAAATTCAGTGTATATTGATTTAATTTTGATCGGATGGTCCAGTCAACACCGAGGACCATTCTGGACCACGCATATAATGGATAAACCTACGGGTACAGAATTTTTTGTACAGAAATTGTACAAATTGCTCTCGGGGACCCACTTTTGGGTCCCACACGAGTGATCCGAACCGTTCATTATTCTTAGAACATTTTTCCGAGGGGCCCCACAAAATTTCAGCTCAATCGGACGGTTAGAAGTGCTTGAACCAAAGTCCCACACGGTTAGAAAACACCCAATGGATATTGCTCACTAACAACACCCAATGGATATTGCTCACCATAATTGCGCACAAAGTTGTAATCTCGCCTATAGACAAGGTGTCATGTTCCTCGATCAACCGACCTACCAATTTTTTCTCTTGCTCCACGAGTAAATGACGTGGGTGGTACAAATGGACCTTGCAGTGCCATTAGAACAGTCCCTACAAATTTTAACATTTTTACCAACATCAAAATTTATACAAACATAAAACTTATATATAGGTAAACTGCAGTACAATTACCCAAGTGGAATTTAAGTTGTTCGATGTATAACTAAAGTGCAGCACAGTTATTCAATGCAAATTTAAGTTCCCATCTATGCTTTTCCCTATTTTTTTTAGACAATTTGATATAATTTTCTTTTAAACAATCTACGTGCATCATTTTTGGCTCAATGCTTTTATCTATTTTTTTGGTCCAAGTTGATATAATTTTCTTTTAATAGGCACTCCTCCTCAAAATCTGTAGAACGCATAATCCTTTGATACAAACTTATATAATCAACTCATCTAAGTTCATTGCTGTTGCACCTATTTTCTCAGAAAAATGTTAACATACCAGATGCTCTAGCCATTTTTATTGCAGCCTAATAAAATAATTGATACGAATTAGTACACACACACATAAGCCCTTTGAAAGCTTCTCTTACATCAACCCTTTGGTTAAGTATTCTCCAGTTCTCTTTTTTCTAAACAAACAACAAAATGGAGTAAAAAAATGTACATCAGTATAAAAAAATCGATACCAAAAAGGAAAAAAAATCAATAAAAAATATTTGTATATCCACAATATATCTAAACATTATATACCTTTATTTGCATGATCTTTCGACCAAAATACAGAGCCAAATCTCTCTCACACATACAAGCCCTTCACTTCTAGTTTATATAATAACGAGTAATAGTTCATAACTGAAAGAATAAATCAAGATCTCAACCGAAATCCACAGCCGACATAAAAAGCTAAATACACTGAGACTCGACAAAACAACTTAACTACCCAAACAAAACTCAGAAGCACAACTGAATAACTTATTTCAAAAGTTCTTCAAAACACAGATCATAAAAAACAAAATACAAGGCATGTAATTGCATGCAAATCATAAACATATGGAAACACATATACATAAATAAATCCAATACTCAAGCGAAAAGCAGCACCTAGAAACCCAGAACTTCTCCACAACACAAACATCAAGCGAAAACACTTACCTCAACTCTTCGTCGATTTCTTGCAGAAAAACACTCTGACATAATTCCATTGGAACAAAATCATTTGTATTTCAAACATACTAAATGATTGAATCCTCTTGGACTACAGAACTAAGCAAAATTGGATTGAGAAACTCACAGATGTGGGGTCAACAGGCATGCCAATATCAAAACTATGATCAACCCATAACCCTGTGACTAAAACCTTTCCATCTGCTCGAGCAGCAACACATATAGAATCATAATTGGCAGGTGACTTAGATTCCCACACAAAATCTGCCTATGAAGCTTAGTTATTCTTCATGTTCCAAGCTCATCTGGGAAAAACTTAGTTATATAAGTCTGGGAAGTCCACTGAAGCAAAACATCCAAACGACCAATTTAAATGGACTACCCTCAGAACTCTACTGGAAATTATTGAAGACCTGTGGTTTCAAATAAATTATGAGCCTACCATGCCAATCGATTTGATGACAATAATATCAGGTTGGACGATTTTCATGTGGTTTTTGGTTCCATCAAGGTAATAGCTATGAAGTAGCAAAATAGAAAATTTCACAATGTCAGCCAGCTTATGTAGGAAAATGATGTTCCAATAAGAACTTCATATACCCCAAGTTTTATCTATGCTTTCCAACTAATAGCTATGTCACAAGACCTCGATTTGTCAGGACAATTTGAAGTACAGGTGGGTACAGAAAAATAGCTATGTCAAACTGGGTTTGAATTTTTCCCCAGAAAAATAAAATGAAACCCCTAAATCGAAAATCCCCAAATTTGAAACCCTAAAATTGGCTCAGATCTGTGAAATGGGTCACCGCCTTCCGCCATGGCTGCAACCACGGTTGCCCGGCCATGGGTTGGCTCCTCCATACCCGATCATCACAGCGAATATCCAAATCGTAGCCTCATGCAAACCATACCCAAACATGTGCAGCACCAAAAAACTTCAATAGTCAGAGAAAATCAACGTCTGTAACTCGAGAACTTGCTGAAACAAAAAGGGCCGAAAGCACTTACTGGAGGCTCAAAGATCTTGAAACGCAAAGCAAGTGGAAACTTACTCCGAAATCGACTCTCGAAGTAGCATACCAAAGAGAGAGTACAGATCTAAAGCTTTCGTTGATGTCTTTCCAACAAAGGCATAATAAAAGGTATACTAATATCTAATATCTGAACAGATGTAGAGAACTTCCATGGTCATGATGTTTTTGTTGTTTGCATTTTAGCCGCATACAACAAAAGGAAGATACCCACACCACAGACCTTCACTCTTCCTCGCTTTCTTTTGGTTTCAAGAGTAAATATAAAGATGGAACTCCTGCCTCAAAAGTCTTCTCTGCCAGTATATGGCGCGAAAACCAAGCTCAAGCAGAGAGGGTTTACTTCTCTCGCACAACACGTGTGAAACAAAACAACAGTTGTGCCACCCATGGAAAAGTAGGCAACAATGGCACATAAATTACGGAAAAACCAACAACCTTAGAAAGACAGAACAGCCCATCCAGTGGCGCATAAATCACGAGAAACCCAACAGGCCCAATCCGGAATTGAGGGGTAAAATCGACCAAATTGGCCAAATGACCAAACACTTTCAATTGGAAACCTTCTCTTTTATTAGTCCTCCGGTCTTGGATATGTATTTATTATTTGTGGGAAAATCTAGTACTAGGGTTCTTATGCCATATAACAAAAATTGAAGGGGCAAGCAACAATTAAGAAGGGTGGTTTTTTTATTTTTATTTTATGAAACAATTGATCTTAGGCATAGTTTTCCAAATGATTTTAGCAACCCAGTTGCTAAAATCATGGTGATTTTAGCAAATGAGTTCAGCAGGTGCCAAAATCATGGTATTTTAAATCAAAAAATTAAGTGGTTCCGTTTATCGTTTTTCGATTTTTTTGGCACCAAATTAAAGTAATTTTTACACCGAATTAAAGTACTCGAGCCTTAGTAATCAAGAAACAAATAAGAATATTACTATAGAATTCACACAGTTATTAGGGTATTTAATCCTAAACAAATTTAGGATCATTACAGGATACTAGCTAGATAACAAGATTTATATATTATGAAGTACATCGATCTCCAAAGGACAAGTACATGGGATCAGGGTATTTCTCCATCTGATCATCTCTTATTTTCTTGCATGGTGGAGTATTTATTCTTACTTACTACCTCTCTGTTCCAAAATATTTGTCCAGTCCGTAAAACGAGAACTCAAAAATAATAAAAAAAATTCAAGAAAAATTCAATTTGTTTTTACTAGACAGGAATGAGTTCTTTTAATTTGTGAAAAAAGATTTTTTCTTGAAAAAAGTGTATTATTTTGAAATCATCATTTTGCGGACCAGAAAACATTTTGGGACGGAAGGAATAGTTCCTAGTTAAGACTTACAACAGTCCTAGTTGATATTAAGGTTGTATTTAGGCTGCTTGTTAGGTGAGAAAATCCCAAAATGTTTCTCACTCTCGGTTCCATTCTTCTTATTCTCATCAAACATAGCAAACAAGTATGTCTCAATAGCCCTATCAGGCCTCTTTGGACTCCCTCCTGCTTTCACATGATTGATAAGGTTCGTATAATAAGTCCCTGCATTCTCCACTGAAGCAGCAGGGCCGCCATCAGACGGCCATCCGCTCTCTGACACCACGATCTCCACGTTGGGTCCGCCCGCCTTCTCGACAGCAGAGTAAGCAGCGTCCAACATGGCATCAAAAAGGTTCTTGTATTCAAACTGGCCGTCTTTTGCAACAACTCCTGGGGCCGTGAAAAGGGCAAACTGAAGAGGCACGTCTCGGGGACTGCCAATGTGGCTGAAGTAGGGATATATGTTGACGAGTAACGGGCTGTTGGTGTTGTTCAAGTAACTTATGATTGGTCCCATGAATGACCCCACGGCGCCTTCGAAAGAGCCTTTAGAAGGAGGAAATGAGTTGCTTACGAGTGCCGAGTATGTTACAGTGGAAACCTGTTGGGGTTTTATATACAAAGGATCACAAAAATCGATTAGTAAGTAGTAGGGTAAAGTAAAACTTACATTGAACATATAGAGGTAGCACCACTACTGCGAAATAAATACAATGACCTCCCCTCCGGTAATAGTGGGATGAGCAGTGTAAAAGAAGGCATAAAAACTACCATTAATTATTTGCAACCGGACCCTCCCTTTTACTTATTTGATACATATTGTCAGAATTAAAATTTTACTAAAGAAGATAATAAGCCAAAACAAGAAGTTAGAAAAACCTAAAACATCCCGAGACACACTCTCACTAATCTATAAATAAAAATAAAAAGTGCATCGGGTGTATAAGTATAACACATGTTTATTTGGATATCCTTGTCTAAACATTTGTACCCGTAGCAATGTTATAAAGATTAAACAAGTAAAGAACCTGTGGGGGAGTTCTTCACCGGACTGGCCTCTTTGCTCGTTTGGAACTGCGCTGAGGGGGGAGGAGCAAGGCTGAACGTCACTTGGTCCCTAGGGACTCGTCGGAGAGGGGTGCCGGAGATGCTGGGGTACGCCGGAACGGTACCTGCACAAGAGATACAGCCACGTCAGTACCAAGCCCGGACGGTGGTGGTCCGGGAAGGTACTCCGATGGCTAAGTCAGCGACAGAGGGAGAAGTATAGTGGAGAACTAGAGAGAAAGTGCAGTTTTTAGAGCTAAACGTAGAGAGAGGGTTTTTAGGAGAGGAGACCGACCCCTGTATGAAGGGGGTGAGAGCTATATTTATAGGTGAGGGAGCGCGTGTTCGGCACGCCCTTCGGGGGCCTCACGCGCCCCACTCCTGACATCGCATTAAATGCACTGAACGACGCATGCCCCCCTAGCGGCTCCTCGGCCGCTGTGCTCTCAGGGGCGTCACGTGCCCTTAGTGTCCCTATCAGTCAAATCCCCCACCCCCCCTGCAGGCGTAGGTCTGCAGGGTTGGTGGCTTGCCATGATGAGGTGCACGTGAAGTAGTCAAACTCATTAATGTGCCACTCAGACTGTCAGGAGGTGCCTCGATCAAGCCCCCCTGCCACCTGACGCGACCCGCCCCGGTACCGAGGCCAATATACTCGGTATGGGTACCCTCGGGAACAGTACTACGAAGGCGTCTCCGGTGCTCTCGGCGCGGTCTCCCGAGGTGAGAGTCTGGCCGGACCTGTTACCTCCGGGGGGAAGCCTCCCCCGGAGTTCCGTGTTGATCAGGCGGGAACCCCTTTGGACCCTTGTCCCCTCGGGGTGAGACCGCCGAGGGTGTGGAGACCCCCTTGATCCCCCGGCCGCTACAATAGCCCCTCAACTTCCTCAGTTCCGGCCAATTGGGGGAGTTGATAAGCCCGAGCGGCCAGGCCGAGTCATAGCTCTTGGCCGAGGGAATTGAGAATATGACCCTACGGGCGGCGGGGTAACCCGAGCGCCCGGCTCGGAACGTCACATCGCTCTGAAGCTGAAAGGACGTGTGATGCGACGTTCGGGCTTATCCGATGTCAGAGGATCCGTGACGTGACTTGATGTCATCTGCCACGTGTCTCCTCGGCATTCGTCCGAGGGCCGTCGTTTGGGATTCGCGCCAAACGTTTCAAACCTGGTGGACAGGTGTCGAGCCCCCGTTGGCCAGCCGAGCCGGCGCGACTCTTCCCGAGCCGGCGCACCGTTTCCCCAATAAATGCGACGCTTCACACTCCCCCTCCCCCACTATAAATACAACTCGGGGAGAGGGAGATCGTACCGTCACTCTGTCGATTTTGCCTCTCACCGGAAAATTTTACGCCGCCGTGGAATTCCAAGCGTCTCAACCCCAGATCTCGAATCTCAGTCACTTCCACCGCCAAAACTCAAGGTAGATTGCTTCCTCCCTTCTTTTTCGTGCTTTTTGGTGTCTTTTGAAGCGTTTTTACACGTTTTTTTGAGTGCTTTTTTGCGATTTTACGAACTGCTCTGTTTTGTTGCGTTTTCCGGCGAGTGTTACGGCGGCGTACGGCAGCGTACGGCGGCCGTTTTCTGGGCAGGCTTGAGTATTCAACGTGTTCTTCCGAGGACAGGTTGAATACTCAACCTGTTCTTCCGAGGCCTTATGCCGAGGGTTGCGTCCCCTCCCGAGCGCACACACCACACCGTATGTCCAGCCGAGAGTAAGCCGAGCGGGAAGGTCCCCTCGGTTAGCCGAGCGTATTCCATGTAGGAATACGCCGTTGCACCCCTTCCCTTCATGCAAACAACTGCTGATGGGTTCCTTGTGCATTCTTCTTTTCTTTTAGGTTCTCGGCTGGATGAGCAACGAGCCCTTTGTCATCTCTGATAGCGACGAGGACGCCGATTTTGACCAAGCACGAGAGTACATCCGAGAGCTCGGGAATCGATACAGATCACGAGCCCCGACCGCGCTAAACATCCCTCCCCTCCAGACAGTGTATCCCGAAGAGTACAGCAGGATGGAGGGAGAAAAAACCAACCCCGAGGCAGAGGCCTCGCCATCCCGGGCCACTGAGAGACCGAACTCCCCGAGGGCCCCTGAATCTCCCGAGGTCGAGATATACGAACCGACCATCGAGCCTCCGGAGATCGTCGAACTAAGCAACGGGGACGGAGAGGTGACCCCGGGCAACACTTCTGAACAAAATCCTCCCGAGCAAGGCGAAGGGGAGGAACAAGCCCCGAGGACGCAGCGGGCCGAGACTCCCACCCTCGCCCTCGGTGAAGAATGGGAGGAGGTTCCCATCCCAAAGTACGGGGAGGGAGAGTGCCCTTACCTCAAAGAATTCGACCCTGCGTACCCCGAGCGCCTGGTCGCGTTCCGAGAGCGGTACGGTATCCCAGCCGACGTGGAGATCGAGCTGCACTTCGGGGACCGGATCTACTACGGGGACGACCACGTCACGGTCCCCCTAATGGCCATCACCGAGGGAGGCCTCCGCTTCCCATTCCCGAAGATGGTCCGCCAGTTCCTCCACTACTACGACCTCGGTCCTCATCAGGTCGTGGTCAACGTATACCGGGTGCTGTGCTCGGTGTTGAAGCTGGCCGAGGCATACAACATCCCGGCGACGGTGTACGACGTCCTCGGGATTTACCTTGTGGATCTCAGCCCAAAGTTCCGACGGTACTACTTCGCCGTTCGGAACGAGTATGATCATTTGATCAAGGATCTCTACGACTCCGAGGAGCACCAGTACAACTACGTGACGGTGAGGGGGAACTACTCTTGGGCCCCCGAGGAGCCTCACACTTGGCCTCTCAACCACCGCCGAGGGGACCCCAGTAAGCCGATGACTTATTGAATTTTAGCTTTCCATTTTCCTTTACTGTAAATCTTTTAAATTATTGCCGAGGACTCATGAATCTGCTCCTTTGTTTTTGCAGTTACCTCCACTGTCACCAAGCGGCTACTCGATCTCTCGGACGACCGCATTATTCAGGCTCTCTTCGCCCACGGACAGCAGCAAGCCCATCTCCTCCTCGGTTACACACCAAGCTATCACGGGTTTTTGCACCGGGGTACCACACCGAGGGCAAGCAACCGCCGAAGGAGAGAGAGGGCCGCTATCCCGGACGAGGAGCTTGAGCAGCTTTGGGGCCGGGAGAGACAACCGAGGAACGAAATGGCCGCCGCATCTGAAAGGCCCACTCTCGCCCAACTAAGGCAACAGCAGCAGAGGGAGCGCCGAGGGCGTGCTCCGCGAGCCGGGAGAGGAGCGGGCCACAGAAGGGGGAGGGAGGAGCAGCCCACAGAGGAGAGCGACCCCGCCGCGAAGAGGCTTCGGGTGGACGAGTCCTCCGCTCCACCCTCCCCTCCGAGGAGCGTCGAGGAGGTTCCGGGGATCCCCGGGCATGGGGTGCCCGCCAATGTCGCTGGTACCTCCACAGCACATACACCCGAGGGCCAGCTGCAGCCCCGAGGATCTGGCCGCACGGTGATCAACGCCTACCCCGAGGCGGGGGGAGGGTCAGATGTCGGTGCCGCCGAGGAGTGGTCTCCCATCTACGTCGGCCGAGGAGGGGTGAAGTTGACGACGGCGGACAGCGTCCGAGCGAACCCGGACGTGGCCAACGTGCTGCTGAAGGGACTGGCCCTCCCCGCCGACATGTCCGCCGTGGACGCTCTTTCCCTCGACGACAACTTCATGGAGCTTCACAGCTGTCTGGTCAAGGTAAGGACAGTCTTTTCGTTTAATCCAAGTTGACCTTTCTTCCCGAGGCCTTTACGCTTATGATTTTCCCTCACTTTTTCCAGGCGAGCCAGGCCTCCACTGCCGTGCACAAGAAGGCGGTGGCATTGGCCAACGCCTCTAGGGCTGCCAAGGCAAAGCTGAAGGAGGAGAGGAAGGCCGCCGAGCAGATGAAGGCTGAGATCGATGGCCTCGGCAAGAAGCTGTCAGATCTCAGCCTTGAAAAACAAGGCGTCGAGGGGAAGATCAAGTCCGCCGAGGACAGGGCGAATGCTGCTGAAGCCGACGCCAGGAGGGCAGAAGAGAGGGCCAAGTCCGCCGAGGACAAATTCAAAGAGGCCAACGAAAGGGCTAAGGCTCTGGAGGCTCAGCTGCGAGATCTCCAGACCGAGCAGCAGGAGAT
Source organism: Vaccinium vitis-idaea (assembly GCA_963854785.1). NCBI lineage: Eukaryota > Viridiplantae > Streptophyta > Magnoliopsida > Ericales > Ericaceae > Vaccinium > Vaccinium vitis-idaea. The sequence continues at coordinate 29,008,536 of OY978221.1, read as the reverse complement.
GCTGACCGCGGCCGACGAGAACGGCTTCAGGAGGGGGGAGAGGGAGGCCGGGAGGCAGTACCTGAAGGAGTCGGAGGAAATCGAGGTGGCGGCGTTCAGGAAGGGGTACTGTCTCGGCCACGCCGATTGCTTCCCTTCGGCATATATCCGAGGGGTGGACGCCTGCAGCGCTCCTCCCGACGCCGAGGCCAGGGTGATACCGCCGGTTCCCGAGCCCCAGATCCCGGAGATGCCCTTCGACGATCCTGAGGATGATGCCGAGGAGGGTGCGGACGATGACCAAGACCACCCCGCCGAGGACACCCAATCCGAGGCCCCAGCCGTCTAGATCTTCCTCTACTTTTTGTATTTCAACTTCATTAACTGTTGAGACTGGCGCCGAACTGTTAGGGCACCCAGCCAGATCTCGTATTTTTTGTAACTTTAACATAGGCACTCCGGGGGCCGGCATAGAACGATACACCATCGCCGAGCCCCCACTGTTTTGATGTGAATGGATGTTTGCTTTTTGTTTTTATGCGATTTGTTTTTTTTGTAAAGTTTTTCCAACTTAGAGTAGATAGTATGAACCGAGCCTAGGCGCTAGGCCGAGCCCGCGGTACATAGCCCCTCTTCGGGAGTAAGCAAAGCACGCTGCTTCTTGCCGAAGTAGTTGGTCGAACACGTGAGCTCGGCCGGGCATGGTTTAAGAAATCTCGGCTTAGGTGGGGAATTGCTTCGATAGCCCCCGATTTCGGACCTAAGCCGAGGCGGTCATATACCGAATACGAACCATAGTGCATCCCCGAGCCCGTATTGTCTGGGGGGGGTACGATGATGGCAAAACCTGGTAGTTTTGCCCAAGGCTTTGCAGTAGGCAGATTCCGAGACCAAACGGTCTTCCGTTCGCTCGTACGAGGACGGGCATATCATCCGTTCGCTCAACCGAGGACGGGCGTTCTGGGGCCGAGCTCGTGAGCTCAATCGAGTACGGTCGGAAAGTTCCCGGCTTAGGTGGGGAATCGCTTCGATAGCCCCCGATTTCGGACCTATGCCGAGGTGGCTTTACGCCGAGCAACATTGGTCTTCCGTTCGCTCAATCGAGGACGGGCGTTTACCGAGCAAAACAGTATTCCACCGAACGTGGGTGGTATCGTGGTGCCTTTGAGCACAAGGCAAAGAATAAAGAGAGAAAACACAGTTGTTCATTGAATATTTGGCCCGCTCGGTTTACAAAGGATCACCGAGGGCGGGTAGCGATCATGGAAAGACAGTTGGGCTACCCATAAAACTTCCTAAGCTTGGAGGCATTCCAAGGGTTGCCCACAACCGTGCCGTCCATCTCGGCAAGTTTATAAGCCCCATAGCCGGCCTTGGCCGTGATTTTGTACGGCCCCTCCCAGTTAGGCATAAATTTCCTCTTGTTTTTCTTTTGGACCACCTCACGAAGGACGAGGTCATCAACATTGAAGGGGCGCAGTCTGACGTTCTTGTTGTAGCCCCGGGCGACCTCCTGTTGGTAGGCGGCGTACCTGATGTTTGCATCGTCTCGGAGGTCCTCGACGTGATTGAGCTCAGACGAGATGTGTTCGTCGTTAGTGGCCGGGTGGAATGCCTCGGTGCGCTCGGTCGGAGCCGTTGCGGCGAGGGGAAGGACCGCCTCCATCCCATAAGCCATTGAGAAGGGTGTTCGGCCAGTACCCCGCCGCGGGGTGGTTCGATAGCCCCAGAGGACCTTGGGGAGCTCCTCGACCCATTTTCCTCGTTTGTTGGTCAGCCGCCTCTTGAGGCCAGCGGAGACGGACTTGTTGGAGGCCTCGGCCTGTCCGTTGCCTTGAGGGTACGCCACTGTCGAGTTATAGACTCGGATGTTCTTCTTTTTGCACAGCGTTTTTATGGCCTCGGCCACAAATTGGGTACCGTTGTCCGAGATGATAGCGTAAGGCACGCCAAATCTGGAAATGATGTTTTTCCAGATGAAGTGCTCCACCTCAGTGGCAGTGATATGAATGAGGGGTTCCGCCTCGACCCATTTCGTAAAGTAGTCCGTGGCGGTGATGAGGTGCTTGAACCCTCCGGGGGCGGTAGGGAGTACGCCGACAATATCCAGCCCCCATTGAGCAAAAGGCCACGGGCTAGTAACTGGGTTAAGGGAAAGGGTGGGTTGATGGAGGAGGGGAGAGTGCCTCTGGCAGGACCCGCAGTCCCTCACATAGTCTTTGGCGGCGATCCTCATTTTGGGCCACCAGTACCCCTGGGACACAGCGCGCTCAGCCAAAGAGCGTCCTCCCGAGTGGCAGCCGCTGCTTCCCTCGTGGAGCTCGTGGAGGACCCGTGGAACTTCCTCCTCGTGGAGCACGCGCAGGTCTGGACCTATATAGGTGCGCCTGTAGAGTTGGCCGGTCGAGGAGAGGAAGTACGAGGCCGCCTGGCACCGAAGCCGGTGTGCTGCTTTTTTGTCCTCGGGGAGCCGCTCGTCCCGAAGGTAGGCGACAAGGGGGTCCATCCAGCTAGGACCCAAGGGAGCGACACATTCGACGTCTTCCTGCCCGGGCTCGAAGCTTGGGGCTGGAATGTCGCCAAGGACCACAGTTCGGGAGCCCCCGACCTCAGAGCATGCCGAGCCGAGGGCAGCGAGGGCATCGGCGTGAGCGTTGCTTGCTCGGGCAATATGCCGAAAATCCACCTTCTTGAAGCCTTCCTGCAATTTTAACACATGGCTGAGATAGCTCAGCATTCGGCTGTCACCGGAGCCGTAATTGCTGTTGAGCTGGTTCACCACCAACATGGAATCACTGTAGACCTGTAGCTCTTCTATGCCGAGGTCCAAGGCGAGGTGTAGCCCTGCGATGAGAGCCTCGTACTCCGCTTCGTTGTTGGTGGCTGGGAAGCCGATGCTCATAGCGCATTCGTGGAGGGTGCCTTCGGGGGACACGAGAACTATGCCAGCCCCCGCGCCCCGGCTGTTGGAGGCACCGTCGACATGCATGCGCCAGGATTCGCCGGCGTAAATCGTGGCCGACCTCGGGGGAGACCTCCTCAGGGCGACTCCCGTCGGCGCAGGGGTGGGATCGCCTGCTGCCCTCTCCCGCTCCTGTGCCTCGGCTTCCAGCCTCGGGGTGAGCTCGGCAACGAAGTCTGCCAGAGCTTGCCCCTTGATGGCAGTCCGAGGCTCATAGCGGATATCGAAGTTAGCCAATTCCATAGACCACTTGCAAATTCTGTCCGAGAGGTCTGCCTTCCGGAGCACGGCTCTGAGAGGGTACTCGGTGATAACGATGATTGTGTGGCACTGGAAGTAGGGGAGAAGCTTGCGCTTCGCCGTAACGAGGGCAAGTGCCAATTTCTCCAGCGGCAGATATCTCGTCTCGGCCGGGAGCATAGTCTTGCTGGAGTAGTAAATGGGCTGCTGATCCGGCCCCTCCCGCCGAACAAGCGCCGAGCTTATCGCATGCTCCGACACCGCCAGGTACAGGTGGAGGTCTTCCTCCTCCGCCGGTGTAACCAGAAGGGGGGCCCTGGACATGTATCCCTTCAGCTCGGCGAGGGCCCTATCGCACTCAGGGTTCCATAGGAATGCTCGCTTGCTGGTTTTGATGGACTCAAAGAACGGGCGGCAGGCATCCGAGGACTTGCTTATAAAGCGGTTGAGGGCCGCTGCCATCCCGGTGAGTCGCTGAACTTCCTTGATGGTCGTCGGGGCCCGGAGCCTCTGAATGGCGGTGATCTGGTTGGGATCCGCCTCGATCCCCCGCCGAGTGACGAGGTACCCAAGGAACTTCCCCGAGCCTACACCGAAGGCACACTTCTCGGCGTTGAGCCGCAACTTGTGCGTCCTGAGTATGGCAAAGACCTTGCCGAGGTGACCTAGGTGGTCCTCCGCTTGTTTGCTTTTTATTACCATATCATCGATGTATGCCTCCATGATGTCCCCGAGCTCCCTCTGGAACATCTTAGAGACCATCCTCTGATAGGTGGCACCGGCGTTCTTCAGACCAAAGGGCATTACCTGGTAGCAGTAAGTACCCCTCGGCGTGATGAAGGCCGTCTTCTCCACGTCGCCCTCGTTCATGGCAATCTGGTGGTACCCTCGGTACGCATCCATAAAGCTCAACCTGGCGTGCCCGGCGGTGGCGTCGACCAACTGGTCTATCCGAGGGAGAGGGAAGCAATCCTTCGGGCAGGCGTCGTTGAGGTTGGTGTAGTCGACGCATACCCGCCACTTGCCGGTCTTCTTCTTTACCACCACGGTGTTGGCCAGCCAGGTAGGGTATCGTACCTCCCAGATGGCCTCGGCCTCTATGAGCTTTTGGACCTCTTCTACCACGGCATCCGAGTGGACCGCCGAGGATCGCCTTGGCCGCTGTATAACCGGTCTCCTAGCCGGGTCAACGTTGAGTTTATGCGTGATGAAACCCGGGCTCACGCCTGGCATGTCGTAGGGAGTCCACGCAAAAACCTCAACGTTGTCCTTGAGGAAGTGAATCAGGTCGTTGCGCTCGGGGTTGGAGAGCTCGGAGCCCACCAGGAAGTACCTGCTGCCATCCTCGTTGATTGGCACTTTGAGGAGGTCCTCCACGGCCTTCTCCTCGGCCGGGGAGCCGACGTCGTCGAGGACAGGGGTGGACTCTGGCATCTCGACCCACTGGATTTGCCTCGGCATACGGCTCTCCTTTCGGTCCTTCACACGGACGGCGTTGACAAAGCACTTTCTGGAAGCCATCTGGTTTCCCCAGACGGTCTCCTGCTTCCCGGACGCGCCGACGAAGCGGACGCACTGATGGAGGGTGGAGGCGATTGCTCTCATGGCGTGGAGCCATCCCCGCCCAAGGATTGCGTTGTAGGGGCTCGGGGAGTCCACTACCATGAAGTCGATCCCCAGACGCATCGACCCCGCCACTACCGGGAGGGTGATGCTACCGAGGGGGTACACAGGGTGTCCCGCGAATCCCACCAGCGGGGTATCCGTAGGGGTCAGCTCGCTACGCGTCCGTCCCAAAGCCTTGAACGCTGAATAGTAGAGGACGTCCGCGGAGCTCCCCTGGTCGATCAGTATTCTTCGGACGTCCGTGTCGTCGATGCCGACCTCAACCACGAGGGCGTCCTCGTGTGGGAGCTGTAATCCCTCCAGATCCCGCTCGGTGAAACAGATCGTGTGGGGGTTCTCCGGCTCCTGATACTTCCGCTTCGGGGGTTGCCCCACCGAGAGCACCTGCATTCCTTGTTCTATCTGCACCAACTCTTGGTGCATTGCCTCTGCCAAGTCCTTGCTGACCGGGCCGTGTATCGTCACGACGACCCCACCCCGTCCCCTCGGCCCCCCCTGCGGGGGCGGCTGCCCTTGGGGAGGAGGGGGAAGCGAGGGAGGACCCCGAGCGGGAAGAGGCGTCCTCGCGCGATCGATCCATTGCTCCAACCGTCCCTCAGTAACCAACCGCTCTAGATGTGCCTTGAACGGTCGGCAACTGGTCGTGTAGTGCCCCGGCTCTTTGTGGTAGGTGCACCTTCCCCTCTGGGTCGGGTCCGACCCCATCTTGTCCTCGGGCCAGAGAAACCACCTTAACCGCCCAATCTCTGTGAGCAGTCTGTAGATTGGGAGGGTGAAGACGGTTGTCTCGGCTACGTAATCGTTGTCGTTCCTGGGGGGCCTTTCCCATCCACCCCCGCTGTCATTTCCGCGACCACTGTTGTCCCGGCCGGAGTTGTCCCGGTAGCCCCTGCTACCGCCCCCACCAGCCGGCTCGTGTCTCCTGCCCTTCTTGACATCATTAACCTGCTTTTTGCCCTCCTTCGGGGAGTTTTTGCTGGTACCCCCCCTCGAGGCCTTATTCACAAGGAACTCTTCCAACTCCCGGTACCTGTCCACGGTGCGCATGAGCTCGGTCATATCCTTCGGGGGGTGCACCATGAGATCTTTGAAGAGATCTGAGGAGTCCGCCAGGCCATTCTTAAAAGAGGTGGCCGCCACCTTCTGGTCGCAGTTTTCAACTAGGCTGTACACCTCCCAGTAGCGGGCGATGTACTCCTTCAGGGTCTCGTCTGACCCCCTCGTCATGTTCACTAGCGCGTCGAGCGTCTTCGGCTGTGTGTTGCTCGTCACAAACCGAGACGTGAACGCGCGCTCGAGCTCGTCAAAGTCAAAAACTGACCCCGGAGCGAGCTGGCCGTACCACAGGAGGGCAGTGGCCCCCAGACTCATGGAAAAGGTTTTGCACATAAGGGCATCACTATGTCCATAAAGCTCGGAGACCAATCGGTACTGTTGTATGTGCGTAATGGCATCCGTGGTCGGCTCGTACTTGTCGAACTTCGGGATCTTGAATCCCCTGGGGGGGATTACATCGGCGACCTCGGCCGCGAAGGGCGACCGCTTCGCCTTTTCCAGCCGGGAATCAGATTGGTTGGGATTGTGGCGGCTGTGGTCGATCGCCTGGTGCGCCCCGCAAGCTCTCTTGGGAGGGGCGGTGTGCCGAGGTCGAACCTCTTCGTCGTTGTGCACATTACTCCGCTCGGTTGACCGTCTCTTCGCATGGGGCCTCCTGGCGGGGTGAGTGTCTTCTCTCCCGCCGGGATGCCTTGCCTCGTCCTCGGGGTGGTAGACCTTCTGGTCACCCGTCCGAGTGTTGACTAGCACTATGCTGCCTCCCTGTTGGCGAAGCTCATACTTCTCGCCTGGGTTGAGGCCCTGGTCCCTGTCGTTGCCTCCCCTTCCCGACGAGGTGGTACCCGCGGCTCCAGTCCTGTCATGACGACTCCTTCGGTTATCCTCGGGGATATCCTCCCGAGCACCCCGTCGATCCACCGACCGACTAGGATGGCCGGTGCCTGCTCGATCAATCGATGAGCTCTGGTGTTGGTAATTCCCTCGGATAGCCGACGGGTTTCCTCCGCCGTGCTCTCGGCGTTCGATTGGACCTCCCTCAGGGTCCTTGCCTTTTTGAAGGTCCCTCAGCGTCGGCCGAGTGTGATCCGCGTCCCTGCGACCGGTCGGGGCCCTAGCGCTTGAGGCAGTGGCGCTGTCCTCCTGGTACTCAGTTCGCCCCGACTGCTCCCTCGACCCCACGGTCTGCTGGTTCTGGGACGGGGCACGCTCCTCGGGGATAACGAAGGCAGTACCCCGTCTATCAACTTCAATGATTGGGCCGAGGCGTTTGAACACCGGGACCCTTGCCCCCTCGCTTCTCGTGCTCGGTGGGGGCCTCCTTGCCTTCTTTCGACCTCCGGACTTCGAAGTCGTAGGCTGGCTTCTGGCTTGCTTCATAGCAAGTACCTCTCTTCTCAACAAGGCCACCTCGGCCTCCACGCTGAGGGGTGGAGGCGGGGGCAACGCCTCTTTCCGAGCGGGGGTAGTGAGGTTGTCAAGGGAGACAACGTCGCCGTTCATGCTGAACAGGACGCTCGCCGTGCGTGCGTCGCTGGGGCCGGCGGCACTGGACACCACCGTAACGGTCCCATCCCTGTTGAGGACGGGGGAGAGGGTGAGTCCCAAGTCGCCCCTGACCTGGTGGTATCTGCCGCGGCCCGCGCTTTCGATGTACTCTCCGGTGGCGTCAAACGCACCCCTGCCGAGGGTGAGGTTAGCCATCTCTTGGTAGCTTTGGAAAAAGGCGTGAAGGAAGTCCTTAACGGAAATGAAGAACCACCACTTAATAGAAAAGAGAGCCTGGGAGAGATAAACTCAGGTCCCCAGCGGAGTCGCCAATTGTGGGGGAGTTCTTCACCGGACTGGCCTCTTTGCTCGTTTGGAACTGCGCTGAGGGGGGAGGAGCAAGGCTGAACGTCACTTGGTCCCTAGGGACTCGTCGGAGAGGGGTGCCGGAGATGCTGGGGTACGCCGGAACGGTACCTGCACAAGAGATATAGCCACGTCAGTACCAAGCCCGGACGGTGGTGGTCCGGGAAGGTACTCCGATGGCTAAGTCAGCAACAGAGGGAGAAGTATAGTGGAGAACTAGAGAGAAAGTGCAGTTTTTAGAGCTAAACGTAGAGAGAGGGTTTTTAGGAGAGGAGACCGACCCCTGTATGAAGGGGGTGAGAGCTATATTTATAGGTGAGGGAGCGCGTGTTCGGCACGCCCTTCGGGGGCCTCACGCGCCCCACTCCTGACATCGCATTAAATGCACTGAACGACGCATGCCCCCCTAGCGGCTCCTCGGCCGCTGTGCTCTCAGGGGCGTCACGTGCCCTTAGTGTCCCTATCAGTCAAATCCCCCACCCCCCCTGCAGGCGTAGGTCTGCAGGGTTGGTGGCTTGCCATGATGAGGTGCACGTGAAGTAGTCAAACTCATTAATGTGCCACTCAGACTGTCAGGAGGTGCCTCGATCAAGCCCCCCTGCCACCTGACGCGACCCGCCCCGGTACCGAGGCCAATATACTCGGTATGGGTACCCTCGGGAACAGTACTACGAAGGCGTCTCCGGTGCTCTCGGCGCGGTCTCCCGAGGTGAGAGTCTGGCCGGACCTGTTACCTCCGGGGGGAAGCCTCCCCCGGAGTTCCGTGTTGATCAGGCGGGAACCCCTTTGGACCCTTGTCCCCTCGGGGTGAGACCGCCGAGGGTGTGGAGACCCCCTTGATCCCCCGGCCGCTACAGAACCTTAATTTGATCCTTCAAGCCAACAGAGACAAGTGCGTCATAGATCTTTGACATGGCAAGGAGGACATATTGAGCTAAAGGAGCTGTGGATTCACCAGGGTTTGGATTCACTTCATTCCCAACGGCTATTAACCTGAATTTAACACCCGGATAATAGTTCCTGACATTATCTTCGACCCACTGAAATGCAGCGGCAGCGTCGTTAGCGAGACGTTGGAGATCGTTGTTAGGGACGTCAAGTACAAGTTCTATGTCGGATCCCCTGAGGGCTTGGAGAGCTTGTGGGTTTGGAGCGTACATTCTCACTCTTCGAATGCCGTTGGATTTGTAGAGGTCGACTACTTCTTGATTTGATGGTAGATTGTCGCCAATTTGTCCGTTGCACACCCCAATTTGGGCTTCTGCATATATGCATTTTGTTTCATTTAGCCAATATGTTATTTCTTGGTTTCCAAATTTTTAAACGCATCGAGATCCTGCTTTCTTATGTAATGTAAAATAAGACTCATTATGGTCCCACTCAACTATTCGATACGTTCATTTTTTGAAGCCTTGACATTTATATATCATCAATTCCCAAAATCGTTCCAATCGGAGAAAGGTTTGGTGGAGTTGTACTTGTCCAAAGAGTAAGCAATGAACAATCAAAATCATCAAAGTCATTAGTCTAATTAAATTTTACATGGATGACAAGTACATCAAGACCTATAAAAATAGATGGCTCGAATAATCAATTTTTTGAGATCGTGGGGATTCTATTTTACAATCACTTGAAGACTACACGAGAGATCAACAAAATAGAGGATCTTGATTTATTATAAACAAGCAATCCTAGAGAAACATGCATCTGTAGAGATGTTCGATTCATATGGATTCCACAATATTTTCATGAGGTCCACGTGCATTGTATGGTTCTGTACATGCATGTCTATGTCGCAGACATTATTAAGTTATAAGCTGGAGAAATTACACGGTGATTCATTAATCTCAGTCAAGTTAAAAGGCTTATGCATGATTATTGGTAGTATTTCGCTGTTAAAAAATACTAATTAATTAAGATATATACTCCTACATGCATGTCATTACTGTTTCCTGAAGAACGTTTGTATATATATATATATATCAGAGAGAGAGAGAGAGAGAGAGAGAGAGAGAGAGAGAGACCTGTTATATTGAAATGCACAAGTAGAATTAACAGAGAAACAAGAAAAGGTTTGTAGTGGATGGTCGTGTGAAGAACAACCATTTTTATAGTAGAGAGAAAAGGTTATATGGAATGGAAGATATGAATGTGAGAAAAGAATGTGGCCTCCCTTTTATAGAGGAGTCAGGAGAGGTAAATTAAGCACCAAAGACAGTAAGTTATTTCTTCACGTCAACTCCGTAATCCATAGAAAATTACGTTCAACCATACTTTTTATACGCACTCACACTCAACCTTAAAATTTCAATATCTTATGGTCAGGGGCGGACGCAGGATTCTCCATCAGCGGGGTCAAGTTTGGGCTGGTTTGGATTAAAAGTGGTTTATGGTTTTTTGGTTTTTTCGTTTCGTCTTTATTCAAATTTTTTTTGAGCCAATAATCCACCTATTTTGGCTTTATTCAAAAAAAATTGAGTTTTGACCATAATTTTATACTCGTTAGATTCTTCTCGCCGAGAGGAATCCAGAAACCACAAAATCTTGACGCGAAACTAACAAATGCAAAAAAAATTTGAATAAAGACGAAACGAAAAAACCAAAAAACCATAAACCACTTTTAATCCAAACCAGCCCTTTATAGCAGAATAGTAGAACTAATGTAATACTTAACCAAAAGATATTTAATATATATAAGCAAAAGTGGTATGTCAACCACAACATATCATATCATTTACAACTCGCCCCGACGGTTTTTCATATCATAGCTGTAGGAAAATTTAATCCATACAAACAATCAATTTTGCCCCAAATTGGTCTAAGTTTTGCTTTCAAATTAGAACCAACTACCAAGGGTTTTCACTTTTCAACATCAATTAAAAAAAGAAGCGGCTCTAATATTGAACTTGCAAGAACTGGTTGGACCGTCAACTGGACCTTGATCCGGTCCGGACAAACCCAAAAACCGTTTACTTGCAAGAACCGGTCTCTAAATTGAAAACCGCTTAAAAAACCGATCGAACCGCCAACTCGGCCAATTCTGGAGCGGGTTAATCAAACCAAACCGGAAAATATTGAACTTCTCGGACACAACAAAAGGCTGCAAATCTGTCCCTTGAATGCCAAAAAGTGGCAAATTGCATACAGCTGTCAAAAGGACTTGCAAAATGCAGCCTTTACTATGCCTCTTTGACCTTTGATGAGAGACTTCTGATTGTTTTATAGAAGGGAAGTGGGCTTCTAAAGAGTTACTTCACCGATGTGGGATTAAAAACAAAGAGACACACAACACTTCTTCTTCTTTCAAGCCTTTTCAATAGAAAAAGATTGGAGGTGATCCGGAAAAATATATTTGGGCATAATTATATTTATTTTTTTGCTACTTGGGGCAAGATTAGAAATAATCTATAGGGTATGGGGCAAAATTACCAAAATACCCAAAATTATATATACACGGTAGTAGAAAATTTCGGTCCAGCGGGGTCGCTTGACCCCGCTTGCCCCAATGTGGAGCCGCCCCTGCTTATGGTTACCCCCGTATATGAAATCCTGCTTTCATCTCTGATTGCTTGCTTGATTAATCTGTAAAAATACGAAGATATAATTAGTATATTAGACAGTAATTCCATACTAACAAGGGTAAATAGATGAAGCTACTTAATCGACCAGTTCGTGTTTGCTCGTTGAAAACTCATTAACTGAGATCAATTTGTTTAATATTTCATGAACAAACAAAGCTTGGTTACTAACTTACTACTACTGTGCTCCTGTAATCACTACAAAAAAAAATGATCTTTAGTGACAATTTATCACCTGGTTGTCACTAAAAGTGTGTTGCTAAAGGGTATTCAATGATAATTTTTTAGTGCGTTGTCGAACAGTTTAGTACAAAAAGCTGTCATTAAATACTCTTTAGCAACACACTTTTAGTGACACGTTACTGTCACTAGGGTGTCACTAAAATTCAATTTTTTGTAGTGAATTTATAATGTTTGAAGAATTGAAGCTACTTAGTTCGATTAAATTGAGATCGATATTTTTAAAGATTGCTTGGTTTTGAAGCCAAACTTGAGCAATAAGTTCTTTGCTATTTGACTCATTTATATGCCCTTACTTATATGCTTATGCTTACACATAATTTTGTTTGGAAAATGATGCACTCCCAATGCCATTCCAATAGACAAATCACATGCTTTTCTCCGTTGAACTTGGCACGATCCACTTTCTGTAATCCATGAAAAAAATACAATTGGTCATGTAACTATACCAAAATTATAACCTTACACTTCTTATGGTAAATAAAATTTTAATACGAGTGATGATAAGTGTCAAAAATATTTTTGTTAATGACAGAATATATATAGTGCATATATGACTCGAGCTATGTGCAAGGTACAAGGTACAAGGCTCTTTACACAAAAAAAAATAAAAAAAATTAACATTATAATTTTTCACAATTCCAAAACATGAAAGATATAGACAATTCCAAAAAATTGACATTATAAATTGAAAGATATAAACAATTCCAAAACATGCCACAATTGTAAAAAATGGATCAACAAATACGGACACAGCGAGTACCATTTGTTTGGCTCTGGATCAGCTGTCCCATACTTGCTGTCCCCATCCCCTGTCCCAAACCCAAAACGGCACCGTTTTGGTGCAACTCCAAACCTTTGCAAAATGCAATTTTGTGGGGCCCACTTCCGGGTCCCACACAAACGATCCGAACCGTTGAATAGTTTTAAAACAATTATTAAGGTAGTTTAGGAGAAAATCAGGCCGATTGGATATTTTTACGTTATTCATCTAATTTTTTGATTTTCATTCAGAATTCAGGACCAGTTTGAAAGAATCTTTGGAAAAAGTTATAAAATTGCGGGCTTGAAAACCTATTGATCTGAACCATAAGAGTCTTAGGGCTCGTTGAGAAGAGCATCCTATAAAAAAATTATCTTGTTTCGACATCGATAGGTATGAAAAAAACTCATATTTTTAGTGTTTTGATACCTTAATAATTATTTTAAAATTATTCAACGGTTCGGATCGTTTGTATACGACCCGGAAGTGGGCTCCACAAAATTGCATTTTGCAAAGGTTTGGAGTTGCACCAAAACGGTGTTGTATTGGGTTTAGGACAGGGGATGGGGACAGCAAGTATGGGACAGCCGATCCGGAGCCCATTTGTTTTAAGGACAAGTGAGATAGTACTATTATTCCTGATTATGCATGTTGTCCCTTTGGGGACAGCATGCATGTTGTCTGATCTGGGCCGTTCGTGCTCAGCGTTGGACGGCTCAGATCACATCTTGTCCAAACACATCCGAATCATCCGTTACCAAACAAATCCGAGCCGTTCATTGCCAAGCACGGACGGCCCAGATTGGGACAACACCATCCCCCAATTCGGATTATATACGGCTGAGGCTTTCTTGTTTGGAGCCTTAGTTTTCCACAGCTGGTGGCCCATTTTCTTGTTCCGAGCCTTAGTTTTCCACAGCTGGTGGCCCATTTCTTGTCATTGTCTTTGTCTGCATGCGGATTGATTCTTTTACTATGAGAGACCAAAGAGAAGTCGTCATTCGAGTCCAAAGACGACTCCAAGTAAACCATTATGAACAGAACAAAGGTACACATGAAAACAGGAGCCAGAGCATAATAATATCGGGAAAATTATGGGTACAGCATTTTAGTGTGCACTAAATGTACATTGCTTCCGTGGGATCTATTTCGGGATCTCACACAAATGATCGAAGCCGCTCAAATATTAATATCGGTAAGTATTCGATCGATTCTACGCCCAATTTACTTACAAGAAATTGGGCAAATAATTGATCGAGGCATTACCAATGTTAAAATGAGCTAATTTTTTACAGTTGCCCTTAAAAAAGGATTTTAAGAATATTGAATAGCTCCGATCAATTGTGTGGGACCCCGAAATGAGTTTCACAAAAGCGGTGTACATTTGGTGTACACTAAAATGTTGTACCGCTAGCAAGACTTGGAGGATTTTGTCCACTTTTTGAAGCTCTCTAAATACTTTTTTACATTTTTTTCCCTATCATTCAGATTTTATATTTAAATCTTTGTGATAATTAAATAGACAACCCATTTGGGGACCTTACTTATGTCTCCATCCTAGTTGGTTTGAATAATTTAGCTGACATCCTCAAATTCAAATAATTAAACCTCAAACTTCTCTTACTTTTCTAAATGTTTCTCTCTCCAAATATTTTCTAATTTATCGTAATCTCTATCTTCTATCTTTCAGATCTTATTTTTTTCCTGATCTTTTAAATCTTTCTCTCTCTTAATATTCTCTCCCCTAAAATCTCAAAACAAAATTCAACCCCAAAAGGGCCCAATTTAAAATACTATTGGTAAAATAAATGAATTGGCACCAATCTTGGATCATGGATGATAATACATGACGTACTTCGGCACAAAAAATTTAAAAAAAAACAACACGCAAACAAACTATTAAACTGATAAAATGTCGACGAACATGGTCAATTAATCGTCTTCTTGGTAGATTTCTAAACATAGCATTGAACATGATGAAAAAAAATTTTGAACCGAAAAAAATACATTATTAGACTAAAATAGGACACTACCAGTCCGAATACAAGAAAAACAAAGAAAATTAATTACATATAAATTTAAAAGAACGAACGTTATATATTTCAACAAAGTAAATTAATTACAACTACCGAAATCATGGTAAATTAAATTTCTCGAATACCATGTTCATATATACCAATAATTTAACATAATGTGTATCTAATAATGGTAAATTTATTAACCGTGTCATTCAATCACGGACAAAGTACATATTTTTTGAAAATCTTCCACGAGAGGTAGATGAACATGGTAAATTATTGAACATGATCACTGAACATGGTCAATAATATACACTATCAGTAAACATGATAAAATAATAAACATGATCAATGAACATGGTAAATTAATAACATTGTAGTCTAAATAATTCAACAAAATGAGAAAATTCCAGATCTGCAAATGAGAGATCAGCCATCCCATTTGCATTCTCATTCATTCATCACAAAAAAACAACGGAAGCTTTAACCACCTTCAGGAACTAAAAAGGCTTGCCCTTGCCGGTCAGAGCCATTGTGAGCGAACCTCTCCATTTCATCGTCTCCTCGATCGAAATGTGAAGATAGCTCTTGCGAAGGCGACGGCATATCGGACTCCATCATATCTAGTACCGATGGCCATGGTTTCATCTGACATTACGCTGCTATGGACCCCTTCGGGGCCGAGGGCATTCAATTCGGTGTTGTCACCAGGGTTCGAGATTTGCACCCGAGGAATCGAACTTGAACGATTTCAGTGCCTCCTTTTTGGAAAAGGTTTTACTGGTCCGTCATAACCATACTATCTTAAGTCCGGGAGCAAGGTTACGAGACGGGAAGAATTTTGTGGCACCCCTCTTGCCTGACCTGATGGTCGGTCTCTACTTAGTATTCGTGGGATTTTGAAATGCTTATTTCTTAACTTTGCTCAAGTAGGGAAAGGGGAAACAATTATTCGTGGAGTTAAAAATAGTAACACATAAAATGTAGGCTTGTGCAAAGTGTTTTTGAAGGGACTATTTATGGTTATGCAACTTCACTAGATGAAATGACGAGATCTAAACATGAAAAGGACTGTAAATACAAGACTCTTGGTAAAAATAAAATCTGTCCACTGTTAATAATTTGAGAGCTTAGCTCTCAGGTTGAACTTCCTGGCAAATTCTGGTTTTGCCTCTGTGCTTTGACAATAATCCAGTACCCTTTTATTTTTGAGATTTTTATGTTGAAATCATAGTTTTAAATCTCGGTATCGGTCGCGGTATCGGTGTATCGGTATCGGGGCGTATCAGCGATACGTCGCGGGAATCGGCTGTCTCGGCCGTGAATTTTTTAAAATTATTAGCAATATGTAGAAAACTTGATTGTACATTCTTTTTGGTCTCCCATTAGCTTAATTAGTCATTTTTTAACATAGCTTATAACATATAATTGAAACAAACCACCACAATAAGGTTATGATACGAAAGAAACCACCACGATAAGAACTGGGTTTCCTTCTTATGCATTTGTTTCTATTCCTTTGAAATTCCTTGAGCCCATTTGGGGCTATTCCTTTGTTGGGCTGTTATTCATAAACCATTTACCCTGAAATGTGTTCTTTTCTTAGTTCTGAGATTGGATCGGATTTATGGGTTTTTAATCAGAAATTCGGATTGAATGGCTGGCAATGTTGTGAAAATCTGGGTTCTTACTTCTTATTTTACCGAAATTTTGGTTCCCTCTGGTTCTTCGTGGGATGAAGATTGTGGGGCCCACCTAAGCTTCAATTCACATGGGAATATGGGATGCGAGAGAAATATGGGGCACATTCACCTAAAAAATATAGGGCGGTAGGCTACTGTTGGCTGTTGCTAAACACAGACATATGGGACAGTGGGCTACTTTGGTTCCTTAGTCCTTACCCCATACGCCTGATGCAAGTGTGAGGTTGGAGGCTTAGTTTTTCAAAAGATTTTAGCACCCAGGTGCTAAAATTTTGATATTTTAAATCAAAAAATGAAGTGGTTCTGTGTATCGTTTTTTAATTTTTTTTTGCACCAAATTAAAGTACACGAGGAGTGCTTTAATGTGGTGCGAAAAAAATTGAAAAACAATACACGGAACCACTTCATTTTTTGATTTGAAAAATCATGATCTTTTAAAAAACTGGGCCTTAAAGTTACATTAAAAAAAAAGAAGCCAGTTGTGTGGTGTGTAATGTGTACACGTTACTACATATACAACAAGACAAAGAGGCCACTTTACTCCTAAATTCATTTGGGAAAATATCCTAACAACCCAATGGGTGGTCAGGAATGTTTCGCACATGCTTAAAAGTCCCCACACGCGCTATTCTTTGTAGCTAATCTGTACTCCAATGCAATGCAATGTCACTTTTGTCCGTCACTTTTGGCTCTGATTTGATTGACTACTGTCATTGGTAATTGACCAAATTAACCTCTATATCTTTTGGTTTAACTATCCCCCAAAAGAAAGCAGAAAGCCATACACGATGACCCATCAATGCTGAGTACTTTGAACATTTTTTTTTTCTTTACAATTCTCTTTGAATCAAAAGATAAAGGCCTTGTTCGTTTCTCTGTTTAGTTTTAGTTTTAGTTTTGATGACAACATTATTTCCCTCATTTCTCTTTATATCTCTCTCCATTCATTACACATGCTGACATCATCAAAACTAAACTAAACTATCTAACCAACACAGCCAAAAATATTTCAGCGAATAATTGTTTTTTAATTTTTTTTGTTCTAAATTAAATTACTAATAGAGATTTATAATACGATACAAAAGAACATAAAAGATATATACATTAGTATTCAGATTGTTGACTTGTTGAATTACTTTTTAATATCATTTAGATCAAAAAATAAAGTACTTCTGCGCATAATTCCTTATTTTATTTTCCACCAAATTAAACTACTAGGACCAAGTTGATTTGAAAATTCCACCGAAAGGTTACTGCTAGAACAGAGAATGTGGGGACAACCCACTTTTCGAACAAGCTAATCAACTCAGCAATGCTGAGGTGCTGTCCATTTTTGCGTACACCAACTTGGGATACGCTTGTATGTTGGATTTTGTGGCTACTTCATGTTTATTATACCTATCCCAGCGGGTTGTGCTGGACCTCTTATTTTCCCACCCCAGCGGGTTGTGCCGGGGAGTATGCAATTTTTTATTTCTTTTATTCATTTTTGTTTTGTCCTTCTGGGGGATGCCCCTTGTAAGCTGTACATTTGCTTAATCCCTTTTAATTTCAAGCTAAATTACCCACCACAAAAAAAAACAAACCACCGCGATAAGGTTATAATACGAAACTAAGCACACCATAGAGTTTTTACAACACACAATTACAAGCCATAATAAGTTTCAAGCTTAATAGTCTAGCTCCTAGTCATAGTCATACATAATTTGCTAGTACAACTCAATACCAAAATGATTTGCGCGGAGGCACCGGAGGATCTACATTTTCTTGATTGTTATGATGATCACCATGGCTGTGTTGACCTTCAAAGAGATATCCAAAGTAGTTGCTGGTGAAATTACAATGATCAAACCTGTTGGTGGTGCCACTACTATTTGATTCTTGTTGAGAATAATCATTATTTCTTGGTAGACCAAACGTAGTGTTACTACCATAAGAAGAGCTCTCAGAATATGGATAATGGTGAGATTGATATGGATATCCCGTCCCCATGTATGGTGGTACTGGTTGATTTAAAAAAGGTTGCTGCTCTGGAGGGGGATAATTAGGATATGGAGGTGGTTGCCAGTGCAAATTATGTGGTTGACATTGATCTTGTCCAACTCCAAGCTGTCCAAATCGGTCTCCAAGATTATGATCACTGTAAAAGTCACCAAGAGGACGTGAACGTCTATTGGTTCTAAGTGATCCCACATCATCACCGGATACTGAGTGTCGCTGTTGTTGCTGTGTAGAACCCCTAATGCCATCGTACTAACATTTGGCGAGGAAATATTTCGTCACCTAACATTAACATTTGGCGACGAAACAAAATTTCCTCGCCTATTCTGAACAATTGGCGAGGAAACTAACATTTCCTCGCCAAATCTTAGTTTTTTTTTGCGAGGAAAGATAATTTCGTCGCCAAATCTTAGTTTTTTTGCGAGGAAAGATAATTTTGTCGCCAAATCTTAGCTTTTTGACGAGGAAATATAATTTTGTCGCCAATGTTAGTTTTTTTGGCGAGGAAAGATAATTTCGTCGCCAATCTTTGATGTTTAGCGAGGAAATTCAAATTTCGTCGCCAAATGGTAGCCTTTTAGCGAGGAAATGAACATTTCCTCGCCGAATCTTAGTTTTTTGGGCGAGGAAAGATAATTTCGTCGACATAGTGTACTCTTTGCCGACGAAATCGATTTCCTCGCCATAAAGACCCATTTGGCGAGGAAATTTGAATTTCGTCGCCAGCTTTCGTCGCCATAGTTACTTTTTGTTGTAGGTATATTCATGCATCGAACATTTGCATACAGTTTCACAAATTGGGCTTTCAATTTTCATGATTCAAGCTTCCATTTCATATCTTCGGAGTGTGCATTGACACTTAATTAAATGAAAAATCCATATTTTTGGTTAAGGCATTATAGAGTCAGCATCCCAGCATTACCAAGCGTTTACTTCCCAGCGTTACCAAACGTCTACTGGCGTGTCTGTTTGATTGCCATCTTTGGACATGTGTTAAGATCTTGGCCGTCCAAGTTTTTAAAAAGGGTTGGATTTGCGTTACCACGCGTTTGCTGACGCTCCTGTGATTAAGCCATCTTAGTTCGTGTGTACAGATCTTGACCGTCCAATCTTTGAAGAGATTTGGGTAAGCGTTAGCATGCGTCTGTTGACACTTCTGGGTGCACTCTCTTTTGTGAACGTGTCCTCTCCTCATAGGTGTCTTTGAGGTCATGGAATTTCACATATAAAAGTCATTTTTCTTGCACTTTTTCTTTCATTGTGACTTGAGAGAAAAATCAGCATTTTAGAGAAAGAAAGTGTTTCCCCTCTTTCACTCTTTTTCTCTTGTGTGCTAGCTCTCTTCATGATATGATTTGAGCTTCCCCAAATCATCTTTACTCTTTCTAGTGCTTTCCCTTTAATGGATCGGCTCTAGATTGAGTTAGTTTCTAAATTTTTTTTTCCAAAATCGAATCTTTTATCATTAGTCATGTTTGCATGCCTTAAGTCTACTTGGTCAGGTGAGCCGCAGCCGTAGTGATACGGAAATCGAGATGGTGTCTCTTGTGGGATCCATGGATTCAAGAAGGAGCATGGGGTGCTACGTCAAGAGATGGAGTTAGGAAAAAACAAGGTGCCAACCTAGTTGGGATGCCGTCCTGCGTTGTGACGCCTTTTGCGCTTGGTTCCTTTTAATCTTTGTAATCAGTTTCCAAAGATTAATAAAATTCTTTTTGCCGTTCAAATAAAAAAAAGGAAAAATAAGGTGCTTGTTGGTAAATTTCTTATTTCTTATCTTTGAACTCTTTTAAACCTTTTGAATTATGGAATAGAAGTAGAGTAAGGCTGTGGCTTTATGCTTAAGGTATTAGACCCAAAATAGTTTCCACGTATATTGTGTGTCTTGTCTCCTTACTTTATTTTCCTCGCATTGAACTCGTTGGTTTGCTTGAATAGCCATGGAATTTGGGCGATTAACCATCACAAGGCATTGCTAAATTTTTAGTTGTTAGTCCTATTCTCTCCCCCTTCTAGGACTTGATTTACATTTCTAGGATAGTTTTGATCATCACCAAGGAGGTGATGATTTCATTATTGACCATGTGTGTCTGATTTTTGGAATTTCTTCCTTCTTATATTGTACAAATACTCAAATGGAATTCTGATAATACCTGAATATTCTTACCCAGAAAAATTATCAAAATTTAAACTAATAAAATGTACAAATTAAACTACATTCAGTCGGATATTATAATAACCAGTTGTGTGCAAGATCAAATTAAACTACATTCACTCGGATATTACAATAACCAATTGTGTGGGAGATCAAATTAAACTACATTCATTTGGATATTACTCCTATAGTTTAATTTAAAATGTACAAATTAAACTCTATTTTGATAATATTTGAATATTCTCAAATGGAATTCTGTTAAAACGGTTTAATAACAAGTTGTGTGTGAGATCTTTTAGAATATTAAAGCAATTTTATGTCGAACGAGTACAGGCTAGGCGCTAGCCTTTGTGGCTAGGCAGAGAGGGGTGCCTTACACCCCTCACCGTACCCTTGTTTCCAGGACCATGAATCTCTAGCAAGGGGCTTTCTTGGTTTAGCCTAAACCAAGTGGCGACTCTTAATTTTGAGGTGTTCTGCAACGGCACCTAGACGCTTATTGGCCATCCTGTGTGGTAAGCTCCCTCTCGCGGGGTAGTCTACAACTTCACTATTTTCAAAGGGCTCAATCAGAAAGAGCAATTTCCAAAAGGTAGAAAAACCCTTTTTAAAATCACTGTTTTGACAACCCAAGGGAAGCAATTGGTTCTTCACGGGTATGTGAAACTGGTGCAGATTTGGTCGGCTCATGTTGTGAACAAAAAGGTCTAAAAACCTCAGTGCTCAGTTCGAGCGCTCAGGTTAGTTTCTGAGCGCTCAAATAGTTTCTCTCGAGTTTTTCCTGTTTTCATGAAAAAAACGTTTTTAAATCTCTTAATTTGTTTTTGGTGAACACTATTTATCCAAAAGGACCAGAACAAGTCTATGTGTCCTTTGTGAAACTTTTAAAAAGAAAGCAAAAAAAATTCCAGTACCTATTCTGTTGCTTCTTAAGTATTTCAAGTTTCTAACACCTACATATCTCCTCCTCTTTAGACAATTCTCGAAGAGACTATCTGCATCCTCCACTAGAGACCTTGACCTACGTAGATCTCGCTATTCAAGGGATGACCTGGTTCGTTTGTGGGTTCGAACAGCTGCCCGTCGCATCCGTGGGTGTCTTGTTTGTTTGGCTTTCAGTCAGGGTAAGTTTTTCAGGACCTTCGAGACAACGCCCGTGTGTACAACATTGACCGCGAGGGTGGTTCTGACTTGCATTTTTTCAGTTAGAAATACTTATATTATTTTGTTGAAACAGAGATATGTAGAATGTGTAAAAAATATCAAAGAAAAAATAATATATAGAAGTGTCAAAGTGTCTAGAAGTGTGTATTAAAATATCTAAGTTTGAAGTGTCTAGAAGGATGTAGATTTTGGGAAGATTTTTTTTTTTTTTGTAATTAACACATGTTGCACATGTGCAAGAAAGTTCTTGAATTAGACAATTCTAGTCCTATTAAGTCGGTGGATTAGTCCTATTAAATAGAGCATATATCATTGTGACTTTTTGCATCATCCAGGAAAAGCAATCCGAAAAGTTATCAAAAAGTCTTCCCTTTCAAAGACTATTACATCTCTCACCCTTCCTCTTTTAAAACCTCCACTTCACTTAACCAATTTTCTCCCAAATATACTCTAGCACCCCAACAATTTTAGTATAAGAGCAGGAACCCCAAATACATCCTTGTCCTCCTCACTTTCCTATCATCCACCATGGAAGCCAACTCCTCCACTTTCAACTATGCACAAACACGGCATTGAGGTCCACATAGACGTAGCAACTGATTGTGAGTCAGGTGGTTTTGGTTTCACTTCTTCACCAGAAAAAATTCAGGCATTCGACCCCTGCCTCGACATATGCTTGCTCGAGCTCGTGCTCGTGCACCCTCCCGATCAATTGACGAACAGACTTACTTTCGTCGAGGCTTCCATTTCTCCCCCTTATTTAGGTGAGTTGTGTACTTTTACGGTTTCTACGGTGACCAGGACAGTTATGTCACCAAGACCACTCTCCAGGGTTGGGTCGAGGACCCTCATTATCCCATTGCCTCATTTTTGGACAAAACTACACTCAACACATTATTTCCCTATCACAATCACATGTCTCCTAATTTCTCCATTATCCATGTCCGCATGTTTTGCAAACTTGGTATGTAGTGCCCTGCTAGACAAGAACAGAAAAGCTTGTGGAATCGTCATCAGTGGTAGTAAAATGCCAGGTTATATAGTTTTCATTCCCATTTCTTATGCTCTCAAACTTATTGATTTTGTTTCGAGTAAGAATGAAGAATCAATTGTCCACATCAACCATAGGAAACTGTTTGGCCAAGTTTAAGGATGTTATTAATGTTTAGGGATGTTGTTATGGTTTTAAAACTAGGGGAGCAAAAATATGTTGTTATAGTTGAACTGTTTGGGATGTTTAGGGATATTGTTATATTCATGTTTCCATTTCTGGCTCCGTGGAAAAAAAATTATTATCATTTTGACATTTCTTTTTGTCTGGATACGTGATTATATGCTTTAGTAGAATGCTTCAGTTGTTGGTTATGAGTTTTTTTTTTTTTGTTTTTTTTTGGAATTGTCAAGGGCGAGTCACTAAGTGGTGGGTGTTGCTGGTGTTGCCAGGACCCGACACTGAGTTAACCAGCGGCGCGCTTTCCATCGGCTTCACGGTCTGGATGTGAATGATTCGAATGACTAGTGCTATTAGGATCATTACAACCTACTGAGACTGGGGCACAACATACCATGTGAAATTGTGAATGATTCGAATTAATAATATTGTTAGGATCAGTACAACCTGCTGAGATTGGGGCACAACATACTCTGTTATCAGTGCTGACCCAAGCATGTGCCCATCCCTGGGTTCAAAAAAGGATATGATCCAATCCGATCTGTTCATTTTGTTCAGCTAGTCTAAGTTTGATGCATGTGTAGTCACACCAATCGGAGACTGTGAACAACATGACACATTTGTCGTGAACAACATCATAACAATCTAAGTTTGATATTTTGCATGCGCCACAAACTCAAAAGTTGAACACAATGAACCGTTCAACTCACCTTTTTGTCCCAGGATGGAACCCATATTTAACTCACAGCATGGCCTGTTGAGCATCAGGGCAGCACAACTTATAATAGTAAACAATAAGGGTTAAATATCTACTTACCCCTCAAACTATCAAAATTTTTTTTACTACCCCCTTGAACTACCAATTGAACTCTCTTCCCCCTTCAACTATCATTTTTTCCTTTAATAAGGACAAATCACATATTCCATCCAATTGATTGACGGAAAAGTTAGTCCCAAGCCTATATCAGTCCTTTGGCTTAAATATCTACTTCACTTGCCCCTTCAACTATTACCCTTTTTTTTACTTCCCACTTCAACTACCAATTGAACTCCCTTCCCCCTTCAACTATCATTTTCTTCTTTACAGTATAAAATTGCAGTATAAAATAACTCAATTCCAACATCTTCAATCCCGAAAAGTGGGTTTTTGAAATAAAATGTGTTGCTCGATACTTACAGGTCGGTTTTCTTCCGGTGGGAGCCCTCAAGATCCATGTCATCCTTAAAAACCTTGCTTTATTGATGAAAACTGTTCAGATCCACAATGGAGTTGAAAAACGGTGACTGAATATAAAAAGCCCCAATGAATCTAAAAGCAAAAAAGTTCCCCAAATTGGTAAACCAACTAGAAGGTTATCTGGTTTATTGCTGCCAATAGTGCTGCTCTCCTATCCTAGCTTTATTGATGCCATCAAGATCCACAATGGATTGAAAAGTGAAAACCCTTCGGCAAATCTTTGGTTTGATTAGTAGATTGAAAACCCTTAGTCGCTTATATTGTTTTAAGTGTATGAAATGCCCATATTACCCTTTCTTTTTTTTTCATTAGTTAAAAAAAAAAAAGGTTAACGGTTTCCGTCACAAATTTTGGATAGAAAACAAGATTTGTCCTTAGTAAAGAAGAAAATGATAGTTGAAGGGGGAAGGAAGTTCAATTGATAGTTGAAGGGGGAAGGAAGTTCAATTGGTAGTTGAAGGGGGAAGAAAGTTCAATTGATAGTTGAAGGGAGAAGTAAAAAAAAAATTGATAGTTTAAGGGGTAAATAGATATTTAATCCTAAACAATAACCATCACAAACTTCCCTTTTAAGGTTATCAAATATGGAATTTTTTTTTTGATCCAATATCAAATATGGATGGTATCTGCCTATATGGTTCCTGAACTTACCCACAATAGCAATGGCCTTTCACTACATTATTAATAGTACATAATCACCACCCATTCCTCCTAGCTTTTTTTCCGGCCCATTCCTCCTAGCTAGAACTAGACAAAACATTTCAATGCCTCCCATAACAAAAATGTACACCGTTATAATTGCCTAGAAAGGATCCCTTATTTAGCCATCATGTTGACTAACTTTGTGAAGCCATCACCTTAGCCTACTAATAGTTGTCTCGGATAACAATTTAGGGGGTGTGGAAATCACTCTCCTTTAACTAGTCGAGTCTCGAGCAATTCACAAACAACTTGATTCATTTGCAGCGCTACCCACGATATGGTGAGATTTGAAGTTATGTGGAATTTATTTTGGCATTCTTCTTTTTTACCATCCCATTCCATTTTTTTTTTTTTATCTAAGGAAATTTATTATATTACCCCTTCATAATGAGTGAATTAATCGAAGAGTAATCTTGCCAATTCACATGAATAAAACCAAGAAAATGGTCTTACAAAACACACGTGCAAAAATCACTCCCTCTTTGGAAACCATCAAACACAAAATTCAAGAGTCCAAAAATGGAGAGAGAGAGAGAGAGGGAACTTAACAACTGGCTGAGATTAGAAGTGGAAGATCCAACGATTGCGGGGAAATGGGGCATGGGTGCCCCAATACCACTTTGGGGCAACATAGTCGGACCGCTCTTTCCCAGTTCAAATCTCTATATTTCTCTCTCTCTCTGTGGCAAACCCACTCTATTCGCAAGGTTTTTCTGCAAACTTGCTGCGCCACCAACACAATGAATGGTGGCAATGAGGTAAACTCCCTCTCTCTCTCTCTCTCTCTCTCTCTCTCTCTCTCTCCACATTCGTAATTACTCCCTATTTATCTTACCGCACACTGCGTAGATCTAGCCACATTTTTGTTTTTAATCTCATTGTTTGTTGATCCGTTTTCCATTACGGCATTTGGTTCGTTTTTGTATTACATGGACCTATGTATCTGGATTTTGTTCTGTGGGTATTTTGAGAACAAAATCTAGATACATAGGTCCCTGTAATACAAAAACAAACCAAATGCCATAATGGAAAACGGATCAACAAACAATGAGATTAAAAACCAAAAATGTGGCTAGATCTACGCCGTGTGCGGTAAGATAAATAGGGAGTAATTACGAATGTGGAGAGAGAGAGAGAGAGGGAGGTCACCTCGTTGCCACCATTCATTGTGTCGGTGGCGCAGCAAGTTTGCAGAAAAACCTTGCGAATAGAGTGGGTTTGCAAGAGAGAGAGAGAGAGAGAGAGAGAGAGAGAGAGAGAGATTTGAACTGGGAAAGAGCGGTCAGCCTATGTTGCCCGAAAGTGGTATTGGGGCACCCATGCCCCATTTCCCCTCAACCGTTAGATCTTCCACTTCTAATCTCAGCCATTTGTTAAACATGTGCAAAAATTATTATAATTTAAGATTTGTACCTTTTTTTAAGCTTATTCTGATTATGGGATCCCATTTATAGTTAGTTCCAAGCATATTTTTACAGGCTTACAGCCACGTAAAGCATGTAGCACAAAGGTAAATGAATCCAGAACTGATGATATACCTCCGTATTATTAAGGCTCAAGCATACGGGTACAACAGATGGTTGTATTGATCTGGATTGTTCCAATTCTGTGTTTTGTGATTACATTTGAGCTGTATTGTTTTAAGGGTTTGATCCGGGCATCCGTTGGGTTCTCTACTGCTAACATTTTGATAGGATTCATCATTCCATCCCGAAGGTGTTGGGACTGCTTCGGCAGGTGTGTCTAAGAGCTAGTGGCATTGTATGCCGAGCGAAGGTCGTGCTCATATCGACTGTTAGTGGTTTTGGTTTCACTCCTGTCTTTGAATGTAATCGTTGCCGGATGGCGTTTATAATGGAATTCTTGACTTTATTTAAAAAAAAAAGCATACGGGTACAAAACTTCATTCGCCGAAAACTCCAATCATTTTGTCAAAAAAATAATAATAATAATAAATCGGGTATCATTATCTACCTAATCACCTATGTCACCACATTCTCATGAACATTATGATGACTTGATCGAACACAGAATTATTTTTGAAAATCCTCCTGAACGACGAAGACGAAACACCCGGCTGGTGTCCAACGACTCCTCAGGGAAGCTGTCTCATACGCGTCTCTTCAATTAAATCTTAATTACTGTGGATGGATCTCTCATTGCTTTGCCTGTCAATAGTGATATGGTAATCAGTCAAAGTTACGAAGCAGAACATGTTTCATAAATGATAAAACCAGTTGTGCACTTGTGATTGGATCTCTCATTGCTTTGCCTGTCAATAGTGATATGGTAATCAGTCAAAGTTACAAAGCAGAACATGTTTCATAAATGATAAAACCAGTTGTGCACTTAGTGCTAGACTTTGAACCTGACTTACAATGCAAATGATAATATGCCAGAATTATGTTTTAGAATGGACGTTTCGAAACATGTGTTAGGATTTTCGCAACCCCACAACACCCCTACGGATCTTGGAAACAATGAATCACAGAATAGAAAAACAAGTAATCGTGCGTAATGAAAAACGGAAAAGAAAGCGAGACACAGATATACGTTGAAAACCTCAATGCGAGGAAAAACCACAGGAGCCACATTAGTCCACTATGAAATTGAAATCAAGAGTACAAGTCTTCTCGCAATCTCTTTGAGATCTGCATTTTCTCTCGCCTCTCTCTCTGTTTTCTCAGAAAACGTATCACCCTAATTACACACTAACAGCGAAATAATTAGGTCGGGCCTATATGCGAAATTACACACCGAGGTCACTCCGGACTGCGGGACACTCGTGTCCCTGGAGGCTCTCGCCCCCATACCCCCGGTACTGCTGAAGGTTGTCTGCACCCCAATAACATGGTACACCTTTGTTTCTAAAGAATGGATTTAGTGATCTAAATCGACTATGTAAGGTGTTTTTAGAAAAACATACTTAAAGCTAAATATCTAGAGAGAATGAGATACAAAAGTTACATCAGCAATAGCATCAACAGCTTACAAAAAGTTAAAAGCCATCGTCCTCAAAAGTTCTCCAAGAAAAAGTGCGTAGAATTCACGGATGTCTAATGCAACTTCATGTACAATGATGGTTAGAAACGAGTTGTGCAGAGAACCTACGAGATGATTATGGGAAGTGGAATAGGAAAAGGGTCCAAAAACAAGTCAGGGTTCCATATCAACCAAGATTTAAGTGAGGTGAGGCCCCAAATCTTTTTAACTGGGGTAACGATAAGACACTCTACTAAATGTTGCAAACACTTCAATTTCGGTATCTCAAGTTGATTACCTTCAAACTCGTGCAAAGTAGAAATGCTTGTCAGACTTGAATTCCCTCACATTGGGAATTAGCTACAACCCTAGTTAGCTTCCTTCTAGCAATGGCCTTAAAAGGATTGATAGGCTATTTCGTGGTCGTTTGTCAGTCACACAAACGACCATTATACGAATTATGCAAACATGAACATTTCGTACTCATAAATGGCCAGCCATTGCTGGCTCCCAGCAAAAATCTAATAGGTACCAATGGCAGTTAAAAACTTCATCTAGAACTAGGTACAGAAACTTCCCTGTTTTACAATGGAGAACATTTATTTCTGAAAGAGGCAAAACTTCAAATCATAGAGGAGAAAATAGAAGGAAAATAACACGCAAGCAGTAAATTTTCATGGGAATTCTCGTAATTAAACTCTTAAAATGATTTATGAAAAGACAACAACATTTAACAACTCAATGCGGTCAATTGACCCCACTTGTATCAACATGGCTATGCCCATCCATACTACAAGCTATCAAAGCCACTGTGAGAGAGAAAAATGTTTTACCTGTGAATAGAGGAATGTTCCAAGTATTGCAATGGCGGCACCAAGCGCATTGATGGGTTGGACTGGCGTGTGGAAGATGATGATAGAGGAGACTATGACAGATATCCGCTTCATTGTGTTTCCTATGCTAAATGTCAAGGGAGAGATCTGATCCAATGACATGTACGATACCTGATTGTACAAGTGATAGAAGACACTCTGGGCCACAACCCACCTACACAAATTGTATCAGCAGCGTAGTTTCTCATCAGCACGTTATCGAAGGTGAATAAGAGTTCAAGTCTTCAAGTACAAATGACATAAAAGTGCTACCAAAACACAAAACCATCACATGATAACGTCCAAAAGAAACCAAGTCTTCAAGTACAAATGACATGACATAAAAGTGCTACCAAAACACAAAACCATCACATGATAATTGATATTAAACGTCCAAAAGAAACCAGAGAAAAACAAATTTAGGAAATCGCAACAATTTATCCAAACTAAATGACTAGCGTGTTTCAGGTCAAAAACAGCATGCCTGATACTCAATTCGGAAAGGGCAGAAACTTTATTCAAACTAAATGGCAAGTCAAATAAATCTCCTAGACTAAAAATGAATCAGCGATGACCAATTCAATTTAGAGATGATGAACTGACTTCAGCCATGAATCTCCAATAATGACTTCTTTTCATTCTTATTTAGAGGGAAATGTCAAGAAAGGGATGCAGGACCATGTTCTTGTGTCCTTAGAAGTCCAGTTTCCTAAAGACATTCAACTAAAGACCCACCATCTAAATTGCAAAATAAACATATACCCAAAATACCCAAGTAAAGTTGGTATCAGTTACTTTTTGCTATGTCAAGAAAAAACCAAACTCAAAGCACAAAGCTTTTAATCCTCCAAAACAGGGTGATCTTCATTTTCTCTGTAGAGCAAAAAATGCATGCATAACAGAATCACATGGCCCAGTTTAGAAAGAAAAAAAAAACCATGGCATATAGCAGAGTTGTCACCCAACCAAACAATCCAGTAACTTATGGGGAAGAACAACACTGTCGGTAAACATAGACCTACATTCATTGCCATGCATATGTACACGTATTTTCAACTTTAGGAGATTCAGGAGAGTTGCAAGTGAGGTTACCATACGAAATTCGGTCCAATCTGAGCGAGAGCAGTTTGCCAGCCAGCAGCCCACATTTGGGGGCCCTCAACAGCAATTGCAAAAGGTGTAAGGATCAATAGAGACAACATAGACAAACAAGCATAGTAGTTCATCCCGCTAACAGCCATCCCCTTCATTCCCCTTTTCGAGAATATGTTACGGAACACAAATGCCAGATTTGATATCATAGCCCCCATAAACCCTACACCACAAACCAACAAAATTCAAAAAGTCAAACACCCTATACCACAGCACACACACACAGAGCTAACAAACCAAATAATGTGAAGTTGAATCATGGGTATTTTGGGATTTCTACAGCCAAATAAACCAACAGAACCTCAAATACCGACAAAATCACCCTATGATAATCACAACACCCCACACCTAATTCACAAACCAAATTATGTGAACATAAATATCTATGCGAACTGCAGGATTTATACAGCCAAATTCAATAGAACTATGGGTGTTTTTGGATTTATACAGCAAAACAAATTAGATGGAACAAAAACTTGTTGATCAAGTAGCAATGTACATCATCTAAATTTCTTCTTACCTATCATGTTGAAATTGAGCTCTGTTACTGCAGAAAGTGCGCAACCACCAATGATTGGCAAAAGTGACAAGTAAACAGATGCTGGAAAAGACTCGCCGAGTAAAAACCTTGACACCAACACACTAAAAGCCGGCTCACCACTCTTGATGATATGTGTGAATGAAACAGCAACCTTTGACATACTCACAGTTGCAGCCACATGCCCAATTGTATGCGCTACTGCAACCTGCACAAAAATTTCAATTCAGCAACAATTTTTGGGCTCATTGCATCAGTAACAAATGTTCAAGAAAATGATAGGACCTCTACGAATACATTAACCAAAGAGAAGTTCTGGAATCTTCTTGTCTTTAGTAAACTTTTCCAATATAGGACCAAATTATTCTTTGTTCGTATCGACAACATGAGTCAGAAAAGTCAAAAAAATATAAACCAAAGTTCGAAAATTCTATTAGGAAATGGAATTTCACTTTTTTTTTTTGTTACAGTAATTTTTTTTAAAAGCAAAAAATTGGTCCATATTTTTCAGTGACTAAAATGTTGGTCCAAATTTTGGACAAATATTAATAGAAGACAAAAAAAAAAAACAAATAAAAGGAAAATTTTAAGCTGAAGTTAGGGCCGGACGGAGGATTTGAGCGACGGGCGGGAAAACATTATAAAGTTTTTTATAACATATGAAAGACCATATCAATTATAACAACACAAATTGCAAAGATACTACGAATAAACATATACGGATGCAATATTCCAAGTACATATATATTCTCTAACAAAAATAATAAGCTAGTGTGATACATCTCTCTGAAAATTAGAATCCAATTTCGTTTTCCACGCAGCTTCTAATGTAAAAATTCATTTGTAATTGAATTTGAACTGGCGAGTGTTAGACTTTAGAAGAAAACGTTAGATGGGCGAACCTATATTTCATACATTTTTCAACAAAACAGTACTATCGAAAACTTGAAATTTCGGTAGCGCGTTCGCCCCAGTTTCCTTACTGCTGAACCAATAATAGCGTTACGTGTTACGTTTAACATCTAATGTAACCTTTTATCTGCTACATACACAAAAATTAGAAGACAGAAAAGAAACAATAAGATTCAACCGATCTACACTCTCTTAAACCCTAATAAAATTAAAATAGAAACCAAAAACCCAACTTTTTCATACCGGAAACAGTCTCTTCCAAAACTCCAGATCAGTCTTAGGAGCCTCAGCAATCCTTGCACCCCACGAAACCAACATGATCAACGACCCCACCGCAAGCGAAAGCGTCGATGTAAGCCAAGGGTATGGAAAAGCATTCAAAACCTTCTTGTTGTATATATTAAACACCACGTTCAAACTCCACCAAATTGCAAAATACACACCGATTTTCGCCCTCTGTGCAGCCTCTGATTTCTCTGGTAAGGCAATCTCGATGGGTTGAGATCGGTCGGCGGCCCCGTACGCATTGCATTGAATTGAAGGGTTTTGGATTTGGGTTCTCAATTTGGGACCAAACCCTTCAATGGAGGATACAATGAGAGGTTTTTGGGTAAAGATTTTGTGGGTTAGGGTTTGGTTTGAAATTGTGGGTAGTGATTGGATTTGAGGGTTTAAGTGTGAATGATATCTGGGTAATGGACGGGAGTAGTGTGTGAAGGAGTTGGTTGATTGCTTTATGGAGGAAATCATTGTGGTGTTGTGATAGAACGGATCAAATTGGGTTGGGGGGAATTGATTAATGAATTGAATTATGAGTGGAAAAGGGTTTAAGAGGAAGAGGGGAGAGGAAACCTGATAGTCATACAAGGAACCAAAAAATAAACAAGGCAGTTGAGAAACAAAGGAGATTGGCTTTGAAAACTCCTCACGGAAGTGTTTTTGTTTTGACGGATCAAACGAGAAAGGGAGAGGTGAAGAGAAAGATCTTCTTCGCCTGGGTTTAACGAATTGAAGAGGGAGGCAGATTGATGTTTATATAGATTTGTAGAAGAGGCGGCTATGTAGAAAAGAAAGAAATTTGTGAGCAATTTGCAAATTACAAAGAATGCAAATTACAACACGAACCTATGGGAACACCGTTTGATGCTCACGAAATGCACATTGCTTTATTTAGGACTTATTTTGGGATTTCACGAATAATCAGAGCTATTCAACTTAATCGAATATTTTTTTTTTAAGGATATCTATAAAATATTAGGTCACTCGAATATCAATAAAACCTTAAAAGCTTGATCGATTCTTAGCTCAATTTCCTGTTAGAAAATTGTGCAAAGAATTGATCAAGCCTCTATTAATATTTGATTGAGCTGATTTTTTTTACAGCAATCCTTAAAAAATATTTTAAATAAATTAAGCGGCTCCAATCATTTGTGTGGAACTCTGACATGGGCTACACAATGTGGTGTACACCAAAATGTTGTACCAGTTGTTTTATTCATTAAATAAAACTGTAGTTTTGCAGAAGTATAGGCCTGGCTTGTTTGATTTGGGTCTCAATACCCGGTTTTTAAATTATTATCCAATCATTATCCCTTTTTCCCTCCGATCGTTACCCTTATTTTAAATTATTATTCTTTTTTTTTCTCTCTATCTATCTCTAATCATTACCCCTAATTTCAATTATTAATTTCATTTCTCTTTCTACTCAAAATCCAAATCCCAACAAGGTGGCCATGTATATGTGCCCTAAATATTTTGAGTATAATATTTTGGTGAACTGGCGAGGTGCTACGCAGCGTACTGTGCAGCCCCTTTCGGCGCCGTGCCGGCATCGTTTTGACGATCGGAAACGTCCACCGCGTAGAGCTCGTCAAGTTCTACAAGTGTACCAAAAATCAACTCGATTAGATATCGTTAAGTGCCTCATCAGAACACAAATAACTTGAAAAAAAAATCGGAACATGTATAGCTTGAAACACTAGATGAAAACCGTTGAACCCATTTTTTTCATGTTATTTGTGTTCCGATGAGGCACTTAACTATATCCGATCGAGTTAATTTTTGATACACTTGTAGTAATCGACGAGCTCTACGCGGTGGACGTCTCCGATCGTCAAAGGGGCTGCACAGCACCTCCCCCAGTTCCAATATTTTGACACCTTAAGTTTTGATGGATGAACTTTTCTGATTTGGTTTTCTGATGGTGTACCTCTAGTTTTATTCGTGTGTTTTTTGGGAGTAAAAGACAAAAGCATAATGCAGTAATCAAATAAGAGTAGAAGAATATGAACATCTTTATTCTTTATTCTTTATTCAAAGACAAAAATCGTAGTTTGGCTTGCTTTAATATATTTAATGTTTATGTAATTTATTTATTTTTGGTTAATTTTAGATTATTTAGTCATCTTGACAATTGCAAAAACAGAAAAGATATGACCGAATAAAAAGTAACTAGTATAATTCAAAACAGTTCACAACAAACAATATTTTTTTAAATCTTATTTTAAATATCTCTAATTTTTTCATGTTCACTTCATATAGCGTAATTTTGTTATTTACTTACGAATCCGGAAGGAAATTCTTTGGCCAAAAAGTACAACAATTTTCACAAACAAAAAAATGGAAGAAGAGAGAGTAATAAGCGAAATTTATTAAACTCGAGGAGTTTGGCCAAGTGTCACAAGAAAATAATAAAAAGGTTTGTTCTCCAAGAGGTCGTCAAGTTGAACCTCACGAAAGTCAAATGTGGAAGTTTGCTAGTCGATAAATACAATGCCTTGGAAATGGGATCCGGGCGGGGCGTGCTGCGCAGCTATATGATGTGCAATCATGACCCTTCGTCTCGTAAATCAATGGTCTGGATTTTTTGAAACTATTCGCGCAAATAGTTTTTAAAAAAAGGATTCGGGGATCCTGCAGTGCGCCTCCGCACTACAGGGTTGTAGGGCGGCTAAAACTACATCGTTTTAGGTGTGCAAAGATTTATAATCACAACATTTTCTCTCTCTTGTGATTATGTCAAGTTTAACATTAATATTTTTATTTTTTTGTGGGCCTTTTAAAAATTTAGAAAATTGTTTGTGACTTTAAATTTGTACACAAGACAACTTTAGCTAATAAAATTCATTTATTTTGTAGAAATAAATTTTTACAAAATGTTTTTAGGCACAGACATTCAACAATACTATTGTAGGTGTGTTTTTGTAAGAAGTCCCCTAAATATAACAAGTGGCATAATTTAGAATTTCTTAACACAATTGGCAATTTACACATCTTGACTCTTATTCTTATACACAGTAACTCATTCTCATCTCGAACGGGCATCAGTTTTACAAAACCAAAAGCCCAAAAATTAAGAAGTTTAAAAATGTCTTTAATTGTAGACTCTTTGTTTTGAGAACCAGGTTTTAGGGTGAAAAACTTTTACTCCTAAAATAAAAAACAAACCAACCTCAATCTAAAATAAGTGACTTTTATGTGGAATTCAAAAAAATGCTGACATTGTGGAATTCAACAAGTAAAACTAGGTTAAAATGACGTAGTTTTGAGTGATTAAGTAGTAGTGTTCTCTTTGCACACCTAAAACGACGTAGTTTTGGCCGCCCTACAACCCCGTAGTGCGAGGCGCACTACGGGATCCCCGGATCCTAAAAAAAATCCAGACATTGATAACACAATTTACTACAACAAAAATCACTTTCCATAGCAGGCGAAAAATGCTATGGAAAATCATAGATAGCATTCCGAAGCATGCTGTTCTATCCCACGTTATTAAAATCTTGGACTTTTGATAGCATTCTTTACTAGCTATCTATTCTATACCTTTTATAGCATTCTCTGCCGGCTATCTATTCTACACCTTCGATAGCATTCTTTGCAAGCTATCTTATACTACTTTTTACAGCATGCAATGAATTCAATTGAAAGTAAATAATATGAACGCTACATTAGCTAATTTGTAGAACTTTTTTTAAATGCTATAAATACCAATATGCTGGTAGCATTTTTCATACAAAACAATTATAATTTCATATCGAGAAACTAAAATGTTACATTCCATTGAAAGAATGCTATGTTATTTTAGGTGCGAGCGTTTTCTCCACTCCTTTATTATTGAACGCTATATTTGCATCTCAATCATAGCATTCCTGAAAGAATGCTATTAACTAATGCTATAAAATGTGATATTTGTTGTAGTGTTTGAACAGTCAAAATTGCATAGCACATTGCACAACACATAGCTGTGCAGCACGCCCACTGCTTCCCTAGAAATTGAGTAGTTGATGTGTGCGCAAGTTAGTTCGGACACTCAATTGTAAAAAGAAATACTAGTGAAATTAATACTCCATAGACATGCATAAATGAAAATAAAAGGCCACTTTAGGGTGTTTCAGTAAGCTAGTTTTTTTAATAAACTGGTTTTTTACGGGTTTTTATGTGATGTATTATGAGAGAATGACATGTCTCGATTTAAAAAAAAAAAACAGTTTTTTGTTAGTAGAACACCCCTTTTTAGGGTGAATCCAAAATTGTGTCTTTGAAACAGCTCATCGTATCGGAAATTGAGACGGAATGGGAGTATATTTGTCAGTGTTCTAAATGGTGGGACTTCTTATTGAGATTTGAGACATGAATTTGGAACTTGATGAAGAATGCCGCGTGCTAATTAATTAGGTTTCGTATATGGTTCAATTTTCAAAACTTATTTTCATAGATAATAAATATTAGTAAATAGGAGTAGTAATAAAACCTGTAATTTTTTAGCTGAATTATGGTTATACCATTTGGCATTTGGTGTACACAATATGTCTATCAAACTATGTGGGTATCATTGCAGAGTCCCGCACTAATGATCAAAGCCGTTTAATTTAATTAAAATAATATTTTAACTGTTATTGTAATAAGTTAGATCATTTGAATATGGGTAATGGTTTAAGCGATTCATTTAATTTTGTCCTAATGAATTTATGGACAAAAATCGATCAAGCTAAATTGTTATCCCGGTGACCTAAGAAAATGTGATTAAACGACTCCAATCATTATAATAAACAAAATGGTGTATCTATAATTTTTTTCCATCTTGTTCGGTTTGGGTCTCGAGACCCACCCTGCACGGTCTCTAATAAAATTTTCTTTCTATCTCTCTACTCATTATCCCTAAAAACCGCCTTTAAAACCCAAACCGAACTCGTTTTTCGTGGCTGGGGAGACAGAGAGAGCAGAACCAAACCACCAAGGACAAAGGAAAGGACAATGAGGATCCAAAAAGGCTTCCTTGCCCATGTGCCATGGATTCAACAACAGATTTATGGCTTTTTTTTTTCAAAAATGACTGAACAACAATTTATGGCTGCTGCAAACCTTATTGCCCATTTTGACGGTTCACTGCGACATAGTACTGCATCACATGTACTGCCATGAATAAAAGTAAATACTTCCTCGTCCCAAATTTTTGGTCCCAAACACTATTTTTCGATGTCCCAAATTTTTTATCTCAATTCGAACCTAAGAGGACATTAGCTAATGAAGTTTCACTTTTACCCTTTCTTTCTTTGTGTAAGTGGATGTAATGATGATGTTTAAAAGGGTAAAAAGAGGAAAGAAAAAGTATGACACGTGTAATGATTAATGTATTTATATTCCCGTAATTAATTGAAATCCTTAAAACGGACTAATAAATTAGGATGGAGAGAGTATATTTAAGAGTGCAAATGTTAGTATTGTTATAATCAAAGCAAGACTCCACTCACTTTGATTTCTCATAATTTAGTGTTTTTTGGAATTAGTAAACGGAAAAAACATCTTGCATATGAATTATATTTTTGACTCTACTAGTCAAAAAAATTCGGCTTCACCCTGCCAAAGTGTACATCAATTTCGGAAAAAGTCGCGATCACGACTTCTAAAATTTGGAGGTCCTTAATTGGGCTTTAAATGGAGGACTCGGAAGCCGCGGCTTCCTCAGCGTACCCCATGAGCCAGCAGTATTAGGGCGGAGCTAGCCTTAAATTGCTTTAATAAATTCTACTATATTTTTGAAATTTGACCCCACAATTTTAATGATATTGCACCAAGTATGAAACAATTTCACAAAAGATACAAATTTGTCATCTTTTTAGAACTTGAATTTCACTAATCATCAATTAAGAAGTGTGGGTAAGACACACTGAATGCTAAAAAAAAGTAAGAATTTCAATACACATTTACAAATTTCTTTGCATATTTCATGAATATGTGGAGATATTTTTGCACAATTACCACCTCCCAAAGGGCGGTCAATCAGTAATAAATTTTTCCTAGTAATCATATATATGTATAGAGGAACTCTCTAGTCCGGGACTCTTCAGTCCGGAACTCATAGTTCCGGATCAAATTTTCATGATCCGAGCCGTCCAATGTGTTCAAAAGGTGTTTTCCAAGGTCCATGTAGGAAATCTTCAAAAAACAATACCGGGAATGACTTAATCCAATCAGTTTTCGCAAAACTGTAAAATATACAGTTTTTGCGAAAAACTGCTTGGATCAAGCCCTTCTCGGTATTCTTTTTTGAAGATTTCCCGCGTGGACCTTGGAAAACACCTTTTGAACACATTGGATGGCTCGGATTTTCCAAAAACAATTTTTAAAAGCATCAAAACACCTCAATCTGGGAAATCCGGGATCCTTGACTGGAGAGTACCCGTATATATATATATAGGAGGTGGATTTTCTAGTCCACACCTCCCGGAAATAAGAAAAACATGGCTTTTTTTGTGTTGCAAATTATTTTTGGAAAATCCAAGCCGTCCAATGTGTTCAGAAGGTGTTTTCAAGGGTCCACGCGGGAAATCTTAAAAAAAAAATGCCGGGAAGGGCTTGATCCAAGCAGTTTTTCGCAAAAACTGTATTTATATATTTTTGCGAAAACTGCTTGGATCAAGCCCTTCCCGGTATTTTTTTTTGAAGATTTTCCGCGAGGGACCCTTGAAAACACATTTTGAACACATTGGACGGCTCGGATCGTCAAAAAAAATTTTGGATCATGGAGGTCCGGAAACGGGAGGTCCGGACTAGAAGCCCTCCCATATATATATATATAGAGGAACTCTCTAGTCCGGGACTAGAGAGTCCGGAACTCATAGTTCCGGATCAAATTTTCATGATCCGAACCGTCCAATGTGTTCAAAAGGTGTTTTCCAAGGCCCACGCGGAAAATCTTCAAAAATAAATACCGGGAAGGGCTTGATCCACGCAATTTTGTAAATATGTAGTTTTTGCGAAAAATTGCGTGGATCAAGCCCTTCCCGGTATTTTTTTTTGAAGATTTCCCGCGTGGGCTTTGGAAAACACCTTTTGAACACATTGGACGGCTCGGATCGTCAAAAAAATATCGGGAAGGGCTTCAAAACGCTTCAATCCGGGATTTCCGGGATCCTTGACAGGATCCTCCCCGTATATATATATATATATATATATATATATATATATATATATATTTAACTTCCAATTAGAAAATAAGAAAAAAGATCAAGTATGCTTCTAAATATTGACTCCACCGCAAGAAATTTCCGACTCCGTCTCGCGCTTTAGATTGTTGGTTATGTTAGGTGGGAGATGTGGTGCATGTATGTGGTAGTTGTCTTCAAATTTCCTTGTGCCTGTGGATTTACTACCTTCTGGTCTCTCCAAACCTAACTTGAAAACGTGCCTGTGTTTTAGGCAGATCATGGATCCTTCAAAGAAATCCCCATGTTTTCTTCACTTGAGAAAAATGAGGTACTATATTCTTTGTCTTGGTTCAGTACTTTCTTACACCTTTCTATTGGTTGGCTCATATTTGCATTAAGGAGTATAACGCCTAATATTGGTCGGACCTTGGGGGGTGCTGTGCATCCCCTTGCACAGCACCGTGCTGCGCAGCCTCGTGGCGCGGCCGCGCCGGCATTTTTTTAGACGATTGGAGACGTTCACCGCGTAGAGCTCGTCGAGTACTACAAGTGTGCCAAAAATCAACTCAATCGAATATCCTTTAGTGCCTCATCAGAACACAAATAACTTGAAAATGTGGTTTTGATCTAGTGTTTGTGTCCATTTGTGTTCCATTTCTTTTCACGTTATTTGTGTTCCGATAAGGTACTTAAAGATATCCAATCGAGTTGGTTTTTGGTACACTTGTAGTACTCGACGAGCTCTACGCGATGAACGTCTCGGATGGTCGGAAAGATCCCGGCGCAGCCGCGCCATGGCTGCACAGCACCCCCCAAGGTATTGGTCCTACTTAGCAAGGCTGTCTCTGGGAGAAGGCAAGGAAGACTTTGCCTTGGGCCCCAAAATTTTATTGGGGGTGATATTAGTTTATCAAAAAATTCCCATTAAATAAGCGTAATGAATACTTTTATCGCTAAAAATGTAAGAAATTTTTTCTGTCTTTTGCATTATTATAATGATCAATACTTTTGTAAATTTAATCTACCCAATGTGAGAGTACTCCAATGGATTTTCTAAAATTAGTTTTTATACCATGTCCTAAAGATTATTTATGCACAAAAAATGTAAGTGAGTCCCCCATTCCCTCCTCCCTCTTCTCCTTCTCTCTTTCTATCTCTTCTCTTCACTCCCAACTCCCTCTCTAAACTTAGTTAATGTGGTAGGAGTCATACTAAAAAGCCATCCCTAGGAGCTTTTATAGGGAGCCCATTGAAGATCACAATTGAGTAAATGAGTTGCCAAATATTAGTAGTCTCACTTAAGAGTTATTTGACATGCCCACTGTGGATGCCCAATCATCCAGGGTGGGTATTGACCCTAAAGGAACAACATCCAAATTGTCCAATCACAGCCGTCCATGCTCAGCAATGAACGGCTCGGATTATATCTTGTCCAAACAAATCCAAACCGTCCGCTGCCGATCAAATCTGAGCCGTCCATTGCCAAGCACGGACGACGTGCTCGGCCCAACACGGATGTTGTCCCCAAAGGGACAGCACCATCCCCCATTCCCCAAAGATTATAACTTGAAACCTCCCAAGTGATATGAATTTCATTTGAGACTAATCTATCAATGCTTTGTTCCCAATTTAATTGGGCCCATATTGATGAACGCTGAGATTGGCTCTAGGGCAATAGTTGGCCTTGTTACGTGAGGTATATAAAAAAAATATATTTATACCAGTACTAATCCATCACAAATGTAAGTCAAAACATATTACAAAATCCGCTGATTTTTTTCTTGCTTTTTTGTTGGAATTTACCGCAGTTGCCACTGGGTTCTAATTTTGGTTGCACGTACATGAGAA
This sequence comes from Vaccinium vitis-idaea, assembly GCA_963854785.1. NCBI lineage: Eukaryota > Viridiplantae > Streptophyta > Magnoliopsida > Ericales > Ericaceae > Vaccinium > Vaccinium vitis-idaea. The sequence continues at coordinate 28,968,359 of OY978221.1, read as the reverse complement.
TTGAGATAATAGATAGGGCCGGGCATAAACTACATAATAACGAAACTTATGCATATCAAAGCCCTATTAAAGTTTCATTTCTGAAGTCTTTCCAACTAGCTCGTTTAAACACGGTAAAAAATGCTCGTTCATTTTTAGCACCTAAAAATGCTAGGGGTGAACAAAATAACCGTCAAACTGCGAATCCAGTCCAAACCGAAGGGTTTAGTTCACTTTTCTTGTAATGTGGTTTGGTCCCAGTTTTAAAAAATTAGAAACCGTGATAATGGTTTGGTTTGTGGATTTACGTTGACGGTTTTGGTTCCAAATTGATCCGATCCGTATAATATTTGTATGGATATATATTTATATATTGTGAAATTTGTTTAGATACAGAAAGTGAACTTATTTTTTTCCCTAGTCAATTACTAATTTCCTAATCTAATGCTTTATTCCATCACCCTATTCATTCACTTCCAAGATTAAATCCCTAAATTTCTATATATGGTAACATATTCCTATGATACACTAAACATGCACGGCTTGGACTTAGTCAATTGATTTCCTAATTTTTTTTGCTTGTTAACTGTAGAATCTAGTATTTCATTACATGGCCCTATTTCTTCATTGATTACTAGTATTCTACTCTATTTTAGTTGGTTGATATTAGTGAGTTTTCGTGATTTTAACAAAACTTATTTTAATACAGTTATGGGTTAACTTATCTACGTAATCTTAAGGAATCCGGGGGAGGCGCTGTGCGGAAGGTGTTGTGCGTCGTATTGTGCGGCAAAACTATGTCATTTTGCTCATTTTCTTGGTACATCCAAGGGCCATGTTTGGTTAGGGTATAGTGGGTTTAGGCACTTGGATTTAGGCACTTTGGGTTTAGGTTTAGGCATATTGTAGTGGTTTTTTCTTCTTCCAAACAGGCCCTTCGAAGCTATGGAGGTGTGCACAAAATCAAGTAAAACGACGTAGTTTTGTCGCACAACAAGTACCGCATAGCACTCACCCCGAATCCAGTTTTAAGTACATTAAATTGTTTATGAAGATGATATCTCATTTCAAGAGAGCCATGGTTCAAAACAAAAACCGAACCGTATTTTAATGGTTTGGATTTGTTTGGTTCGATGAATTTTATGGGGTTGGTTTGGTTCTCCAAATTAATACTCCCTCTGTCACATTTTAAATGTCCATCTTTCTATTTTTGGGATGTCCCAACATAAGTGCCCACTTTCAATAAATAACCATCAAAATATACCAAACTTTCAATTTTACCCTTAAAATGTACTCTTTCATTCCTAATTGATTTGATAGTTTTTGATATTCTTTTTTTTGGTGCTTCAGAAACTTAAAAAACAACAAAGAAAAACAGAGTCTTAAAGTTCATACAAGAATAAAATAGGAACTAGTCCCTAACATGGCTCCTACCGAGCCAGTCTTCGCGCACGAAAATGCGAACTGACTGAGGTGACTCTTCCGTCACCATCAGATCCTCAAATTGCTCCGCACCTAGATGAGCCAATTGGTCAGCACTAGAGTTAGCTTCACGGAAGATGTGTGAGAGAAGCGATTGAGTCCGCATAATAAGCATTCGAGCATCTCCATTAGAGTGCTATTAGGATGAATGGTAGTAGAGTCTCCATTGATTAGTGTAACTGCATCAAGTGAGTCTGATTCAACAAGAATGTTGTTGTAGCCTTTCTCGAACATGATGGTGAGCCCTCGGTAAATTCCCCATAATTCGGCCTCCAAGCTTGTTACAGCATTCAGCTTTCCATTGTACCCTAACAACCATTTGCCTTCATGATCCCTGAATAAGCCACCAAATCCTGCTTTACCATTGCTTTCATAAACACATCCGTCGGTATTGAGTTTCACACCAGCTGTCAAAGGAGGAAACCAACGAATAAGCATAGGGTTTGAGTTGCCGTTGAAAAGGGAGAATTTAAATGCTAAGGTAATCTCGGTAACATAGGATATGATGTTTCTGTGGCTCACAATGGTATCCATGTCAAGGTTTTCAAAACTTTTTTTATTACGATCTTTCTAAATTTGCCAAATGAATTACGATAAAAAGAGTTTTCCACGAAACATCATTCCCTATACTTTCCTTACCTTTCAACTTAAGGTAAGATTTAAACCAATCAATAGTTGAGCATTCAGAAATTCCCCTTTTCCAACGGCGATTAGAGAAACAATTCCAAGTGTCAATGGCTTTACTACAGCTGCTAAAGAGATGAGTTAGATCCTCGATACCGGAATTGCATCTAGGGCAGAGATTATAAGTAGCAATGCCTCTAAAGGCACACATCTGATTGGTCGGTAATCTATCATGCAAAATAAGCCACACAAACATTTTAAGTTTTTTTAGGGATTTTCTGCTTCCATAACCAAAGCCACCCAGTAGTATCATTATCCTCCTTGTTAAGCAATTTGTAAGCAATCGCAACAGAAAATCTGCCATTATGATTACCACTCCAGTGCATAGAATCAGGAACTTGAGAGAATCTGGGAATATGGATTCGAGAAATCTCATCCAGAGTTTGGGAATTAACAATGGGCCTGAGGAAGGAAAGGTTCCAATTGCCATTAGCATCTATGATAGCATTCACTCTCATCTCGGGGTCAATATGATTTCCAGGATATTTCTCAATAAGAGGCCCATTTCCACACCACCAATCAAGCCAAAGTTTCACAGTATCCCCATTACCAACGGACCATTTCATACCTTTCCTAAGAGTAGGAGTGGTATGGAAAATGCTCTTCCAAGTGTGGGAGGCCGATGGATTGGATGGCCAGTTAAAAAGATTACTATGATTTTTCAGATACTTATCCTTGAGAACAGTAGCCCAAAGACTGTCAGAGTTACTAGCTATGTTCCAGCCCAATTTAGTAAGGAAAACTTTATTTTGGGTTCTAGCTTTTTTAAGACCCAAGCCACCTCTGTCTTTGCTCTTACAAACTTGGTGCCAATTAATGAGATGCATTTTCTTAGTGGAATCAGTGTCCCCCCAAAGGAAATTTCTGTTAATCTTGTCAAATCTTATTACAAATAGAGATGGGCAATTCCATGGTCTGCATGTTATAACTGGGGATGGTAGAAGTGATAGACTGAACTAGAGTGGCTCTACCAGCAAGGTTGAGGTTCTTGGACTTCCAACCAGAAAGTTTGATTTGCATTTTTTCAATGATGAAATTAAAATGATTCTTAGAAACTCTGGAATGAAGTAATGGGACTCCAAGGTATTTTCCCAAAATCAGTAGTAACAGGTATGCCACTCAGCGCACTAAATCTTCTCGCCTTACTTCTAGGGACATTAGGGGAAACAAACAACTTAGACTTGTGAAGATTCACGGTTTGACCGGAGATGTTGCAGAATTGTTCAAGAATATCAATGATACCAATGCAAGTACTAATGTTAGCTTGTCCGAATAATATGAGATCATCAGCAAAAAAGAGGTGAGTCAAAGGGTTGGCATGTCGAAAGACAAATAAACCCTTCCAACCCCCTCTCTCAACTTTATCATTAATCATATTAGACAGCCTTTCCATACATAGCACAAACAAGTAAGGAGAAAGGGGATCTCCCTGTCTGAGTCCCCTTTCCGGAGTGAACTCAGGTAGGGCTTCCCCATTCCAGAGAATAGCAGTACTAACTTGGGAAACACAATCCATAATAAGGTTAATCCAAGCATCCAAGCTTCATTGAAGTTAAAATAATGCAACGTGTCTCTTAGGAAAACCCAGGAAATCTTATCATAAGCTTTTTCCAAATCAATCTTGAAAATCATACCACCCTTTTCCCCTTTTTTATTGCGAAGAGTATGCAAAATCTCTTGAGTGATGATTATGTTATCATTAGTGGAACGCCCAGGAATAAAACTGCTTTGGTGGGGACTAATGATTTTGTCCAGAAAAGGTCTGATTCTAGTAACGAGAATTTTGGTAATCGTCTTGTAGAGCGCATTACAAAGACTAATAGGGCGGAACATCTTAACGGTATCCGGGTTGCTAGTCTTAGGGATGAGAGCCACTAATGTCTTGTTAATCTCCGGAGGAATGATACTAGCATTAAAACAAGATTTAATAAACTCACAGGTCTTCTGCCCTACCACATTCCAATGCTTATGGTAAAATAAAGCGTGTATGCCATCCGGACCCGGAGCCTTAGACGGTGGTATGAATTTAATGTTATTCCATATCTCCTTGTTGGTAAGAGGTTTAGAAAGGCATATGTTGTCCTCACAAGAAAGTTGAGAGTGTGATCAAATGTCTTACTGAATTAACTGTGACAGTCGATGATTTAAAAAGGGATATAAAATGATTTTGAACCATGGTCTTAAGTTTTTGATATTCATATCATTATTAAATTGACAATATCTTTGTTTTTCATGATTTTGAAAACTTTGTATAATAGAATTAATTGAAATTAATCTATCAAACAAGATCCATATTGCATATTTTTTGAGATCCATGTTGAAGGGTATAAACAATTTAAATACATTTAGTTGATTTCACGGTTTTTAAGGTTACTTTTGGAAATTTAGAGAACAAATTTTAACTTCTTAAAAAGCTCGATTTCCCGTAGAGGACATTTAAATTGGGATGGAGAGAGTAATCCCTAGGTAGTGGTTTGGTTCTTGGTTTATTATAAAACCAGACCAATCTAGTCCATGCTTACCACTAACCAAAACCAAAAAATGACTTTTAGCGAAGTCACTAAAAACGGGAACTTCGCTGATTATTATAGTTATACGAAAACCACGAAATATGTGGTTAGATATGCTTTTCGAATAAAGATGTTATGTATACAGCTTTGTTTTCCTTATTAATGTAGACTTAGGTTTTTTTTTTTTTTTGATAGCATGAGTATACATTGCACACTGTAGTAGTATTTTATACGGGTCAGGTTTGATTTTAAGAAATATTCCTAAGCCCATCCAATTTAGGAAACAAACTCAAAAATTCGACCCAGCCCGATCCTATGAGCCGGTCCGACCCACATAAGAATTATGGGATCAATACTTGGTTGAACTATACAGGCTTACCATGTAGTTGGGTTGGGCTCTGGCCCAACAAAAAACTTTAGGACCACTCTTGGGTTTAACAGTTTTTAGGCTAACCAACGAGTCGGTGGGGCTGGGCCTGGCACCAAGCTAATACGGGTTACACACATTTGGTGTACATAAATGTGTTGTAACCCTATCAGGATTGGATAATTAAAGTTTTTTTTTAGCATTTCTTTAGTAAAAGGAAACCTCCCTGTTTGGATAGTCCAGTTTGCTCATTTGTAGGCTATTTTTGGATCCAAATTCACAATCCAAAGCCGTTGACTTTTTAGAACTTGTCGTAAATGTCAGCCTTGGTGAAAATCACATTGGTCGTATACCGGTTTAATATAATTTCAGAACACATTTATCATCTATTAAATGGGTTAAGGGGGTGTTTGGATACCTAGACTCCAAAAAATGAGTTCTCCTACAATGCATTTTCGGTTTTTAAGTTTAGAAAACAAAACGCAGAAATAAGGGGAAATTAGCTTTTTGACTTCTAATTTTTCACTTCTCCAATTTTGATTAACGTAAAAGATTTACAACATGTATTCTACACACATCTCCCGAAGACTATTCATGTTGAAAAATACATTTTGAACATATAAACAAAATACTCTCTACAGATTCGTAATAAATTATGGTCCTAATTTTAAATTAAAAAATGCAAAAAACAAAATGTAAAAAGTAAAAAAATGAAATTCCCAAACATCCCATAAATGGCTTCCGATTTGGTGTTATAATGTTTTTTGTTCAATATAGTGTACATATGTCCTCGAATTTTATCCACCGATGTTCGATCGACATGATTTTTGGCGTAATTGATTTGCTCGAGGAGCTCTAAAAAATTAATTATTCTTGTCAATGAAGTGGTCCGTACACATGAGTTATAAAACTGTTTATTTTAGGGGCTGTTTGGTAACGTTTTTGTTTTCTGTTTTTTGTTTATAAAAAATTGAAATCACAATCATGTTTATTTTTAAAGAAAACAAAAAATGAAAAACATGTATGGTAATATATATTTTTTTATAAATAGTTAAAAATGAAAACAACATAAAACATGTTTGGTTATATCATTTTTATTTTTTATTTTTTATAATCTTTCTCACTCCATTAGGAAAACAAAATTCACCTAAAAACGAATTAACACCACCTCCTAATTAGTCTTTAACTCATTAATAAGAATTTTATCATAGTCAACCTTCTACATACTCTCTCTCTCTCTCTCTCTCTCTCTCTCTCTCTCTCTCTCTCTCTCTCTCTCTCTCTCTCTCTCTCTCTCTCTCTCTCTCTCTTGTCAACATTAGTCTCTCTCTAAAATTGAAAAACACAAAAATCAGACGTTCAAAAAACTGTGCCTTCGTCTTCCTCAGCAATTTACCCCTCATCTTGAGAGGCGCCTTCGTCTTCCTCGACAATTTAACCCTCCTCCCAGCTCTCACCTTGGGAGTTGAATGACGTGATAGACCCAACAATTTACAAAGGGAATGTGAGAAAAAAGAAAAAAAATCTCGGTAATTTCCTAGAACACAACATATGCATCATTTCAGTCATGCATTCAAAAAATTCTTATTAATTTTTGTTTGAGGAAGGAAAGGCAGTGAAGGAGGTCGAATTTCGTAATTTGGTGGATCATCATTTCAGTCATGCATTCACTTGGTTGGATTGATGTCAATGGGAAATGGGAAATGCTTCTTTCTGCACTGGAGAGTTCTCAAGTTAAGAGAGAGAGAGAGAGAGAGAGAGAGTACCAGAGGGATCATTAGAGCGGGGCAAAATGATGATCGGGATATCAGAAATGTCGGGTTTCTCAAAAGTGAATTCGTTTCTCAAACGGCCTTGTTTTGTTTTAAAAACAATGCAAAACACCTTTTCTATGTTTCTACAAATTTAAGAAATTTTTAAAACGTTTATAATAAACAAAAAACATAAATATATTACTAAACACATTTTTGTTTTTAGTTTTAAAAAAAAGTAAAAACATAAACAAAAAACAGAAAACAAAAACGTTACCAAACGCCCCCTTAATGTTTACACTAAACCTAAATGATTCACTATTGAACTCATTTGGCTCATTTATTCGGAAAAGGAAACTTGTAGTTCACTGTCACATAGTGCGAATATAGACTATCCAAAAGTATTTTAACTGGTTCGGATTTTAACAAAATTTTTCAGTGGACCGGATTTTAACAAAACTTTTCCATGGAAGAGTTTTGTTGAGATCTAGTATATTTATTATTAAGACGGGCGGTCCGAATGTACCATACATAGCACTGCACTACAGGACCCCGTGTCACATTTATTCGATCATCGATTGAGAGTGTGAATAGAACCACTCAATAGCCCCTTCTGTTATCACTTACTCCCATAAGTTAGGATTTTCATTGTAAATTTTTTGATTGTTTGCTTAACATAGTAAAAATAAGTTCTATAGGCGTAGCTTTTTATAAGCTTTAATATGAGTTCTAACCGTTAGGTTAAAAAGGTTGTACACGGAGTAGCTTATTATTGAATAAATGCTAAATTTTCCTTAATGATTCGTTATAGGTACTTTAAATCAATGATTTTTTTTTTTTTTTTTGTATCTGTAACTTTTAAAGAAAAGAAAAGAAAAATTAGGGCCCTAAGCGATGGCTTGGTGGCTTTGGGCCGAGTTTGCGTGCACCTCAACTAACTCTGGAGACCTAAAGTAAACAACCTGGTAGAAAATAATATAATGGCCCTAGTTTCAGTGTAAATGCCAAATGGAAAAAACTATTGGCTTAGTGCTGTCCCTTGCCTTTGGAAGAGAGGGATAACTGGTGTTTGTGATGAGGGGTTTCAAGCCATGGAATTTGAGAATACTATTCTGCCATCTTAGATGATTATTAGCTGTGTTGAAACTGCCCTGTTGTGAAAAATATCAAGAAGTGGAAACGGTTTGATAATTTGGGTTTCCAGGAATAGACATGAATTGAATATCATGTCCTTTAACTTCTCCATATGCAACACAGAATACAAAACCCATGTTATGTTTAAAAAAAGTCTGCAACAAGAGATTCTTAAACTTCAAAATAAAAGACTTGAGTAAGTTTTCAGTTGATTCATATAAGCGTGGGTCAAAATATGCTCATACTGTTAAATACTGCTAAATTGGAAAAACTTGACTCAGTTTATGTCTATGGTAGGATGGTACAACCCAATTCAATTTGCATCTTGCCTGAGGTTCAGGTTCAGTAAGAAAAAGAGAACTTCAATGACCGGGGTCCAAGGTTAAATTCCTGGACCCATGCAGTCTGCTGACAGTTTTCATCCTCAATCACTCAATGTTGGTAGTTTAGCAGTTTGTAGGGTTTTTGTCAACCCCTTCTAATTTGCTGTATTCTTTTTATTTTTTGATTTTTGATTTTTATCTTGTCGTATCACTGAAACATGTATTAAGAGAAAACAAAACATTTAGACCCCGATCGTGCCACCATTTAGGATATGTTGCTTAATTCACTTTCCTCTTACTGGAATGATTCAAGATCCAGGCAAGAAAGATGGATACCTATGTATTCATTAGTTTTACTCCAAAGGGGGTGAAGAACTTAGATTTCCCTACCTGGGTTTGGGCTTGGATACAAGTTAATATATATCACCCATTTAAAGCTCTAAGGCAGAATTTATGAACTCTAACCAACCTGCTCACTTGAAAAGTCAGGAAACCTAACCATCTTAACTTCTCTCATGAATTCAATAAAAGCACAATGCTGTAAATGCAACCACCGACTTCAACCATTTAGGTATCTTTCTCTTTCTTATATTATAGAGTACGAGAAGGAGAAGATGAACGACGAGGAAAGAAGAAGAAGCAGCAGCATTAGCAGCAGCAGCAGCAGAAGCAGAAAAGGTCGCCAGGTGCAGATAGAGGTATAATGTACAGTCTTTCCATTTAAAAAAATATGGTACAGTGTTTAAATTTCTTCTGACAAAGTTAGGAATTATTGGTAGGCTTGTTCTTGCCCAAATTACTGACGCAATTTATTAGAATCCAGTATTGGTTGCTGACAAGCCTTGCCTTGGCAATTTACTAATTTGCTTAGATTCATGATTTGGATACACATGTTGGACGTCTAAGAATCCGGTTCGTGTAGTTTCCATTAAGTGTTTAAAATCCTGAATGAACAAGTTCTATTTTCTCGCTCCGATGGTGTTAAGTGTTATCGAGTTGTCTTAGGCCCATGCATATCATAATAGTTCTATGCTTGACTCATGAGAGAATTGAATTTGAAAATATGCTTGCCATATTGTCCAACTAAACATGAATTTCATACCATTATCCCCGAGTGTAGAGTGTCGGACATAAATATACATTTTGAAGGATCCACGTAACATAGCTAATTTGTACTAAAACTATGTACATGATTTTTTGATCATCAATGCGGTCACTGACTGTGAATCATCAGCATCTAACGTGATCTTAAGTTTTCCGTTAGCTGATATATTTCTTTTCAATTTGGGAGGGGAAGGCCCAAATTGACATTAGATGCGGTAGTACACAAGGATTTGAGTATATACTAGGTTTAAGCGATGAAGCAGCACTTGACAGAGCTCAATGGAGAAAAAAGATTCATGTAGCCGACTCCAATTGATTGGAACATAAGGCTCGGTTTGGTTTTGGTTTAATTGCTGTTTCAAAATCTGTTTTTCCAGAACATTTTCCATTTGGATTTGACAACTTGGTTGGGTCATGGATTTGGAACCTCGTTTTAAAACATTACTGGACAGCATCCATCTTCTATGAAAACAATCAGATGTTTTCGAATACTCGAAATGATAAAATCCTTTTTGCTTCAAGATAAAATGATATGAAAATGATATTGTGTTTGTGTTTCCAAAAATATTTTCGGAAGAAGTTCTAGAAGCTGATTCTGAAAACACCAATCTGACAGGGAATTCTTTTGGAAGATATCATTGAAGTAAACTTCTCTGTAGGCTAGTACTCTACGTGGGGCGTTATTACTTAAACTATAATGATGAGGAGTAAATTGACCATAGTCAGCTCATAAATTAGTGACAAGAGGACTGTTCATTAACTCTTTGCAATGAATTTTCACAACTCCTAAGCATAGCTATTTATTTAAGTTTTATGTGTTTGTTTTTGTTCACATTTTTATGGGGAAGTTTCATAGGCTTTCTTTACTTAGGTATTAATTGCTTCTTAATTCCAAGAAATAATTCGCTTATTGTAACGATTTCATAGCTTTCTCAATACACTCTAATGTGTTCAGATGCTTCATACTGTTCTCTATTCAGGTAAACCTTTGATTCCTTCATCCGTTCGTTTCGTTATTCCTGATATGTTCTGTTGATCTAGCATTCGCTTCAAATTCCCTTTCTGTTGTTAATAATTGGGAGTACTAATAGGAAGAAAAAAAAACAAATTGGCATAGCCTTCTTTTGACTACATTCGATACCAAGGGGAACTAAGACCTTACAAGAGCAAAAAAACGATGTGGTACGTGCCCTTATTTTCTAAGATATTGAGATTTGAGACTAGAGGCCTTAACAAATAGAAATTGAGAGGCTCAAATCAGACTTCCAATATAATCTGCTACAAAACCAGAAGATCCATGGATGCCTTTACGGAATGTGCTATTCGGTTCTTGCAAAAGAAAATAGACCATTACACGGGTAGAGAACTGGATGATTCGTGTACAAATTCATCGCCTTTCTATTCCTTAATCTGTTCATTGCACAGGTAAGATCCTTTTGTTTTCTTTCTCCGGTCACCGTTTGGCCAATTAGAACAATGAAATTCATAAACAAGCTTCAGTAATCCTCAATTTCGATTTTTTGAAGGCCATATTCTGGCAGACTGACGTTAGTTATTTCTATTAAGCTACGCTATATGGAAAGACTAAATGACCAAACACTTTTGTCAGACACTCGACACTTGACACTCAGATATTAGCGTGAGATCCATGTCAAACAACTAAAATAGTTTGACATTCACCTAGCAAGCTAAGCTTTAGTTTGATTTTCCTACGAATTATGTCTGGACCTCCTATACTATGCAAGTATGCATGAAACATCCAAAGAGACTTTGTGAACACTATTTATTCTGTAAAATAAAAGAAATGTACTACTAAAAGTTCAAATGATTGTAGATGCTTGCTGATATAATAATGAAATCAGTTTTCAGTAGTCTTTTTCTTGACAGGCCTAGGTGTTCAGTAATGACATCAGTTTTCAGCAAGGTTTTCAATAGCAGTAGTAGACTGTATAGCGGTAGCGGGAGTATCGAATGATAGTATGATACATAGCGGGAACTGGGTGTAGCGACTGTGACTTTGGTTAAAAAAATTTTGGTGCCAAAGCACCTGAACCAACCGTAGCGGTCGTGTATCGGTTATGAAAAATCTGATAAAAACTGATACGTAGCTGGAATCGGCTAATATGGGTGTGAATTTTGGATAGCGCCGTTATAACGGGGTGTAGCAATACCGGAGGACTGAAAGATTGGTAGCAGCCGATATTTAAATCCTTGGTTTTCAGTAGTCTTTGTCTTGACATGTCTTGTTTATATGAAGGGGAACCCCATCAAATGTTACAGCACATGTATTTGGGGGCCACCGCATGTATAACTGCACATTTATTGGTCCAACTCCAACCCAACCAACCAGTAGCACCGCAGCTATGCTGTAGTAAATATCCTTTTTTCTTTTTTGGTCTCTAGCAGTAGATATATCACTCAAATGATGATCATCTCGGCAATAAAACAAGTCACTTGAGCCTCTTAAAACTTGGTCCACATCCCACTTGCACCTGTAACCTGAGTTTTGAACTTTTATCTGCTAATGGTCATTAGGTACCCAAGTTCTATCGAAAGTAACCCAAGTTGAGCCTGGAGTTGGAAGATGAAACAACTCAGTCGACACCACACTCATTGGACACTTCTAGACATCTTACTATCAAAGATAGGTTTCGTAAACTTGGAAAAAAACATGTGTCTATCGATTTGAGAAAGGCTTGTAACACGTTACAAGTTAGCAATAGAATCATGTATGAGTATAATCGTTTAGTCAATAGGAATTTTTTCACCTTACATTCTGTTATCATATTCTGGTTAAAGGTTCATGCACATGGCTACACAAATTGCTTATCCAGCTTTCCTCATATATGACATTGAACAAGTAAATGCATCAAATTATATGTCTACTGAGTATCCTCCATGTGTCCTGTCCTAGATGGCTATAACTTTGGAAAGCATTCATGTTGACGTGTTTGTATCATCTCATGTGACACAGTCTGTGCTTGATAGCCATGAAATTATAGTTCATGTTTCTTAGGGCTACTTCTTTGTGCTAGTTTAATTACCAGTCCATCAGCAATAGGCAACAGAAATTGCATAGATATAACAAAGCTACTACAAATTAGAAAAACTAGAAAACGAGACCAGCGTTGTTCGTTAGTTAGACTAAGCTACCACAAACAATTCGACTACAAAAACCTCTTCTAAAACCACATACATATCCTGACCCAAAAAGAAAGGTGAATGGGAGTTCTAAGTTATCTGAGAAGGTCTTTGTTTACATTTTACCACTAGCAGCAAAAGTCAATTCCCGAACCTGTAACCGTTGCAGGGTGGTGAAATGCATTCTTTTTGTAACAAACACCACAAGGCAAGGATCATTAAGGTGCGTTCTTGACTTCCTTTGTTTAGTGACACATCGTAAACACCTCTGTGTTTTTGGTCTTCTTGATATTCACTGCAGCAAAGAGAGAGAACGAGGATGGGAAATGAGTTAATATCTGTCAGCCTTCTCAAACTTCAACGAGGCATGCTACAATGCACACCCCCCATATGAGATTTTGTGGCTTTAAATCTGAGTTTTGTGGCACTAAATATGAGATAATATGAGATTTTGTGGCACCAAATATGAGATTTTGTGGCTCCAAATATGAGATGGCATACGGTATGCACCCCATCCAAATGGACGGCTGAGATTGCGCCACGTATGACGTGTGGGAATTTGTGTATATCGATATGAGATTTTGTGGCTCCACATATGAGATAGTGTGTATATCGATATGAGATTTTATGGACTCCAATATTTATTGTTGTGATTACCGATATGAGTGTTTGTGGCTCTAAATATGAGATTTTGTAGCTCAAAATATAAGATTTTGTGGCTCCAAATAACAAGTCGCATTACTGTAGCATTACTGTAGCAATCCGCATGAGTCCAAATATGAGATTGTGTGGCTCCAAATATGAGATTTTGTGAACATATATGAGATTTTGTGACTATTCATATGAGTGTGCATACCATATGCACTTCGTATCTCCAGCCACAAAATCTCATATTTAGAGTCACAAAATCTTATATTGAGTAAGTGCACATTGTAGCATTACCCAACTTCAACATCATAAACTACTACGATTTGATGCCCTGAACCTAGAAAGAAGCATTGATATGGACTAGACTCGTATAAGCTAGGAAACGAAGTTTGTAAAAAAGTGGGAGTTAGGACAAGCGCCCTTTGGAAAAAAAAAATACTTTTAGGTATTGAAATCACAAAATAACTTCATACTTATTCCACAACTAAGCATCCATGACATTTGGGATCTCCTTAACTTTTCAAATTGCATTATGATCTCTGACACCCTAATTGGTATCTCTTTTCTCTTACATGTCCTGCTTTATATGGTAATAAGAAATTGAGCGCCTATCTGAGCTTGGCTGACCGGGCCACACTTTTTGGTGTCCCAAATGTGATGGACACTAGCTTGTATATGACACCTGTAGGTGCGTCGTGCTTCTTAGCTTTTATCCAAATGGCAACAATGATGTAACATAACTAGACTGGTTTAAAGATCGACTTACCTTTATAAGACGTTTTCGTCAAACATTCTCACTGCCTACAGCACTTTTAATCCGTTCAACCGTGCATTTGATGAGACTGTTAACCGTTGCCACTGATCCAAGAGAGAGCTTTGCTGTTGGAACTGAATCAACTAAGATCTGAAACGCAACAGTGAGTAGCGATCCACTGGATCCGTCTTCTGGAACTCCTCCTCCGTGATTTGTTGGCCCGTCAGGAAGTATAGCGAAACCAGAAGGCAGCAGGGCCACGTAATCAGGGTCTCCACCACTTAACACCACATTCATGGCAACAATATCAACAGGAGCGTAAATGACATAAGAGCCGGTGGAGTCTGTGCAACTCTCTTGTAGAATCAGCATGTTGCTCTGGCTTGAGTTTGCACTCTATGGTACATCATTTAGATTTATCAGTATGTTAGTTCAATTGATGCACCTATTTCTGGTATATGATTATGAGCTGGCTATATATGGTGAGAATATTTGTGTATGACTTACATTCACACGCAGTAGGGATACTGAGTTGCCAGGATCACGGCCATTAGCAATGTGTGCCATTTCTTGAACTAGGCCACCATTTGATAGGATATCCCACTGTATTAAAACATTGCAGATAGTTGTTAGGCACCAGATAATATGGAGGTTAAGAAATTGTAGACAAGCCCGTTATTTTTGACTATTTGGTCAATGATTATCACTTGAAATGTAACAAGAACAATAGTGGATTACTAATCTTCCTTTGTTGTAAATTACAGGGGTAATCCGCAACTGTATTCAGTTCTATCAAGAGAAGCAATAAAATCCAAATGGTTTGATTCATACCTCACTTCTCGAATTCTCGTCCCGAAGAAAATCAAACACTCTCTTTGGTGGAACAGGGAGCCAAAACGAGGTTGCAGCACTTAGCACGATACCTGGAGGCCTGCCGGGGTCATCCATACTCTTTCTGGTCATAACCCTCACATCATCAGCTCCACTTCCCGACAGTGTCGTCCATGCGTGTGCTGTGGAAGCTCCAACACCAGTGCAAAAGCTCATAGCCATTCTCTCAGCCAACTTCAACATACTCTTTCTCCCCTCTGGACTTGTTATCACTGTGAGGTAAATGAAAATACTCATGTCAAAAGGTCCTTTACCTTAGTAATACAGCTAATTACTCACCCTTTTTGAATTTGAATCCATGTTTGCATTTTTTAAATTAAATTTAAAATGTTAGATTCAATTAAGTCTTTCCTTATGCCCTTAGCGACAACGAAGTGATTTTATTACCTCCAATATCTCCTGCTGGTATGTTATTAGCCATTGCACTCGCGAGACGTTCACACTGTCGGTCCAACGTAGCCACCCACCGTTTTGCCCCGAATGCTAAACCCGAATTCACTAGTGGCCTGTATATGTTGTGAACCGCTCTATCGTCGACTTCGACATGTTCCACCCATGTGACCTAGGAATTTGAAAACCCAGATTTTTATCCAGTTACATAACCTAATTGCAAATGTGGTAAAAAAAAAAAAAAAGGAAGAAAAAATTACCTTTGAGTAACCATTTGGTACTTCTTGAATGAGGCAGCCTGACGGCCGCCTTCGGCACCTGGTTATTGCACTAGGCCTCAGATTGTCCAAAGAAACATCAACTACTGCCCAGGTTCCATCAGCATGCTGTTTGCAATACCTTACAAAGTAATTTTCTCTTGTTGGAACTAGTGGGGAAGGGACTTGGTACTCTGCTGTCATCTGAAATCATTTAACATGTTAGTATTTTACATTAATCAAAGTTCATTGAGCCAAATATGATTAGAGCTTTTGTCAATAATCTTTTCTTATTGATTTATGAACTGTTTTTAAGTACTTGGGTTGCATATTTGCATACCACTTGCAGAGCTCCATTGTAGTTCCCAGCCACTCCTGTTGATAGGACTTCTAAGGTCACTGCTCTTGAAACAACGCCAGAAAATACATTTGTCCATTGATTCTGTGCAACATGTTATGAAATTAAAATGCCGAAAAGTAAAAGGGCTAGAAAATAAATTGGAAGACGGGAAATAAAAGTCAAATATATATTTCTGCATGCATTTGATTAGAATAAAGAATATTGCAAAGTTCCAATTTATCCACTGTTTGCAGGACACAGGAATCTAATTTTATAAGGGAGCCAAGTAAGCCAGCTAATCTGTACTCATTTGCCTCATAAGATACACAAACAGACTCCTACCAGTGAGTCTTTCGCGCAACTCTGTGGCTGAAATTATACGGGAACAGAGGTATGCTGGCATTTCTTTTACAGTTGATTTAAAGTTTAAACTCATTTACAAGCACATGAAATGTCAATTTCCTCTTTTTTCATTACATTTTTTTACACCTTGGCACGGGGTCCTTGGTCGCAAAACTTCCTCTCGTGTCCGAATTTAATTTTATTTGTTCAATTGAGTCTCAAAACTGACCTTCCTCTCGTGTCCGAATGTAATTCTAGTTGTACAGTTGAGTCTCAAGATTTTGTAGATTTTCATTACATCGTGCGACTACATGTTTCATTCGGCCAGGGAAATAAGCATTTATTCATGGAGAAAAAATAACATATCATTAACCATAAGCAAACAGACTGATTTTCAAGAAATGATGCCATAAGTTTCAAAAAACAAGCCAACACTAATCTTACCACATCCATAAGAATCTCCACAAGGTTAATATGGTTCATGATAACCACTGCAGATTCACGAGAAGCCTCGGATTTAAGCCCCAATGGTTTTGGCCCAATTCCCCGAGGGAAGGTCCGGAAGTACTCTTCTTCACTCAAAACCTCAGAGGAGTCATCTGGGCTTGGGATCCACAAGGGCTCCCCAGCTTGAGCCATTCTGATGAGTTCTTCCATTGCTGCAACTGCAAGCTCAATGACCATGGGCTTGTCTGCTTCAGTTGGTCCTGAAACTGACCTGAGAAGATCGCCGGCCCCATATAAGTCCGTTACCAGCCCAGAAGTATGCCCGAAATTGCCCGGCCCAATGTCGATCGATCGTGCTGGTCCTTGAGGGTATGAGTGCATTGGCTTCCCAACGTACTTTGCAGCAATCCCAGATATCCTATCAATCTGTCAACAAATGATCCATAGTTTCTTAAAAGAGCGATGCTACGTAAAATTAGGATAGAGATTTAGGCATATAATGTATATCGATATGCCTAAATCTATATCCTTTTAGGCTTTTGGATAACTAAGGTGTAGCCTTGCTTATTTGCACGATGCCTAATTTCACTGCCAACTTGCAGGAAGCTCTGTTAAAACCGGAGCAAAGCTCCATATGGATTGGCTGGTGTCTTTAGGCTATGTAATCAAATAATCACATGAATACATATCACAAATGTAAAGTATGTACAGTACATATATATTCTTCTAGTAATATTGTTAATTACCTCTTCTCTAAGACGTGCATTTTCGATCCTCAAATGCTGCTCATCAAAGGACATCTCCCCAATGGAAGCTGGGCCCCCACAGTTGGGACAAGAAGCATTGCTGAGGGCTTCTTTGTACCTTATGTTCTCCGCTCGTAGCTTGTCATTCTCGTTCCTCAGAGCTGTGTTCTCATGCCTCTCATGTTTTGCCTGCATATATATATATATATATGTATGTCAATCATCATCATAAATTAATCCTAATTAATTAATTAATCCATTCCCCCACTGGAAACGCTTAAGTACCCATCAAAGTTTACTTAGAAAAATGCCCAGAATTTGAAATCAAATTTGAGCCACTGAATTTCAAATTCTGGGTAATTTTTGGACACTGTTTATGGGCATGTAGCATCGTTTATGGTAGACACAAAAATATAGTTGTTTAGCAAATTTTTTTACAAAATCTTATTCCGGAAACAATTTGCAAGACACTTAAAGATGTTTTTAGATTTTAGAAAAACTTTTTCCCTAAACCCCCAAAATGATGAAAAAAATTGAAAAAGCTAACTCTAACCCAAAGAAGAAAAAAAAAAAAAAAAAAAAAACACGAACTGTAAGTCTGTAATGGATAAAATTTGACTTTAACACCTTGAGGCTATTTGTGCTGCGGCTGCTACCACTTTGTGCATAAAATGGGGAATAAAAAAAGGGAAGTATATCTTGCTCTTCAGACCCACTAATTGGGCGTATTTCCATTTTGAACAAGGCCACAAGGGGGAGTCAGGAAAAAAAAAACCTATAGTTTGCAACAACATATGACATTGAGGCTCCGTTTGTTTGAGTGTAAAACATTTTCCTAGAAAATATTTATTAGTATTTTGGTGTTTGGTTGCACAAATTAATGGAAAAACACTTGACATGTAAAATATTTTCCGAAAATGACTTTTGATAAAATTTCCGGTAGATGTTTTCCAAGCTTGGGATCCAGGCTCTTCTTCCCTTGTCGAATGAGGAGTCACGATTTATGTCTACTGTCTAAACATAAAGTACCCCAACTCTCTCTGTCTAAACATAAAACACTTTACGTGTAAAATATTTTTCACCAATTTGAGCAATATCATTTTACAAGGAATTTTTTTTTTATTATAAACATTTTATATTGAAACAAACGAAGCCTGAAAATCTATTAGCACGAAAGATAACTGAGCGTCTTAACCACCAAGCAAAACCCGTGGCCTGTGGCGAAGGAAAATAAAGATACCAAATACTCTTTGTTCCATTTTGTTTGCTTCTTATAGGAGACCGTACGTATCATCTTGAGTTCTTGACCCTAACAACTCTCTAACACAAAATTTTTAGTCTCACTTTTAATACTTTTTGTCAAGTAACGTTCTTAGAGAATGTCAAATACTAATGCTCTAAAAGAGTTACCTTCATTTGTGTGCGCTTGTTTTGGAACCAAAATTTAACTTGCAAAGGTTCTAAAGATAACCGACGGCCTAGATCTTTCCTTTGCTTATCATCCGGGTGAGGACACTCCTTGAAGAATCTGTTACAAACATTCAACACAACCAATTACAAACAAATCATACGCCTATAATATTTCTTTCTGTTTCCAACAATAATATTTCTTTCTATCCCCGTGACTTGAATCATTTGACTGTCTGCCCTAGCTCATTGCACCTTACGATTGGCAAAAATATCGAAAATATACATATTCCGAAGGCATGATTGTGTGCTTGTCAATGTGTTAGCATATAGATAGTGATATTTGGGAGAAAAGAATATGCGTTTTCTCACTCTGATGCTCCGTTTGTTTCAATGCAAGAAACTATTTAATGAGAATTTTTTTATAAATTTCTCACAAAATAGTTTCTTGTCGTTAGAACCCTGCAAAGAATGGTGCTAGCGACTACGGCAGTCATGGTGGTTGTAGCAGCGATAGTGGTTGGTGGGGGCAGTAACAATGGCGGTGGTGGTGGAATGGCGGATGTGGTTGATTGGTGGTGGTGATGGTCGTTTGTAACAACTGTAGTACTGCTGCCAGCTGGTCTAGAGAATATTTTCCTCTTTGAATAGTATAAGGTGTCTTCCATCAAAACGAACTAATTTTCTTTTGACTATGGAAGCACATTTATTGTTGGCTGGTGTTTTTGCTCACACCAAATTTCAGTAGAACCAAGCCTATTTCAAACATATATATTTTTTTCCGCCAAAACAAACGGAGCATTTGAGCATTACACATCAAGAACATACTAAAACACAATACGGGGAACGCTTACGCTTCCATTTCCTGGATCTGATGTTGCGTGTGACGGTGATACCGCTTCTTTTTGTTGGGCCGTTGGTTGGGATCGGGATCTTGATCTTGATCATCATCACCAGACAAGGGGGCTTCCATAATATCAGTACCGGATTTGCTCTCAAATTCTTCGTCTCTTAACATCTCCATTTCGCTTTCCGGGGTTTTGTGTATCATGTCTAGCAAATGGTGACTATCAAACATGTTTGGCTGAAACATCTTCACAAGATCCTTGGGTTCCCCAAGCTGTGTTTCTTAATCTACCAAAAAAGGTCAGTGAAAATCACTAATATGTTAGTTCACTGTCTAAAAGCCTGTTTGGTATGACAACATAATTGCTTATTATCAAGATTCCATAAGATGTTAACCAAATAATCCGCCCTACGAAACAATGCATAAACATACCGGAGTTCTTCATTCAGTTTTCAGTACATAATAATAACCGTTTAAACAGCGGAGTAAACCCTAAGTAAAATTTATGAGTGAGAAGCTGCAAATGGGGAAGTAGATTAATTATTTTGGGGCACTGATATTTCTCTTTTGTCAAACATACCCAAGTGGAGAAAACATACAGATCTGAAAATAATATGCATCTACTCATAGATTCTTAACCTCTAAGGCTATGTTTGGATCTCAAATTTATGGAGGAAAAAGAAAATATGAGAGAAAGAAACTTGTATCCACAAGGAAAATCCCTTTACCCTTTCATTTTTTCTTCACAAATGTTTCTAGAAAATCAAGACTTGTACTCCTTCCGTTCCAAATTAAGTGGTGACAATTTGGAAAGAAAAAAAAAGGGCAGTGGGAGAAGGGACACAAATTTTTGAGACAGAGATTTAGGGGTTTCTCTCTCTGCAAAAAGAGCTCTAGTGGTTCAATCGAGGTTGATTTTTCTTGAAACATTTTATAATGTATCAAATGCATTTCTCAGTTAGAATGGAAAATTGGAAAGGAACCACTTTTACATGCAAACAAAGAGAGTTAAAATTCAATGTATGAAAGTAATAGCCTTGATTAATTCCTTACCTGACTGAGAATTAGCTCTGAAACATCATTTTTCGGAACAAAACCCTAGAATGTGATCTCTCTCTCTCTCTCTCTCTCTCTCTAGAGGGGGAGGTTGTTGTGAAGGAAATGAGAGAGGGTTACATGTAGCAACAAAACTACGGAGGACTTTTGGTTAATTTTGGGAATATTTTTCAAATAAAAAAGTCCAACTTATCCGAAAGGTGTTCAAAAGGGCATTTATTATTTATTTATTTATTTTGAGATTAAAAAGGGCATTTATTTCACACAGCTAATTTTAGAACAAGGTTTGCCTGTAAGACTGTAACGCCAACTAAGATCTCGGCTGTGTCCAAGACTCTCTCTCTCTCTTCTCTCTCTCTCTCTCTCTCTCTCTCTCTCTCTCTCTCTCTCCCCATGTGAAGATCAGTATATGTATTTTTCAGTTTCCCATTTTAGTTACTCTGAGGAAAAAGGGAAAAAATCAACAAATTTTCAAAACCTATTTTTGTGACATTCTTTGGAAATAAGCCCATTTTCCAGATAAGCACAAAAAATATGCTTTGAGCTTGAACCCTATTTTGTTTTGGGTATGTAAATAATTAACCTGGTCTGGTTGTAGTTTTCAGAATCTGTTTTCTTTACCAGTTTTTTGGGGTAAAAGAAAAAAAGAAAACAGGAGTACTCATTTTCAAATGATTTTTTTTTCAAGAAACCATTAAACATGTTTTTGAAATCATTCATCTAGAAAAAATAAATGATTATATATGAATGTGAAGAGCAATTTTAATTTTTTTTGGTAAATGAGTATTTATATTTTTTAAGAATAAGTTTTTTAAGAGGTGCTCTCAAAACCTCATTTCATAAACCGCACCCAATCTCGCTTTGTTGTTATTTCCTCTTTGAGTCCTAGCATAATACTCCTATGATTCTCGCGGTGTGTGGTGCCAGTTCGCTGGTTTGCTCTTGCTCCAGTATGATGCCTCGTATTTATAGAATCTTTTTAATCTTTGTAATTTATTTTCAAAGATTAATAAAATCTCTTTTGCGGTTCAAAAAAAAAAAAAGAAAAGAAGAGAAAAACTACAACCAAATTTATGACTGATCAGTTCGTCTACTTTCTGAACAGTTGTTGTAAACTCTCTTAGAATTTGAAGAAGTGAAGGGCAGAAAATTAGGGTCTAGTGATCAGTGACTTACATGGGTTGGAACTTGGAGCTTCAGCAGAAGTAAACAGCAACCCAGTTTTATTTAGGGTTAAACCAACTGAGAGAAGACCGACCCCCGGATCAGTTCTCCAAACAATTGGGTAAACGGAAAACCACTTTTCGGAGGCTACAAGGGGGGTGGTTTTGGTTGGATGAAGGGCTGTTTTGTAGGCGGTGGTTGTTATGATTGGAACTTTTCTTGTGAAAAGAATTTAAGGGTGTACTTTTTTAGAGGTGGTGGTTGTGGTGGTGATGTGAGAGAGAGAAAGAGAGAGAGAGAGAGAGAGAGTAAACGGAAGAGAAAAAAAGAGTGAAGATATAAACAAGAGAGAGAGAGGAGAAGGAGGAGGAGAAACAGGTGGAGAAGATGTGGGGGAGGGAGGAGTTATTGCAGAGCGTATAGAGAAGGTGCAAATGCATTTAATGGTGGGCTGGACGGTGTTATTGCTCTCTCCCTCATAGAGAGAGAGAGAGAGAGGTATATATCATCTGATGTGTATAAATTTCTACTATAGGGTGTATGGTGAAACGACTTATGGCTTCTTAACTGCTCTCAACTTTCACTGATTCACTCCATGGTGAGTATTAGTGTTTTTTCTTCTGCTTCTTGAAAGAGAATAAATTCCGTCCACCTGCACTGCCATTTTGTGGGCTCATCTTGCGTTTATTAGAGTAATCTCAACCGTTTATCTTATCGTAGGTCTGGCAAAGTAGTATATCCACGCAAAAAAAATTATCTTAACAAATATTGATAGATATTTCAAAATTTGAATTTGGGTTTGTAAAATGAACGGTCTTGCCAATAATTATATATATATATATATTTAAACTGCACACAACCCACTATTTTATAAACCAAAATTCGATATTTCATGTATCTATATCGATATCTAATCAAGTTGATTTCTTACTTAGGCATAGTTTTCCAAAAGATTTTAGCAACCCAGTTGTCAAAATCAACCATGATTTTAGCAAATGAGTTCAGCAGGTGCTAAAATTAACTTTTTGAAATAAAAAATGAAGCAGTTCCGTGTATCGTTCTTCAAGTTTTTCCGCACCAAATTAAAGTACTCCTCGTGTACTTTAATTCGGTGTAAAAAAATTGAAAAAATAATACACAAAAACACTTAATTTTATGATTTGAAATAACATGATTTTAGCACCATTTGAAGTCATTTGCTAAAATCATGATGATTTTAGCAACTGGGTTGCTATATTTTTTTGGAAAACTATGCCTTAGAATATTACTCTGCAGGCCCCACAATAGATGGCGGTCAGGTGAAAAGGATTTATCAGTTCTTCCAAACTACCAATCTGTCCTTGCGTTAAACGAACCAACTTACTCAAGTTCGATTCCTATTCGGCAAGTTCAAAAATTGTTGTGCTTGAAACCGAATACGAATTAGCACAATTTTCTTTTGTCAAACACTGAGAGAGTACAAATGTAAATTAGATTAAATTGGAAAAACTCACAAGCGCGAAGGTGGAGAGATTCAAAACAAAGTCTAAAATCACTATACGACCAATCAAACCAATAGCTCAATGAAAGGAAGAAATAATGCAACAGATACAAGGAGGATAACATCTCCACGCAGGTGAGACTATTTTTCATCGGGTACCGAATATGTGGTTCCCTATAATTCATAGTCAAATCGTGCGCCCACACACCTATATTTATATTACAATACAGAGCGGTTTTTGTCTCAATCATATTTTTGGTCCCAGTGATCATATTACATTTTATCCCTCTCTCAGCAACTCACTCACTCCCTCTCTCTCTCTCCACCGCTCACCACAACCGAAATTTCGAACCACATTCTCTCTCTCGCTCTCCCCTATTCGAATTCAAACCACATTCTGTCTCACTACCTCCTCTCCTTTCCCCCTTTTTGAAATTTGAAGGACCATAAAGAATAAGCATGGGTACGGGCACGTGTGTCGATTACTCAGGCACGGACACAGACATGCATTATTATACGTACATTCAAACAAATTGGGCCTATGGTCTAATACTGCTTTGTAATAGTATAAAATTACTGCTACATATTACTTCTTTCATTCCAAATTGTTCGCCCTCAACGAAAATAGTGCAATTTTTCTGATTCAAAAATAAAGTACCTTCGTACATTATGTTTTGAATTTCTTTGCACTAGTGTAGGAGTACTTCATTATTTTAATATTGTGTAAAGAAATTCAAATATTTATGCAAGAGTCCAACAATTTTGAAGTAAGGGAGTACTATAAGGCTTATATATAGCCATTGACACAACAAATTTCTCATCATTGTAGAGCAAAATGCTTAATAGGGTTAGAAAACCACACAAATTGTGTTCTACCAAAGTAGGCATAGTTTTTCAAAAGATTTTAGCAACTCAGTTGCTAAAATCACCATGATTTTAGCAAATGAGTTCAGTAGTTGCTAAAATCATGGTATTTCAAATAAAAAAATTAAGTGTTTCCGTGAATTATTTTTAGCACTTACTGAACACATTTGCTAAAATCACCAGATTTTAGCAACTGGATTGCTAAAACCTTTTGAAAAACTTTGCCTTAAGTCAATGTCTCGAGTTCACAAGCTGTTCATTGCCTAATGTTTTGGCATTGATAAGTAGATAAAATAAGCAAAACTACAAAAATGAGTTAGTTAAAGTGATTGTACGACAATGATGCTTTTAAGGTATGTATATATACCTGATCGATACACTTAAGGGTAAGATGATCTGTGATCGATGCAATATATTGGATTTTTTTATTTTTTTATTTTGCCTAAAAGAAATTGATGATGTGTCAGTGTCACATCTCCAAATCATCGACAGTATCTTTAGAAAATACACATATTTAATTAAATTTTGTAATCACTCTCATTATCCTAACGGTTAATTGTGATAATTACCTGACCATTTTTTTTTCCAAATCTACCTGACCATTTAACTCAAATAAATCATGTTATTGCAGATTCTCCTGTGTATTTTATTTTTTGGTTGATAGTTTAGGATGCTTGGATCAACTTGCGTGCACTTTAAATAATTAGTAGAGATTCAATCACATTGTCCAATAGCGAGAAGTCCAATTAAGACCGGAACAAAGCCCTTAAAACAAAAAAAGCAGACCCATTGGAGTTGATAGCACACTTCCCAGTGTCCCCATCAATTACAAATAAATAAACTTTTTAAATGGTAAACTTATCTCCAAGGTGAAATAACAGAAATGATTTGATGTCTTTATTTACTTTGTGAAATTTTTTTAGTACTACTATTACATGTGAAATTTTTTAGAAATGGTCCTTCTATATTTACATGGAATTCAAGGGCAAAATTGTCATTTCCCCTCACAGAGATATGAAATTGATATTTCACGCAAACTAGAGGGACCATGTCTAAAATTCTACTTTACTTTTCTTATATATATATAATGTCCTTATCTAGTCCGGTATCCCTAATTCAGGGACTCATAGCTCTAGGTCAAATTTTTATGATCCGAACTGTCCAATTTGTTTAAAATGTGTTTTTAAGGGTCCCCGTGAGAAATCATCAAAAAAAGAATACCGGAAAGGGCTTGATCCAAACAGTTTTTTTATAAAACCTTCTATGCACAGTTTTTGTGAAAAAGCTGCTCAAATCTAGCCCTTCTTGGTCACTTTTTTATGATTTCTCCCGGGGACCATTAAAAACACGTCTTAAACACATTGAACGGTTCGGATTATGCAAAAAAATACACATATACACATTTTATCAAAAATGGCTCGGATCAAGACCTTATGGGTATTTGTTTTTGATGAATTCTCACGTTAGATTTGAAAAACACGTTTTAAACACATTTAACGGTTCGGATTATCGAAATTTGATCCCAAACAAAAAATCCCGTACCGTAGAGTTTAAGAGAGCTCTTATTGGATATTTCCTCTCTTTCCCTCTCTCTCTCTCTCTACGGTACGGGATATGTAGGATCCCCTTCCAATAAGAGATCCCTCATTTTATATAAAATGAGGACCAAACCATTTTTCACTTTTCGACGATCCGAACCGTTAGATGTGTTTAAAATGTGTTTTTAAGGTCCAACGCGGCGTATTTAACAAAAAACGATCGGATGAAGCCCTTCCGGGTATTTTTTTTGGACGGATCCTCGCGGTGGACCTTAAAAACACATTTAACGGTTCGGATCGTCAAAATTTGGTCGGGAAGCATGAGGTCCTCACTTTGGTCCTCATATAAGGGTCCTTATTACAAGTTTCTTGTATATACTCCCTCCGTTCCAAAATAATGGTTACTTTTGGGTAGTCGTGTCACTCAAACAATTGTCTATATCTCACAATTTATAACATTTTTTATAATTAAAAAAATTTTGTTTAATAAAACTAACTGATATCTATCAAACAAGATCCATAGGATATAAAAAGTATTATAAATTAGAAGATATAGACATTTTTTTAGAGGTTCTAAATAAGGAAAGGTAACCATCAATTTGGAACGGAGGGAGTATATATGTATGTACATATATATACACAACAAGCTTCAAATTAGGGATCCCTAGCTGGAGGTTTTTGGGTGTTTCGAAGTTTTTAAAAATTGTTTTTGCGAAATCCGAACTGTCCAATGCGTTTAAAACGTATTTTTAAGGGTCCCCGCGAGAAATCATAAAAAAATATATATATATCGGGAACGTGGAGGTCCGAAGTCCCTAGTCCGGACTAGAAGCTTGCCCTATATATATATTAAGAAGTTTTCTATGAGGGCTTCCTTACAAAAAAAGTGTGGGAAAATAGTTGTGGGCCATTGGATCGCGTGAAGGGCATAGGATCCAACGGCCCACAACTGTTTTTCCACACGTTTTTTGTGAGGGAGCCCTCATAGGAAACTTCTTGTATATATATATAGGAGTCGGATCAAGTTAGAACTCCCTGACTTTAAAAAAATCCGAACCTCCCCTCTCCCAGCCATTTCCCGGCCAAATGGTCGGGATCCGAACAGTTGGATGTGTTTAAAATGTGTTTTCAAGGGCCTATGCGAAGATTCAGAAAAAAAAAAAGACCGGGAAGGACTTCATCCGAGCAGTTTTTCATACAAACCGTAGGATATATATTTCATGAAACACTGCTCGAATGAAGCCCTTCCCGGTCATTTTTTTTGCCGAATCTTCGAGTAGGTGTGAACACCCCGCGGAGTTGTGTCCACGAAAATGGTTGCAGTTTTTGGAAAACAGTTTTGATTTATTGAATGGAGTCGCCACATGGGTTTGAGGACCGTACCCAAGAAACCAATTGAAAAATGACTCTTTTGCCCTTGATATGGAAAATATTTTACCGGTCTCGCCAAAGTGAGATTTATCGGGTCCGGGAGCTAGATTACGTAAAGGGGAAGGAATTTAAAGCACCCCTCGTGCCCGGTGTAATCACCGGTCTCTACTAAATGCTTAAGGGATTTTGGAAATGTTGTTTGAATGGACTTTGAACACATATTCATGTGAAAGCACGAAAATGTATCAAAGAGATCAATGAAATGTATCTGGATGCTTGTGCAAAATATCATGTATGGACGGTTTATATACATAGAACATTGAAACTTGATCAAATCATGCTCAAACTGCTCCAAGGTGTCCCAGAAACTGATCATAAACTCCAAACTTGCCACACCTGGATGGCCATCTGGGCACTTGGATTAGGCAGATCCAGGCGCCTGGATTGAATGCAGGCACCTGGAATAGGACAATCCAGGCGCCTGAAAGGCTATCAGACAGAAACTTCAGAACATTTTTCACTGTAAGCACCAAGTGTAATGCTCATGACTTATGCACATATGCTCAGAATGGTGTTTAGTGACTCTGTAGACTGAATGGACCTCACAATCATCTCATGAAATGATATGAACCTAGGAAACCATGATTTTAGAATGCTTTGTAGATGGAACAAAGAGTATCTAACTGATCTTGGACATATATCATGCTCTTTTATGCATTTGATGAACTGCCTACAAAAATGCAAGAAAACCTTCTCTTTTGAACCTTGATTCACTTCAAAGTATCATAAACCATGCTTTTTAAGTAGTTGACTAAATCATACAAGATCAATAAGAATTACAAATGACCTGTAATGCTTCAAATAACTAAGAAAAAGGGTAAAAGTGCAGAAAACATGGCAACACAGATGGGATCCAAGCGCCTACATTGAGAGAATCCAGGCGCCTGGATTGAATACAGGTGCCTGCATTGAGCAGATCCAGGCGCCTGGATTTGATGTTGATGCACAAAATAAATTTCTCTTCTTGTGTGTTTTGAACCTCTCCCAAGTTCTCCACTAGTATAGAGGACTAGCAAGAACCTGGTTAAGTCCCCCTCAGGGCCTTTTTGAACACTTTGGTAGAAAATCTACCTCGAGAGCTTGATTTGTGAATTTGAATAGCAAGTTGGGTGATTCTTGATGGTTGTATGGACTGAAATAAACTACTGGAGTAGAGGGAACTTGATTACAAGTGCTTTGATTGAGGGTTTGATGATGGATGATGGGAATATGAAGATTTAGAGTGATGTAAGGTGGATTTGTGGGCTAGAATTGGGTAAAACAAAGAGAAAATGGATTGGTGATGGAAGTTTTTGGGTAGATTTCAGCAGAATAGCAGTAAGGGGAGGGTGTAGAACTGATCCTCTCCAAATGGAGGAGGAGAGGTGGTATAAATAGGCAAAACAAGGTCCAAAAAGGGCCACTTGAACCCTTAGAGGTTCATGCTAGGGGTCCAAGTAGGGCACTCTATTTTCCCTCCACTTACTCTAACAGATTTCTGCAGATAATCCCCAAAGAATCCTCCAAGACAGTCCTCCCCACTCACTTGACCTTGGACAGCAAGTATCTGGAGTGAATCCGGGCACCTAGAATTGGGGAGTCCAGGCGCCTGGATTGAGTTCGGGCGCCCGGAATGGGAATCCAGGTGCCTGGATTGAGTCTGGGCGCCTGGAATAGGGTAATCCAGGCGCCTGGACTTGGAGATTGCACATGATTCCAAACTTCGCGGGACCATTCTGGGTGCTACCGAACTCCGTTTTACGCATGGTTTGAAGCGTTGAAAAGCTTGTTAAGTCTACTTTCTAACCCAAGTAGTTTGAACCCAAGATGATTTTTACATCAAAATATATGACCATTTTACCCTCAGAAGGTTGGGAAAACAAGTTGTTTTGGTAAAACGGCACATCTCCCTCATTTCAAAACGGATCGGGACATATTATATATCAAAAAAGAGGGTTTTGAATGTACTAGAAGGCGGTGTAGGCTTGGGTTTCTTTTGGAGAGGTTTAGGAGAGGTTTCCAAGTTCACAATCAAGCTTCGTGTGCTCTTAATGGGCATTTTCATCATCGGGGATGCTTTATAAGTTTCTCGGGTCAAAATCGGGGTATCTACAGTAGGCCCTTGAAAACACATTTTAAAAACATCCAACGGTTCAGATCCCGACCATTTGGCCGAGAGAGGGGAGGTCCGTATTTTAACAAAGTCAGGGAGCCCTGACTTGATCCGCTCCGTGTATATATATATATACCGAAAACTTCTAATCCGGACACCCGGATTAGAGGTTTTTTGGTATTTTTTTTTGTTTTACAAATTGTTTTTGGAAAATCCGAGCCTTCCAATGTGTTCAGAAGGTGTTTTCAAGGGTTCACGCGGTAAATCTTCAAAAAAAAATACCGGGAAGGGCTTGATCCAAGCAGTTTTCAAAAAAAATGTATATATTGGTCGGCTCGGATCGTCAAAAATATATTTGGATCATGGAGGTCGGGAAACGGGAATCTCATTTCAGAAGCCTGCCCTATATATATATACATATATATATATATATATATATATATATGGAAGGCGGTCTCCTAAGGGATCCCGCATACAAAATTTGGTGCGGGATTGGCCTTTTTTCAACTTTCCGGATCAAATTTTGACGATCTGAACCGCTCAATGTTTTTAAAATGCATTTTCCAAGGCCTACGCGGGAAATCTTCAAAAAAAAAATACCCGGAAGGGCTTGATCCAAATAGTTTTCGAAATGGTTAAATTTAAAAACAGTTTTATCGAAAACTGTTTGGATCAAGCCCTTTCGGGTATTTTTTTTTGAATATTTCTAGCGTAGGCCTTGGAAAATGCATTTTAAAAACATTGAGCGGTTCGGATCGTCTAAATTTGATCCTTAGGAGACCGCCGTCCATATATATATATATATGTTTCACTTCTAGTCCGGACTCCGGACTTCCAGACCTCCGTGATCCGAGCATTTTTTTGACGATCCGATCCGTCCAATGTGTTCAGAAGGTGTTTTCAAGGGTCCACGCGGAAAATCTTCAAAAAATAATACCGGGAAGGGCTTGATCCCAACAATTTTCGCAAAACTGTAAAAATACAATTTATGCGAAAAACTGCTTATCCGGACTTTTCATATCCGGACTTTATATATAGGGTAAACTTCTTATCCGGACTTTTCATTTCCGGACCTCATGATCCAAACATTTTTTTGATGATCCGATCCGTCCAATATGTTCAGAAAGTGTTTTTAAGGGTCCACGCGGGAAATCTTCAAAAAAAAATACCGGGAAGGGCTCGATCCAAGCAGTTTTCGCAAAAAATATATATTTACATTTTTTGCGAAAACTGCTTGGATCAAGCCCTTCCCGGTATTTGATTTTGAAGATTTCCCGCGTGGACCCTTGAAAACACCTTCTGAACACATTGGACGGATCGGATTTTCCAAAAATAATTTGCAACACAAAAAAAACCATTTTTTTCTTATTTCCGGGAGGTGTGGATTAGAAGTTTTTCGTATATATATATATATATATATATATTATATAAACTTCTAGTCCGATCCTCCCAGAAATAAGAAAAAATGTATTTTTTTTTTGTTTTGCAAATTGTTTTTGGAAAATCCAAGTCGTCCAATGTTTTCAGAAGGTGTTTTCAAGGGTCCCCGCGACAAATCTTCAAAAAAAAAATACCGGGAAGGGCTTGATCCGAGCCGTTTTCATAAAAACTGTATACAGTTTTTGTGAAAACGGCTCGGATCAAGCCCTTCCCGGTATTTGTTTTTGATGATTTCTCGCGGGGACCCTAAAAAACACCTTCTAAACAAATTGGACGGTTCGGATCATCGAAATTCGATCGGGATCAATGAGGTCCGTAACTTAAGAAAATCCGGGAGTTTGGAGGTGAAGCTCACTGTATATATATATATTGGACCCCCTTTCTAATAAGGGACCTTTATTTAAGTTTCCATGCGGACCTAGGGGTATTTTTGACTTTTCGGACCAAATTTCGACGATCCGAACAGCTCAATGTTTTTAAAATGTGTTCTCAATGTTTTTAATAAGGAATTGTTTTTCAAATGTGTTTATATATATATATAGGGTTTGCTTCTAATCCGGACTTTTAATTTCTGGACCTCATGATCCAAACATTTTTTTGACGATCCGATTCATATATATTTTTTGCGAAAACTACTTGGATCAAGCCCTTCCCGGTGGACCCTTGAAAACACCTTCTAAACACATTGCACGGATCGGATTTTCCAAAAATAATTTGCAACACAAAAAATCCCATTTTTTTCTTATTTCCGGGAGGTGTGGATAAGAAGATTTCCGTATATATACATATATATATATTTTATATGTATATATATGGGAGGGCTTCTAGTCCGGACCTCCCGTTTCCGGACCTCCATGATCCAAAATTTTTTTTGACGATCCGAGCCGTCCAATGTGTTCAGAAGGTGTTTTCAAGGGTCCAACGCGGAAAATCTTCAAAAAAAAATACCGGGAAGGGCTTGATCCAAGCAGTTTTCGCAAAAATATATAAATACAGTTTTTGCGAAAAACTGCTTGGATCAAGCCCTTCCCAATATTTTTTTTTGAAGATTTTCGCGTGGACCCTTGAAAACATATTCTGAACACATTGGACGGCTCGGATTTTCCAAAAATAATTTGCAACACAAAAAAAGTCATGTTTTTCTTATTTCCGGGAGGTGTGGACTAGAAAATCCACCTATATATATATATAAGTAACACTTTTCTCACCTCAATTATGGAGTATTTTTTATTGAATGAACAAAATATGTTTAGAAAATTAAAATTTGTATTATATTACCTATTACAAATATATTAGAAAATTTGAAAAGAAACCCCTTTTTAAATGTCTTAGTATCATTTTTTTTTTTCATCTGTCTTATCATGATTTTACAATCTCATCATTTTCTTTTTCATCCTTTTGTAAATCTCTTCCCTTCACTTAAATGAGGCGCATGCTGTTTTGTCAATGAACAAGATCATAGTTTTTGATTATATGGGAGATAATGAGGAAGTTATAAGCAAATATGACTATGGAAGCCGAAGATGATGCAACAGCCAATCCTCATGCTCGTTTGAATAATGCTTGATCCTTCGTCATTTTGGGGTTGTGTCTTTCCTCGGTGATGGT